>CABPRJ010001453.1:0-141706 GCA_902439185.1 Cinara cedri | reverse complement strand
AACGTGTTTTTTTTTTTTTTTTTTTATTGTTGTAACTGACGGTTTCGGCCCGCGGCCGTTTTTTCCAGGTCGATGTCGAGCATGGTGACCGGCGGCCACCATCACCACCATCACCATCACCCGGCGAGCTCGTACCCGTACATGTTCCACCATCCGCCCCCGGACTCGCTGTACAACCATCCGGCGTCCTCGTCGCCGCGCGTCCCGTGCCAACCGGCGCCCGCGCACTCGGTGAACGCGAACACGCACCCGGCCGCGTATCCGACGTCCACGCACCACGCGTCCAACACGTCGCCCGGAGCCACGGGCACAGGTAAACGAAATCGCCAATGTCGTCGCGCCGCGTAAAAGTGCGCGCCGCGTACCGGTTTACCGGCCGCCGCGCCGACGCCGTGTGACCGGTTCCGCGGCCGTCGCGGGTCGCGCACGAGTCACGCGTCGATCGCCTCGCCGTTGTGCGCCGACAACGGGCCCAACAGAAGCTATCGATCGCTTTGCACATGAGTCGATGGCAGTGCGGCCGACGGGCGACCAATGAATTGTAGAGTTTATGGACTACACGGTATTCGTGATAACGAGACAATGCGGTTTCATTATCAGATTTTACAGTTTTTAACGTGTCCCGGGTACCGCCAATTGGCTGACGCGTCCATTAAACGTATTATCGCAACACGCGTTTATCGTGTTATTACCGATAAACGATCATAGGCGAATCAACCCCGTGCGTACCTGTTAATAACCCGGGAACCGACTAATACAAAAAAATAAGTCTCGGCAACACCGGTCGGGGAGGTATAGCGCGTAAAGTTATTCAACGTACAATATTCTCGTAAGCAACGATACGTCGCAAACGAAAAACGATTCCGAACGAAGCATTCGGTCGTGCATGCACGTTTTGAACGGGCCGTGACATTTACGGTTTTCGTTAAAAAGACGATATTGCCAGCGGATAGGCCGTAAGAATAATTTAAATTTTTTATACGTACGCGACGCAAAACAGTTCTGGACAGAATATTATGTTTGTCGTAGTTTTTCTCTCGTCGCCGAGGTGACCCGGAAACCAACAAAATGTATACCGAAAATATCCAGTATTCTCATTTACCGGGAACATTACAGAGAAAATCGAAAAATCGCCTCCTAAATATACTATAATTCGATTGAAAACGATTCGAGAAAGTTGCTATACATTTTTCGGTTGGAGCAAGGTTTCTGATTCAGGAAAGTTACTAACGTTTTCGGTCACCCGGCGAAGAGATTCCGATTTCTTCTCGCGCCTCCCGAGAGATTAACTACATATTTTTTTGTAAAACCAATACACACCTACCTTTTTATTCGTTACACTCGAAACATAAAAACAAATTGTAAAATTTGGAGAATGTTCGAACCAGTATAAAAATAATTCCATTTAATACGTTTTAGAATGCCACGATTTCTAAGTTTTCGTAAACATTTTAACTCGTAACGTATAATTAAAAAAAAATGTATAAAACACTACGTCACGTCCGACTTTTAGATTCTAGTTTCACTATGATGTATTCTTTTTTATGCTTAAACATTTTTTCTTCCAGATATCATATTCAATCAACAATCTTACAAGAACTTTCTTTTATGATTTTCAATCTAGTTTTTGTGTAGGTCAGAAGTCATTTTCCCACATTCCTTTTAGGTAACTAGCTAAATAGAAAAACTTGTCGATTTCTTGGTTACCTATATTGCCTATAAAGTTCATAAACAACGACTAATAATACTCCGCTCAAAATCGTTTTTCATTAGTAACGATTTGTCGTTGCGTATACAGATATTAATCGAATAACTCTATGTATCCTCCCTTTCAACTTCCCTCGTAAAACAGTGGCACGTTCGTCTAAAGTATCAGTTGCATTTTTTTACCACAATAAAACTAGTGATTAATCTCGTGTAAAATTTTCAAGCATTTGTACGATACCAAAATCCGTTTAAAATGGAATTTCAACCATACGAGTTCACAAATTTCGTAGTCTGAAAATTGCACAACAGCCGTTTTATCTTTAAAAACCGATTTTAAAGACCTTTTCGTTTGGATTTTGTGTGAACGCAAATGGCCTGAAAGGCAGCGACAACAGACACGGGTACAACTAGACCGCGAACTTTGGAGGGGGGATTCTAAAATTATAGACACGTCACAGAAGCCTACAGAGGTGACGTCTCGATAATCGCCTAGACGCGACATCCATGTAACAAGCGACTACAACTTTTCATTTGCAATTTTTCGCATAAAAATGTACATCATAACTAGAGACCGGATTTTTATGTTTTCACATATTTTTACTGAGACTATGCAGCTCCAATTGGATAAGGTTTCTCGACGATTCATTTACCTATGAACCGATATACGACATTTTTTTTAGCGCATAGAAAGAAATATTTCGAGGTTAAAGATTATTCCGTGCAAAAAACATATTTTAGGGAATATTTCGGCATCTTGGGGTTTAATTTGAATAATTTTATACACATTTGTATATAAATGACGCAATGCAATGTTGATAAGAAAATCAATTATAAATTATTCTCTATGTCTCTTACTGACGTCAATGAATATAAACTTATATTGAACGAAAGATGAACTAACATGTCTCCAGAAAACATGGAGCGGTCATAAATTGTTTGAGTACTCAACGTTGATCTGCTGTTCGACCATTTGCAATTATTTTGTTTATTTTTATTATTTAAAACGCATTAATATTATTATTTACTAAGGTGTGTTTGCAATTTTTATGAAAAAATATTGTTTTTCATAAAATAATATTTTTGTACGTAAAATATTATTTCGATGAAACAAGCATAGCAAACGTCTTGTTTTAAGGTTTTTAAAAGCATATGAATCCGGTTTCTAATTATTAAACTTATCGACTGCAGTATTTCGCGTACGTGTAACCAATCGATACCCAATCGATTTTCGCGGGTGCCGATTTCAAACGCGGGGGCGCTATAGAACCCCTAGCGCCCGCACCCCCGCCCCCTCCCGGTTACGCCTGGCGGCGACCGTAATGAGGGGGGGGCGGAATTACGGTGGGGTGGGGGGCATCGCTCCATCCGATTTATGGAAAACGCCGTTCGTATCGGTTCTCGCGGCGTTTACGCGCGACAAATTATAATGTTAACACTGTAAAATAACGGGTATTTATTTATTTTTTTTCCGTTGTGATTGCAGGCGTGATATCCGCCGGGGTGTCGGTGCCGGTGCAAATACCGTTGAGCCAAGCGCCGGAACACACGTACTGGTCGAGACTCCAGTGATCGGACAGGAAGAACTGCGCCGCCGTCCGCAGCGCGCCGGCAGTATACGGTTTTCCACGGTCCGCGCAATAATGACATGAACATCGAAACTCCGGTGACACTTCGCCGTTGACCGCGGTCGCTTCTATAGGATAAAAAAAAAAAAAAAAAAACCGGTCACCTCTCCGCGCGCGGTGACACGGTCGTTTTTTTCGTTTTCGGTCCCGTCGAGCGTTACGACCTCCCCCCCCCCTCCCGGTAGGAGAGACGCCTCGATAGGACGGTCGCCCGTCCGGGTCGCGGGGTCATTACTTCCGGTCCATCCGGCGCCATCGACGCGCACGTGGAAGTTTTACCGGTGTTATCGTTGTTCGGTTATTGTCGCGCGTTTACCGTACAAAGTGTACCGTTGTCACGTCTCATGACGTTGCGCGCAACGCGCTGTAAAATAACAACACTAACAATTATATTGTAAAATCATTGCAAAATCTCACGAGTTGCATGTATATACGTATCGTTATACGACCTCTTTACCCGATTGATGTTTTTTTTTTTTTTTTTTTTTATTAAAACACACACACACACACACACACACATATATATAAATATATTTTTATTTTTTTTTTTTTCGTGTATAAATTGTTAATAATAATGATATTTTATATTATAACAATATGGAAAATCACCGTAACCTGCGTTACGAGTGGCGCGCAGAACAATGTGAATACGTAACGAAAAATTAATCGATTAGTATTATTGTGCATTATAAAATGTTATTGTATTATCGTATAGTCGGCCGTAATATTATGATAGTCGTCGGATTTTTTTTTTTTTTTAAAATCCTTTAGTTTTTTAATTTTATTTTCGTACGGCGATTCACAACTACCGCGACCGCCCGCGTAGCGGAACCGCCACGTACGTAATCATTATTATTATTATTATTATTATTATTATTATTATAATTATTATTATTATTATTATTATTATTATTATTATAATTGTATACCTATACTCTATTCTACATTATAGGATTCTCGCATATCTAATTTAACATTATTATAATTACGTTATTTTTACGGTAAATGTAGATTTTCTAATTATAGTATATAGCTAAAGTGATCGAATTTTTTTTCCGGGATTTTTTATTTTTTCTTTGATTTTATTTGTTTTATTTCTAACGTGTACATTAAAAATAATATATTATATTTGTGTCGTGACGAAGCGATATTGTTTAATACGAAATGTTTAAAAAAAAAAAAAAAAAAAAATCGATATTATAATAATATACTATTATTATATTATACATTGTATCATCAATAAACGAGAATCATGATTTTTTTTTTGAAAACACCGTCGTATTTTTTTATGATTTAAAAAAAATAATAACGTAAAAACGGTCAACTTTTTTCGCTCAAATAATGCAAATGGGCGGTAAAGAAGTGGACGTTTTTTTCACGTGAAACATACAAATAAACAAGGGCATTTACCCCGGGTTTTAAAATATTTATCAATAGATCAACGAAGGTATTCGATTTGTGGCAAATTTTACAAAGTAGTGCGAGTACGTTGATTTCATTGGTATTCCGCTCGTGAATGGCGTCCAAGTGATGTATTAAACAAAATGGTGTAGTTAAATTAGAAGTTTACACATAAAAAATACATACCTAAATGTATATTTTAGATTCGGATCGTGGCGGGGAATGTATTGTTTTTATAATGAAATTTTGATCCGATATATAAAATGTACCTCGTTTTGTGAAAGGAAATGCCATCTCACTAGTACTTTATCGAGAGGACATTTTTTTGATTTTCCCAACGGTTTTCGTAATAATTGGGAAAACCCGGAAAAATGTACGAACATTTACAAAAAAAACTTCGCTTCGAATCGTTGTTTGTTATTTAATGGTCTTCTGTCGTAGCGCACAGACATAAATTAAATTCCCATTTATATCCTACATTCCCAACTTCAACACCTACACCGGTGGCCCACCCGTCGTGCGAAGTATGTCCGTCTATTTTAAATTATCTTTGGTCCAGCGAACGTAATGTCTGCCCGTGCGAACAAACTCTCAGAACATCACTCATTACGAATAATGTATATTGTTTGTGTAGGATAGATTTTCGAGACTCGGTAAGAAAAGAAAATCATCCTAATACGAGTACTGTAGTACAATTTTTCAATGAAAAATCGTGAAAAATCGACCATTTTTAAGTATAGATTATTTTACCCGTCGAAATTCATTAGATTTTGCTAGGAAATGTTCAGAATTTGCCAAGAAGACGCCATGCAATTCAACTTATTTCGCAAACAAACATGCCGGTACGCGGTGTCGACTTGACGCCGAGCATCGGCGCACATATTTGTTTCTCAATTAATTTTCACGTCAGGTCGGGTCGATCACGGTGGCACGTTTGTTTGCGAAACAAAAATAACTGTCTGAAAATCGTCCAACAAAATCTTGCGAGTTCGGGTAAAATTAAAGACTTTCCGAAGACATTATACCGGTGCCGAAAATTATTATTGCGAACAATTGAAATGTTTTTGTGTGGAGGGATGGTAATATATATATTACAGTCGTCTTTGGCGCAGCAGCACGCTGCTGGATGAATTTGATCTCCCGAGGGGAAAAAATAGAGAAAAAAAAAAAAAGGTTTTTGTTCGCACGATCCCCAGAAAACAATGTGTGTGTGTATATATATATATATATATGTGTGTGTGTGTACAACAAACGCAAGTATAAACGTAGAAGACGGTGGCGGCGGGACGGGAATTTTAACGCGCGCCAAAAGAAGCGGAAGACGCGCGCTAAAAGATACGCCGAACTAATGAAAAACGCGAGCATATATTTTCGAAGGGGCGACAAGAGGGAGAAAACGGACGGAAGAGGTTATGACGGAGTGCAGTGGTGGAAATATACGAGCGCACGCAGTGGAGACTGCAGGGTAGGTACACTGGTACAGTACGGTAAAGAGAGGGCGAGGGAATAAAGGGCGAAAGTATATATACAATAATAATAATAATAATAATAAAATGTAATCGAACCACGGATAAATAATGGCGAAGGGAAAAAAGTTTAAATATTTTTTTGACTTTTGGATTCTGCGGAGTATAACGAAAAAGCTATTATAGTTTTACAGAGATGTGCGTTTTGTTCCCGCGCGGAAACCGCTTTTACGTTTAGTAAAAATACTCAGATTTTTTATGCCGTACCAAGCTATATGAAAATAAAATATGCGGATTTTCCGTTTGATGCGGTTCTCATTTATTTGAACATTTTCGCGAAATTCAAAAAAAAAAAAAAATACTTTTTCTAAAAATGTATTTTATTTTAGTGAAACTAACGCTGCGAATTTATCACGCAGTACTTCAAATGATTTCCGTTCAGCGTTACTTTTATACGATAACATTTATCGACATTTTATTAATTCTTTTTTTTTTTTTTTGATTTATCGACTAATATTTATTGGTCGAAGTGTGAGATGCAGTGAGAAAAAAAACATCAACTAATTTTTTAGAAATTTAAGCGTACCTCTACTGTTTGTTTGAAGTGGAATGCATGAGAAGCAGCGATGATACAAGGAGGAGGCGCCAAGGCGGTTACCCCTTCTCTTTTGGCCGTATTTTTAACCTAATTTTTGTATTCTACAATTGTTTAAATAATATATATATTTTTTAAATAAAAACCGCCCTCAATTGAAAAACCCCAGGATCCGCCATGGATGGGACGGTACATATTTTTTATTTTTTACAAAATGTATTTTCATTAATATTTGAACTTAAAACGCTTATAAAAGAAAAAAACTACTACATTACGCTCAGATTTTTTTACTACAAATTTCAGCTGACAAAAACAATTTCCAATCGCTCAAAACCAAATAAAATTTTAAAAAATTCGAAAATTTCAAATAGCTATGTAACATAAAAATTGCCAGAACGATTTCAAAATTGTCCCGGGTCTCGGAAGAACTGTGGGCGTAAAATGAACTATACCTAAATTAGTATTCAGTGAAATGTTCGGCCTCTACGATTGTTTTTCACCGAATAAACAAAACAGAATATAACAGAAACCGTACTGTGTAAATGTGACAGTTAAAAGTTTTCCCAACGGTGTCGCTTGTAGGCTTGTCTTCATAATTCAGAATATTGCGAAGGAAATTCAAAAAATAACCTCCTCATTGTACCAACGAGACGCGAATTTTACTGTAGAAACCATCACCTCTAAAGTTAATGAACGGAGCCAGATATCTGCTGGTAGAAAAGTTGTTCACGAGCAGGAGAAAATACCAAAACACACATAAGAGTAGAATCTGAAATAAATACCTACAATCTATTTTATGCAAACAAAAGTTAGCCTGCAGTCGGTAGTGTTATTCGTGTTTGCTTTCGGAAATTACTCAATTATGTCCAAAAAATCGGTGCGAGTATTAAGTCGATTTTATAATAATCGCAACGGACGGTAATATTTATTTTTTTTTTTTTAGTCTTACAGCGTCTCTTCAATTTTATATTTTTCCAATTCGAAAACTGCTACGATATTAAACATCATATTAAACGCATAACCGCGTTTTAGTTTGTTATGATTACAGTTTATAAACTATAATCGCTCTGTATATCCTATAATATACCATCCCAACTGCCCACCTACAACAGTGGCCGTCATCAGTATCGACATTAGTTTCTCCATCGATTATGAAAGCATACTATAGTCAGTCACTATACTGTACTGTGTTGCGATGTTAATGTACATAAAAACAATTAATAATAATATAAAATATAATGTTCACAATAATTACTGCATTCTGTCATGTAAAAAAAAAAATTAATTATCGCCACGGATTTTACTCGTCACGTAATGATGCTCAAAGTGAAGGAAAATAATTATAATAAAAAAAATTGATGTCGTATTAATTTCGTGACAATAATATAACATACATTTTGTTTTACCACACACCGACGATATTTTGAAAAAAAATAAATAAAAACAGTAAATATCGCATCGTAAAATAGTCGAAAAAATCGGATTTACTCGGGGTCTTCGCGAGGATATTCGTGAACCGCCCTGTATTTATAATAATACGTTTTAGGAACCTAACTGAACCGATTCGTAAGGTTTTTATTTTTAATTGCCGCGCGACTACGTACAATCTCGTAATAATATAATATTCTATTACACCGAACACCAGTTTCGAACGATCAAATTATAATGTCTCGTATAATATAATATTATGACAGTGCACAATGCAATACGAAATTATACGGTTAATTGCAGCGACGTCGACAAACGGTCTTTAAAATATAAACGGCATAATATGGTTTTACAATGATAATTATATAGCGTCCTTTAAATATAATTTATTATTATTTTATTTTTATTTTTTTATTCTTTTTTTTTTTTCTACAAAGTCGCGGTGTTATCGATGTACGTCAAAATAAACGACCTACGCTGAAAAACCGCTGGCGTTTTCGTTCGTGTTTACACGCGTAAGTCGAAAACAGTAGCGGTCGGTTAACAGAAAAAAAAAAAACAACACAATTGTTTTCCGCGTGTAAAGGAAAAAACGTACGGTGCACGATATTAAAAAAAAAAAAAAAAAAAAAACACAAATTTGTACGAATAGCGAGTATAATGCACTTGGCCGAAAACGGTAATATTTCAATCGGTTTTAAGTAGCTGAAGCCCAAACTTTAAAAAAATTCCTCGCGGGGTTACACGGTCAACTTGCAAATTACGGGTACGCGAACTCACGTCTATTTACAATTCGCGGGTTATTAAACATACAAGTTGTTTGTAACGATTCGGCCGCGGTGGGGCAGGGGTTGACTTCACAGACCGCAGCCGTGTATGCGTTTGGGCCGAACATTTAGAATACTATTTGGTATTTAGTATACTGTCTGCTGTATTCTGAAACCCGAATGGTTTGCCGTCGATGATAAAATGTCCTAGTAAAATTGTCTACCCGTGAGTTTCTCAATGTCCATATTTACTGGAGCCTGGTGTTTTGATTAATATTTTATTCGGTTTGATCCCGATCGCACCGTATCTACAAACATTCCTTTAACGACCTCGACAATACATTCCTTAAATTAAATATAACATAAAACATATAATGTATGTAGACGTAAAAAATAACGCAGTAACAATAACGTTGTTCTTGTCGTTAAACTTAATGTTCGGGTCAGACGACGGCAGCGTGTAATTATAATTTTTTTTAATAGTCTGGTGTTTTAGATTAAAAATAATAATAATAATAAAAGAAAAAAAAAAAAAAAAAAAAGCGAGCATCGCGACAATAAAATCGATGGTTTTTTTACTTTCGGTACCTAATTCGAGCAGCATCGCGATGACCGCCGTTGACACCGATGTAATGATTTGTAAGTACATTACAAGGGTATTTCGATGTGTAATAATGGGTTACGTTCCATTAATATTAAATCAACCGCATTGATAATTTCGTGGTGACTCACCGTCGACGAAATTATCGTGAAACATTATTATTAACACGTTTTAGAACGGGATTTGCTCGTTGAAATCGAGAACCGCCTGCCCGTGCGCGCACTGTTTCGACTCGGAGAAATTCGACGCGTGCACACGCGTGAAGTCGCGAATTTCGAGTAAACAAATGTATTTTATCACACCGGTCATCGTGTGTCGTACCGGTGAAATTTAAAACACTTTGGTGGCGTGTCGTTAAAAAAAAAAAAAATCTACACTATGCGTGTATACATGTATACAGCCTTTTCGTCCGGTTCCTAGTCCGAATTGACGATCGGACGTGTCACTCCGTCCATTCCCGTCACTCGTCGTATACGGCGGGTGCGCTTTTAAACACTCCCGCGGACGCGTCTGACCAACACGCCTGTTCCGGCGTGGTACGCCGCGATGAAGCGGGCGTCGTAAAAAAACGCGCCTGTACGTACCCTGTTCCTCAATTAACCCGTCCTGAATCGGACGAACGCGCGCCGTTACTATAATACGCAAGAACGAGAGATTGCCATTATTATTATTATTATTATGATTATGACATTGTGAAATCCGATCGCAATAACCGTGGCCGAGTTTTACACGGAAAGGTAAAACCGATAGCGTCGCGGATTTATTCCGACTGCGGCGCGGCGTATGTGCGCCGACGAGATGATAAACCAGACGTTTTTCGTCTCGCGAACGGACGAAAATCGTTTTTCACCGAGGTTTTTTTAATTGCACGGTATTTTTTTCTGTGTCCGGCTGGAAATTCGGTGTCCATAATGGTTCCCGGCTATCTGCCCGAGCAACATTTATGGCACGACATTAACGATTCACCGTCAGCACGAGACCGTATACTATAGCGGCACGCAATTAAAAAGCTGGACACCCTCTGCCCTACGCAGTTATAGACCGTGCGTAATATTGGTTAGGCCGGGAAAGAACGGTGCACGATAGGTGATTTAGATTATAATTATGTATTGATAGCAAATCAGAAATCGATTTTTAGCGGATTGATAGCATTCGTCGTCTTTTTCGACTGTGGTCAATGCGACCCGAAAGTCAACGACAAAAAAAAACTAGAGTATCGAGATTTGCCGTCGGTATTTATCGAAGTTTTCACGAAAATAGAGAAAAATCCACTGTGCTGGTCTCGCATACACACCGATTTATACGTACACATCTTTACCCCGGTACATTTGGACACTTTTAGATACCCTATCTGGACCGAGAGACCTCAGACTTAGGAACTTGAGTTTTTTTTTTTTTTTTTTATAGGCTAGTTAAGCCATATTAAAGCGATACAATTTCGGTTGAATTTCAATATGAACTTTACCATATGTTGTTGCGGGAGAAGGATATTTTTTTTAACTTCGGACACCAGTACAGATCCCCTAAAATAAAGTTAACGAGATGCCTTTTTTTTTTATGTGTGGTGTAAGTATCAAAGATGTTTCTTTTGGAGATTTCATCTTTCAGCCCTCGTCCCAACTATTTCCATGCTCAATTTTATGTTTTTACAGAAAAAAGCGGGTTTTAATTAATATCCTTATACAGGCTCGTCGAAGTAAGTAACGATTTGAAATTTGAATTATGTATAAATAGTATTTTTGTCGAGGATGTGCCTTTGAAAGGTTTCAACTTTCAACTCCTAACTCTTACCACATCTCCACCGTCTGTTTGTCTGTTAGAAAAAATCTCGAGTACTACTTTACCTATGTTTATACATTTTTATTATTTAAAATATTGTAACAGCAACAGGATGGCCGGGAGGAATTTCGACTGTAGTAACGGTGCTCCGTTACTTTACCGTAAGCAGCACAGCTTTGACCTTCAATTTTACAGAACAATTGATGATAATTTTATAGAATAATTTTTTCAGATGAAGAACCATCATGATGAAGAAAATCCGCATCCTTAAATCCCTAAAGGTACAGTAACACAATTCACAGTTCCAACAGGAGCATATTCACATACCAAAAAATGTTTTCCAAGACGAAAAAAACATATCTTAATAATTATATATACATGGCTTAATTCATCGCACGTGAGTGAAATTGGCTCCCCTATATGTTCTCAATGTTCTCGTATTAAACCAAAAATTTTGCAATAATCGTTTCATAACTTACATCTCAATGCTCTCAATATACAATTATGTTTTTTTTATTGGGGTGCCGACTTCACGTAACCTAACCTGACCCCTCCCCCCTTCCCCCCCATAATCGTCATATCGAAACCAACCAGGTGTCAAAATTTTCCGGTAAATTTGCACTCAGAATCTAAAACTAAATTAAAAATCGTAGTTCAACAAGTTCCGCGACCTATAGTTATCAAAACAATGTCCAACAAACAATATTTTTCTTGTTCTTTTTCCTTGTCATCTTGTTATTTCTTCTCTTTCTCTTTTTTGTCATTTATTTTTTCCCTCTATTTTTTTTTTCTCTTAACCGTGACAAAAACATAGCAATTGACCTCGCGGTAATCAATAAATTATAGAAAACTTTGTTGGAACGGTCTTGTTGAAAACTGCACGGATAACATTGCGCCGCCGACCTATCGTCCAGCATTTCAATCATCGCTGTTCGTTAGTTCGTTACAAAAACGAAACATGGTAGTATAATTGATATTTTTTTCCCAACAAACTAGTAAAAACAAAAATTATATTAATACCATTGTGATTCTAGCGAAATAAATCGTCGGGACGCAATACTTGCAGGGTTGCACCGCATCGTATCCGGATTATATATCATATTTCGGACGAAATTCGCGTGCAGCTAAATTTAGCAGTATACCTACGTAGGCGTGAGCGTATTATAAAACGACACGTGACATACTTATTTTTCGATTAGTCCCGCACCGTTTTACAGCAACAAAACGTAGGTATTTTAAATCATTATTATCGCGGTGAATTTTGAAAACGTCACGCATTTTGTTAAGTTCCGTACGCCTCCACAACTCGTAGTGCTCGGACTATAAACACCGTCCTACTTACCTTTTATTCTTCTCATCTGAAAAAGCTATAATATAACGAATTGTGTACGATGCCGTACACATTTTTCCACAGACCTGTTATATTATTATTATTATGTACGAGTATAAGGCGTTGTCGTCGCGAGAATATCGCATTCTTAAACCCAGACCGAAATTGTACTGTACCTATTAATTATTGCGGTTTTATTTGCAGGTTTTGCAGAAAATATGTCAATATCGACTGTTGGCTACATAATCGTTTTGCAAACACAATGACTCCGTCGCGTCACGCGTTCCTATCGCGCGGTAGTGTTTACCATTATTGTAGGCAGGTTAGGTGCCGAACCTGTGTGTAATGCGATTGTTTAGAACGGGACAATGCGTTCGCCCACTCCTTCCTCGTCCGGTTGAAAATCATAATAAAACCGTTTATCGAAAAAACTCTCGCGCGCGTAATGAACGAATATTATTTCGAAACGACGACGTCTCCGTGTCGCCTACGGTACGCACGGTAATATCTGACCCGGGCGACACTGCGCCCGCACGATAATTATCGGGCGCCGCGTCGGCACTGGGCCGCGGCGCCGCGACCGCATGAAGAGGATATAATGATGATAATGTCGTTTTCGCGGTAGACGGGCCGAGCGGGCGCGAAATCCCGGAATGAAAACCGAAAAGCCGCCGCGTGGCGGACTGCGGTAAATCGCGACCGCGGCTGGCCCGGCGGTTACCGGGACCGGTAACGCGGCCGCTGATAACACGGCGTCGTTATCATCGGGTGCGGACGCGGTTATCAGGGCGACGAAATTTTTATCGATTCGAGTCCGCGGCCGCAGCAGCTGCTGGAGGGAGACGGGAGTGACACACCGCCGCTCGTTCCCCGCCGAGCCGCCGACGCCGCCTGGCGAGCGTACGACGATCGATCGTCGGGCCGCCGCTACGTGCGTGCGTGCGTGCACCAGCGTGTGTGCGTGCGTGTGCCGTCCGCGAGCCCGCGCGCGTTTGTCTGTGTGCGTGCGACCGCCCGTCCGGCAATATTACGACACTGCGTCGCCCGTCCTCGTCGTTATTATCACCGCAGCCGTTGTTTATAATATTATCGCTGTTAGTACTATGGCCGCCGGCCGTCCCGCGGTACCGTCGTCGCGGCCGAGACAGTACGTCGTCGTCGTATTCGCCGGGACACGCAGTCCGCCGACCGACCGGAGAGCCGCCGGACAGCAGCAGCCGCGGACGTGAACTACCTGTCACCGACCGTCGCCGCGTTTTTATATACGTTCGGGCGGTGTCGCGCGAAACCCGCCGCGAGGCCCGGGCACCGATCCGCCATGGGCAAGGACCACGACCTGGTGGCGGCCGCCAAGACGGGCAACCTGAACGCCGTCGAGAAGATACTCGTCCAGAAGGCCAAGAGGACGGGGCCGTTGGCCAGGTGAGAAAACCCGCGCGTACGCATTGCCGTCCCTCCGGGGGCGCGGTGATTTCGGTTTGGCCACTCCGCGCCGTGTGTGACGCCGCGGCACACCAGCAGCGGGGTGTCGCCCTTTCGCCGCGAGCCGTTCCCGGGTTCGCGCGCCGCGGGACAGGTGCGAATAATACGCGGCGTGTGCAGCGGGTGCCCCGCGTAATCCCGTCGGATTTTCGTCTCCGTCTTCACGGGGGCATTATTGCGATTGTATCGCGCGCGGCCCGTGGGTTCTCGAATCGGACCGCGACGGACGAAACGGTCGGGGCGTCAATCGCAATCTCCGCGCGGTCGTCCCCGCATCGACGGTTTTTCGGGTCGACTATTTTAACGGGCCCGCATTACGAGGGACAGGGGGACGGGCACGTCGTTATCGTTACGAGTCGTCGAAGCAAATATTTGGCGATTTTTTTTTTTTCTTTTTCTCTGCCCGTCCGTTCCGTTTTAATAGGACAGAGTCCTATCCAACGCGAATACGGGCCCCCGCAACCCTTAGAGTTAACAGTGTCGCACGGCCCACGGCGCGGCGACGTGCTGCTGCTGTTGTTGTTGTTGTTGTTGTTGTTGTTGTTGTTTATCCGCGGTGAATAATTATTCGCAGAACGCGCAACTACGCCGCGTGAGTCACGCGCCCGACCGCGGTTACCTTATTAATACCCGGTAGCGTACCGTTAGAATGTCGCGTTCGCTCACGTCCGTCCGAGCAGCGGGGAACACGTATTTGTTGTTTTTTTTTTTTTTTCGCATCCGTCTGGAAAACGCGGCGGGCACTCGACGGATCCGTCGACCCGCAGACGGCCGGGAAACAAATCGACTCCTATAGGCGCAGGCGGTACAGGAGGGCATGCGGATCGATACACCCGTGCGGCTCCGTAATCCGATTTTCGCCTGTCCCCCCCCCTCCGCCGCCGCGATTTTTTTCGTTTTCCGACGGAAACCAAAGCGTCGCAGGTGTACGATATTTCGGGTTTTTCATTTTTCATTTTTTCTGACCTATTTTCGCGGGCCCCGTCCCTCGAAGGTCGTCGTAAACGATTTCTATTGTCCCTTTCGACCCCCCGCTCCGCGTGTCTGCGCCCCTTTATGCGTTCACGCCGCCGCCGCCGCCGCCCTCCCGCGCCCGTACCACCCGCGACCGCCGCCGCCGCGGGGTCGTATTTTTATTTTTTTTCTGTTGTTTTTTTTCGCGTTCGAAATTCCCGTACGCCGACCCGCGCGTAATACCGACGGACCTAAACAATACCTCGGTAGCTAATACCGGATTCCGGCCGTTCGTTTACCGCGACTCGCGACCGGTCGTCCCCGAATCCGATAATATTAACGTTCTCGTACTCGTTTTCGTACCCACCGAGTCCGACCACCGCCCGGTAACGGGTTTTTCGCGTCGCCGTCGCGCTCGCGACGTATGGAAATGTTTTTTTAGAAAAAAAAAAAAAAAAAAGTCCACTTCTAACCACCCGCACAGTAACGCAGCAACTGCGGTCGTCCGTCAAAACTGTTGAAACGTTTCGACGGTCATTGTTTTGACTGTGCAAAATTAGTCCGTCAAAACAATGACGTGTACTTGCCCGGAAACGGCGATTTCGTCGAACGCCGCGCAGTCCGGGCGTTTAGAAGCGTTTCCGTTCCGACGTGCGTGTCTCCCGTCCGTGCGTCCGCACATATCGCGACGCGACAAGAACTCTGACCGACACCGACAGATTTGTCGCGGACATCCGTTCGAGATCGGTTTTCCCCGCGTCGGTTTTAAAAGTGTTTCGTGTGTCTGTGCGCCGTTTTCCCGCCGGGACGCTGGCTGCGTGCAACGACTTAATGGACGTTTTCTTGTAGCTTCTTGTAAATCCGGGAAAACGAGGGGGAAAATACGACCGATGATGTTACGCTCTGCGCGGCGTGGTTTTCCATTAGCGCCGGTGTACAAACGAAAGCGTACGCTGTAACGTGTTTCGCGACACGGCATCCCGGCCGGTCCAACTCCCTCGCCGAAACAGTGGCGTGTGCCCGTCAGCAGTGTTAGTTCGTTTTTCTAGGGGTTCGCGATTGACGGCGGGACGACACAAACGAATTGACGTGCCGAGTGCGCGCGTTCGCGGTATCTGTAGTACGGACCGCCGGACGACCGCAAAGCCGAAATGCGTTTCCACAGCAATTATCGTTGCCGCGATTTTCGCCGCGAAAACGCGCCGCGTTGCGACACCTGTACCGCGCGCAAACGACGGCCGCGGCCGACCGCGCCGCGCGGCCCGTACATCGGATCGCACGATCGATATTTGACCTCGGCCGTTGACCGATTCGTAAAAACAACACGCATTTAACGGCGTCTCCCCGCAACTGGAAACATTAGAGTTTCGCTCTCGTCGTTGATATCCCGCGTCTACGCTGCGACGGCGACGAATCCGGGACGGTGGGTGGGGAGACGGGCGCGATCGCCTTTCAGCCACCGCCGCCGCCGCCGTCACCCCCCCCTCGCCCCCCCGCCGCGCTTCGATCCCGTTCGCTATAGCCGGCGTCACACGCTCTTGGCCCTAATGCCGTACACTTGTTAGGCCCGTCGTCGCCAACGTAAACGCCGGTGTTTAAACGGAGTTTATGAGGATAATCGACCGACCGCGGATTATTGAAAACGATTTCGTTTTCACTATCGGTTTGAGAATCGGACGAACGCGTATTTGTTTATTTTTTTCATTTTTTCCGAAATAGAATCGTGAATAAAATTAGCCGTCCGAGGATAATGGGGACGGGCGCAGCCGCTGCAGTTGCGCATGGGTAATTGGGAAGGTAGGATATAGACGGGAATTCAATGTATACCTGTGTGTAACGATTGACCGTTGCTGACGACCAAACGATTCTGAGCGGAGTTCGGTCGTGATGGTGTTGCTTCGTCAACAATATAATATAATATGCCATTATGGTAAAATAATTACGATGCACTGTGTGTGTTTTTAAACGTTGTACCCGTTTTCCTGTTCTCGTGTTTTTCCAATTTATCGGGTAAATCAAAAAGTAACCTCCGCAAAGCATACCTCCGCAGTCAGATTTCCTTTCAGAAAAATTGCTATCGTTATAAATCGGAGCGAAATTGCTGGTAAAAAAGTTGTCCACAAAAGAGAAAAAAAATTTAAAAAATCAACGTCATTGTAACAACAATACATTCCTCGATCCATTCCAGGCTCCGCGGCGTTTAGAGGGGGGGGCATAGGGGCCTTGGCCCCCATTAAACGTCAAACTACCGTGCCTATAAATAATAGTTTCTCACGCGGAGGTCTGTTTAGAAGTTCAGAGTGTTAATAAATATTATAATCACGGCTTCTGTTCGGACAGTTGTGCTATCACATCAGTAGTTAAAAGTACAGTTTTCGTACCGAAAGGACATTGACCCCTTTCCCCTCCCCCAGAAGACGAATCGAATCCGCCACCGCTCCGCTCAGAATCTAAAATAATCATGAAATTAACGCAGACGGATATCGCAATTGGCGCGTAACGCGATATGAATGTCCGGGCGTATGGAAACACGAAAATAATATTAAAAAAAAATATTGGCACCGGTTCCAGCACACCGGTCTTATTATAATAATATTACTATTGCGGTCCGGACGTTAAAAGCCACCGGCGGACGGCTCGTGGGGACTATAAATACCTAATGTACAATACGGTTTCAAAACCGAATTCGAATATTCGATATTCGACCGTGCGCAAACAACACTCGTACACGCGCGTCGTACACAATTATACCCGTCCGATAGAAAATTATTCGTGTAACGGATGGAACGGCGGCTACTGCGTTCGCGTCCGAATGTAATGCGATGACCCGCAGTCGATAACGCGCCGAGTGCCGCGAAATTCAGTGGAACCCAGAACGGCGTGTTACGAGCCCGTTCGTAATTATTATTATTCCAACGACAGTGGTCATTGGATCCTCTGGTGGAAACCGAACCGTTTCAGCGATTTCGACGGAGGACACACAGTCTAACGTCCGGGGCGTAGCGGATATTCGCTTATTGTGCGTTTACCGCTACGCAAAATCAATGGTCGGCGTACGATTTGGTTGGGTTGGGTAGGTTTTGTATCCGAATGTCGTGTAGACAGGTATTGTGGCACGGTAACCGGTAAAGTCCAAGAGCTCGACGGAAAACTCGGTCTGTCCGCTCGTGGACCTATAAAGTAACAGTATACGCGGCGGATTTAAAATAATATGCCGCGATTTTCGATAAATCCGTCAAAAAACATTCGCGACCCAGTGACCGAGTTTGAATTACTACGGGTAGTCGTGCCGGGATCACCGCGAAATCTGCGGCGCGAGTGATTATTGTCGCTCCTTTCGCCGGTGCGGAGCGCCGCGCTCACGAAGTGCAATACGAACAGACGGGAAGTCGGGCAAGTAGGAGTTATTCAAAGTCATTAAATCTATACATCTGTAATTAACGATTTTTAACTAATTGCTTGCTAACGAAACTCAATTCGCTGAACGAACACGCGCGTTTCGAAAACAACTTTTACGATTTTCTCCGTAATTCAATCTTAAAACTCTTGTAAAGAAGAAAAAACCACTACACTGCGCAAATTATTATTATTATAATTATTTTCTTACCGCTTTACGTGTAAAACATTCTGTTCTGGGTTTCACGTTTAATTGTCGAGCATTTCTTTTCGGTCAAACTTTATTCGAATAATACCTACCGAACGACGACATAAAAAATACGTCCTTGGGTAATGGGGACGGGTGCTGCCACTGTTATAGGTAATTTAATGTGTACCTGTAAGCAACGGTAAACCATTGGTTACGAAAAGAACGATTCTGAGCGGAGTTCAGTTTATATTGATGCTTTGTCAACAATATATATATGCTATGTCATAGTAAAATAATTAAATAGACTCTATATATTTTCTTTATTAATATTTGTTTAATGTTGTACCGATTTCCCCGGTTTTCCCGTGTTGTTTTCCCGGTTTTTCACATTTGATGAGAAAACTCTCGAGAAAACCGAAAATCGATCTTTCTAAAGTACCTCCCTACACCGATTTCCTTTCGGAGAAGCTGCTACACGTAAACATCGGAGCAAATCCTCTGGTAGAAAAGTTGTCCACAGAAAAAAAAAAAACATAAATAAACATTTTTGTAAAACCATAAGCTTCTTCGCTCCACTTAGAATCTAAAAATAAAAAAAAAAATCGAAAGTATAAATGTCTATAAATAACTCGAAAATCGCTTGATTGTTTTGAAAATTTTACTACTTCCAGAAAAGGCTGATATGAGTGTTTTGAATCTAAAACGTCCCCGTCACCGATACGGATTTAAAACACACGAGTGTAAACAAATTCCGAAGGATAAAAACGGCCGCTCGACGATTAATTAATTACGACTCCTCTAAGTGTGATGCCTATATATAAAACGCATGCAGGACGGGCTCTGTAATTCTCCGGCGTTTGACGTTTTTTTTTTTTTTTTTTTTTCGAGTGTCAGCTAACGATCATTAATCTCCATTATGGTCGCCCCATACTCGCGTAAAAGAGGTCGGCGCGCCCCCAGATGATGACTTGTAGTAATAATAAGGTTCGCTCGTAAAACGATACTATACTTTACGACATCGAAAATATTTCGACAACGACGACACGATATTGTTGTATACACGACGCGGTGACTGTATATTATAGTTTTGTTTTTTTTTTTTTTTAAATGTTCCCAACAAACAAAATTCTCTTAACAGGAAGTCGCCACGCCCGCATCTATACTTACTGTCTCGGGCTGTACCTTTGCGAAATTGTACGTATTATTTTTCGAGTAAATGTTGACGTTTAGGTTGAAATTAGAATTCAAACGTGAATAACAAAATTCAAAGAATAGTATATTTTTGTCGGCTGGGCTTTTGAGTTAAAAAATTGTTTACACTACGTACGGCCCTAGAAAATATTCCACCTCTTTTAATTTTGTTATTTGCATTTAAACATTTGGTTTCAACATAAATGTCACGTTTTATAAGTAACATAATTTTGTTATGTGGCCCGTTAGTTACACCGGGACAGTATTTATGGATAGTGTCGATATTCGTAATCGTGATATTTACTATAACGCGAACCTAAGTCGTACAAACAGGGCGGTAATAATTATGCATCGAACTGTCTCGAAAGCAACTATTACATTGTCACTCGTGCATGATCGCCCATGGTTACTGCCGTGATAATTACAGTGCGGAATCACCGTATTAAATATGAAATTGGATTTTTTTCGGATCCGACTTAATCAATTCGAATTGTTGAGTCAGGTATCCCGAGTGGAACGTAAGAAAGACTCTACGATTTATTCACGAATCTTGATTATTATTTACTACGTCTTCTGTCATTGCGGAGATCGGTATAATATCTCATAGATCATTTTTTTTTTTTCCTGAACTATAAGCATTACTATTAAAATATACATGATATAAGTACACATATATAACTTATTTGTTATCAGTTTATATTTTTATCAATTAAAGCGTTATAAATAAATCATAATAGCGCGTTAAACGAGAGATCGATTTTAACTATCGTGATTTATATTATTTTATGTGAACCGATAAAAAAATACTTTTTTTTTCGGTCGATCAAAATATTATTATTTTTTTTTTTGTAGATAGTATAATATATTATTACGTCTTTAAAGTTTGTTTTGCAACGATGTGGGCTTCTGAACACGATGAAAAATACGAATCGTTTTTACGAAAATTATTTTAATGGGATACTTCTATTGTGTGAAGCACGGGATATTTCGAGAGGGAACAATTTATTATTATTTTCACTTGTGGTTTTATCAACAGTGCACAAGAAGCGTTTCGTATAATATTAATATTATATACGGGTGCCTATATATTCGATGCGACGTTTAATAATTTTAATTACCCGCGTTATTATTGTTGCGATCAATCTCAAAATATTAATTTAATAACGTCGCTCGCTGCAGCTGCTGCTGTGTTGCTGCTGACATACTAAAAAAAAAACAACATTGTAAACTAATAGTGTTTGTATTGTATTGTATTTATTATGATGGTCCGATAGAGAAGGAGGGGCAGAAAACGAACAACATTTCTCTACCTAATCATTTTATAATAAACTAGCTGTTCCGCCCGGCATGCCAATTTTTTATTATTTTTTTTTTTACCCATTGATATTCCGTTGGTATTCACCTTATCAGTTATGAACTAAAACAAATAGGTGGAAAGTTGGTAGTCCACCTTTGGCGGAATAAAAGTGTTCTCTAATGACGTTCTTTTCATGATTTTCATACGAAAAATATCGAAACCTCGAATTTTGGTTTTTTTTTTTGGGGGGGGGGGGAATTGGTGGATCCTTGCTAATTTTTTTCTTTTATTTTACCGGTAATACACCCGCCACACTTGAGCGTGAGCAAATGCTTAAGGTGACGAGTCGCCATAATTTATTTGACAACAATTAACAACAATTTGTAAAATTTAACATACAATATTAAATAAATAATAAAAGAAAAACAACAAAACTCAAACTTTATATTCGTCATTGGCTTTAGAAGGACCCTTTCTCGAGGCAGCCCGCCGCTCTGGAAACCTCGTTTAGATTGAACAGCTACATAATTGCTGCTAGCACGCCAGTGGCGATAGGTTACACGGTATCCACCGCCACCTTAGCTAACCTAACCCAGCTTAACCCACCCGCACATCATAGGGATTGCACTGTTATAACAGTTTTTTTTTTTCATCTGTTTTACCAAGATAAATGATTCAACAGAATTAATTAAATTCCGTATTAAAAATGTCTAAAAACCGGGGATTATAGGAAACAGTATTAAAAATGGGATGGATTTCGATAGCTATATACCTTTTACGGACAACGCAGAACACTTTGCTGCTATTTATAATTGATGCTACACGGAAAACGTACAAACTGCCGCTAATAATATGAAATTCACACATTCAGTGAAACGACGCGCGCGCCATCTATCGGAAAATAGTTTTACTAACTCAGAAACTTTCGCAGGCTCGCGTTCAACCATTTCCCAAAGTTTCATCGCAATCGGATGAACAGTTTAGGAAGACATAAGAGACATACAGACAGACATTAATTTGTGTATATAGTATATCGATAATATTATTCTATTACACACTGGATGGTTACTCGGTTATCAAGCACAACTCCGCGATAAAAAGATACGCAATACCTGCGGAGTTACTCGCAATATTTCGTGTCGCTTTTGTTTTGTTTTGTTTTTAAGACACATTTTTTACCTATGGTATTATGACGCGAGACTTTTCTAATGCTTAGTCGGAAATAAGTACTAACAAAATCAGCTTGAGTGGGCATAAGTAACGGTTTGTAAAGTGTCAAAAAACTCGACATTATTGGTGGTGGAAACTAGCATTGGATACAAAGAGATGGGAAAAAGTGTGCAGCATACGGCCTCCGGCGCTAAAAAAAATAACAGCTAAAAAATCAGCTGTTTTAGGGTTTTAGAAAAAATAAAATAAATATCTATTTATTTTAAGACATTATAGCAATGAGCCATTACATTTCCGCCGTTAAAAGCAAATCTCCTATAATTAAATACGATGGATACAATCTGTACTTAATGGAATTAAATAATGAAACCATTATCGGAAGATTGAGAGTCGAAATAAGATTATAAGAAACGTTGCGTATGCGGAGAAAAGTAAAGATTTCCACTACTATAAGCATAATTCAGTGGTAATTGCCGTATTCGCCTTTTTAACAGACTTAGTCGATAACCAATGGAAAACAAACAAATAATTGTTAAAAAAAAAAATAAAAAATAATGTGGCTATAGTTTTTTTGTAATACAAGTTTTTAGAAAAAAGCTATTTACAGTCCTCGAAAATATTTTCTTCATTAAATTTGTATTATTTGTGTTCAACTTAAACGGCACAATTTATGGTCTGTGTAACGGAATTTTTCCGTGCGTTAATATGAAATGGAGAAAACTCGCATGCGTGTACGACATCCTCTCGTATTTAAATTTTTCGTTTCTTTCTATTTAAAAAAAAAAAAAAAAAAAACATTAGGGGATTGCAGTTATTCAAAATAAAAATGTACGCTTGTTTAGACCGAAAGCTAGACAACAATGTAGGACTTGGATTTGATTGATGTTCATTTTGAAAGAGAATTTGGATTAACAATTAAGTTTATATGGTTTGGACGGAGATGATTTTAAATATTTTGGAAACTTTTTGTATAGTAAAGCCTCATTAATCTGGACCCCATTATTCTGGACTTAGCTTAATCTGGATATCCGTTTAATAATATTTATTATTAGTATAAAACGCATTTATATGTACAAACAAACGGACATACTTCGCACGATGGGTGAGCTACTATCCATTCAGAAAGTATTAACTTTTTCCGGAATTTTTTTCTAGAACACATTTAAGAAACAAGCTGCTCAACAAATTTATATGTATGATATTTTTTATCACTCTTATTTTTGGGAGTAAAACCACTACCTACTTTTGATTATAAAATGACAACCTATATTAAAAATGCCATAAACAGGTGGAGTATTAGTTAAAATAAATTTTAGTGCTGACATTTTTGATTTCCGTCGTCTCCTTAACGAGATATTACACTTTTAAGTTTGGGTTGGAGGAGAGTAGTGAAATATTTTTGTGTGGCGGTAGAGCGCGCGGCGTGTTAACTTTAAGCTATAAACCTTGGAGTGTACCCACTTAAATGGATCACCTGATACATTTGAAATACTTTTTTTTAATTTGACTTTATAGTTAATTCAAATAGGTTTGCAAAATTAATTTGGAAATTACTAATTTAAAACTCAATATTAAATTATTTAAGTGCCTATATTATTAAAGCTTGGTATCATCTATATCATTTTAATACTGAAAAGTTAAAATAAATAAAATGCGCTGCATATATTACTTCTGGAATAATTTAATACTTTTAATTTACTAAACGAATTTTAATGAAATAGTAATTATACATTTATCATGCTAAATCGTTCCCGAAATATTGTATAGCACTTAATTAAAGTGACTTAAACAACATGGGTTTCTCAGAGTGTTAATACGAAAACGTTTGTTGGAAGCCTCTCATGGTAGTTTAATTTCTCTCTCAACACTGTCAGTTTACGTTTGCGCGACTTTGTTCTCCTCAGGACGACATCCCAAGATTCCATAATTAATATTCAATACTTCTAGTAGAAAACATAATTTTAGTAGTTAACATAATAAAGAATACAGCGAAAACGAAAAACAATGTATACAAAATATGCAAAATGCATTATTGTATTATTTAAAAACAATCTAAATCGAAGATTTTTCGTGTCAGATTTCGAATAGCTTATCCTAACAAATATGGGCATTTATATATAAATCCGTTCTCTAATTATTAATGTTTTATACGCAGGTATTCAAAAAATTAAAGAGGAAATTATTTTCAATAATTGTTCGTGAACAAAAGGTTATACTAATATAAATTGCTTGTACATTAACTTTTGTCCTGTAATCTGGTCACACTGATTTGAGGTACATTCGATTTGTTTACATTTTAGATTTAGAGCAATCATTTGTTTAATCTCAGAGTGCAGGAGCGTTTAAATGCTGGGATGAACCGCTGAACCGCTCATAGTGCGCATAATACTCATTGCGCGTGTCGTGCGCGTAACGTAGATAACATGTTGATTATCATCGGAAAACTAACATTTTGAATACATATTTTTATCATATTCAAAACTTACTGCTCTTACTCTAAATTAACTTCTACCCAAAATAGGTGTTAAGCCACCTTTATTTATCTGTTATTTCATTTAAGGGGATTGATAAAACACATTTTATCTAATACGCGCAGCACATCGGAATTTAGAAATGTTTGTATTTTAACATATTATAACTGATTGACGCAAGTTTATGTAAACAAAATATTACAAATAATTTCTGGATATTCACTGATGATATTATACTAACTTCTGATCAGTGTTAATTAGCGTATAATTTTGTTTTTTTTTTTTTTTTTTTTAATTCACGATCTATTTCTTTTTTAAAATGTATTTTTTCTTGGGATATTTGTAATAAAACATTTTCAATAAAATACTCATTAGAGAGACATAAAAAAAAAATGTCCACAAGACAGAAAATATTACTCTTGGAAAAACATATTTTTTAAAACGTAATAATTGCATTGATCTTAATTATTTTGAAAAAAAAAAACTATTGATTAATCATTTTAATTTTAGCATGACATATCAACAAGGAAATTTTACAGTTTAATAATATTAAAGGTTTGTTTGTTAAACTAATCTGTTTGCACTACAATAATAAATGTTTAAATCACTTATTTTTTTTTTTATTTCTATTAACAATATTTATTCAAAATTTTAGTTTTATTCTGGTAATCAACATGTTATCTACGTTACGTGCACGAATAGACAATGGACAGTGCGCGTGCGTACCATGAGCGATACATACCTGTATTTAAACGCTCTACAGAGTGCATCATCTGGTTTTATATAACCTGTAGTATTAATATAAAATAACCCAGAAATGCATGTAATCACTATTATAAATACCGGTTCTTACTTTGTCCATTTCCTCAGTCCCCCAATTTTTAAATTTGACATTTTTTTCGGCCTAATCGTTAATATCCCGTTAGTATTGGTTAGTAGAACAAAAACCATCGTTAGTGGATAAATGGTTTTTGTTTTTGTTTTTTTTCATTAAAAAATTCACTGGGTAGGGGAATTGGAGAAATAGCCATAATCGTCAATTTGCAGTTTTTTTCTATGGCCACGATAAAAAAAGTTTAGCCATCACTAAGTTAGACATTAAATAATTATTAAAATGTTTTCCTTTCGATAAAGAAACATGTCTTTGTAAAACAAATAGCTTTACTCTAAAATAAAATAAAAAATGGTATATTGGATGTTCCAACGTTGTTTAAAACGTTGCGTCAATAATTTATGCATGGTTACTCAGTGTAGTAGTACCTACTATTCAGTCGGTTTTGACACCTAATTCTTGTTTGTGTTCTTGATTGGCGCTACATACTTAGCAACTTGTAGTTATTTGATTTCCGCTGTATGCGGATCAGTTAGTTTAATCTGTTATAGAATTCTTCGTAAAAAAAAAAAATCTTTATTGCCTATACAGTGATTTATATCGTTTATTGGATACATTAAATGCGATGGCGATTTTTATTATCCTACGATGTTGTATAAAATCCGTATCGTAATAGTAGATTTTGGTAATTTTTCCAGCCCTCCATTGAATTTTTGTGAAATTTTTTTAAAAAAATGTGCGTGTTATTTTATCCCACTTGATTTACTTCAAGATTTTACGCACGGTTTAGCGCGCGTGCGTGATAACGTTTACTCGAACTGCTTCATGACAGTTGACTAATGAGGGATACCATTAGTCTCAATCAGTCTGTCGGCTAATACGCACTTCATATGTGATTACGTTTCTGAGTGTTTCGTGTTAAAAAGGTGTACATTGTATTGTAATTTTTAAAAAGCGTTATTATTATTATAATAAGAGTTAAATATTATTAATTTATATTTTGATCTACAGAAACAAACAGTGATGTCGCTAAGTACACCTAATCCACCTAATTTAGTTAAAAGGCGTAGGCCTGTATCTCTTTCTCTTATCGATAAACTACGCGTAGTAGTACAACTCGAAAAGGGGACGGCTGTGTCGAGCATTTGTGCGCAATATGGGATTTCCAAATCTACTGTTTCGAATATTAAAAAGAAAAAGGACGATTTAAAAAATTATGCTCTGAAATTGGATGTAAAAAAGAAATCAATGCAAACCCTAAGCCCTAAGCCAAAATGTAGTGAAATTAAAGACCATCTAGATATTATCATTCAATTCGTTGAAGATAACGACGATAAAAACATAACTGCACATTGCGAAAATTTGAAGCAACTGCGTGAAAAGATTAATAGAAAAATTAATGTCAGTCTAACACAAACAAAGATCAGCAGTTTCTTCAAATCAGAAAGTGAGTCAAGTGTGGTCAATGAAACTGTACCCAGATTTCCACGTTTTAATTCTGTACTGCTATAGTTATTCTGTATATTGTAGGGCCTAATAATGTATTGAAATATACCTTTTAAATAAACATTTTATTTCTTAAATTTAAAATACACGTGCGTTTTATTGAACAGATTGTTTAAATTGTTTAACCTTGGCACATTGCACAAGTTATTTTGTTTAATCCGGGCTTTCATTTATTCGGTTATCCTAGAGCGGTTCAACCTTTTGTAGTTGGCGGGCTGGTTTACACTTTCGTAAAAACACCGGGGCCCGCTTAAAGAAAAAAAATGATATTATTATTTGTAATTTATTTTATTACAAACATATTATACAATGCAAAAATTATTACATCGCAGATTAACCGACTTAATATTCTATCATAATTAGTTCGATTTTTGTTTTTAATACAAGTCATCTAGGGGAGGGGGACAAAAAAACGGCTTCGCGGGTCGCAGGTTTGATCACCCTGGGTTAACCTAATCAATCCGGATTAATGTTCGATTATTTCTACAGTATTATAATGAAAAATATGAAAAACAAAAAAAAAAAATACAAATAGGTATGTAAATAATATTTATCGTCGTCACAGCAGAAAGTGTAAATATTTCAAATCCCCACCGCCATAACCCAGTAACGCTGTTAACCAATCAAAATCCGTTTTCAAAATGAAAATATATCAAATCGAATTCCTACACGTTTTTGTTTGCACATTCGTTGGTTAAAACGGACCGTACCGCGCCTATTTCCCTAAAATAGTGATAACGGACAGTAGACCAGCGGAAAAGTCTTACCATTAACATAGGTGGTCAGGTATGGTTCACACAAATCGAAGACATATTTGAAAACCGACGCCAAAGTCTTTGATTCATCTATGTAGGTAATTTTATTCCCACGCGGCATTTGGGAAACGATAATATTTTGAAACGGTTAAATAATAAATATGTTAATAATAATATTGTATAAATATGTTATTCTTACGATACCGAAATATTTTGTTACATTATTAATATGAAAATGTTTTCTAAATATTTGTACAATGTTTCCAAGAAAATTATAAGAAATTGAACGTTTTAAAAAGTACGAGATGAAAATGTTTTCCAGACATGAACTATTCGGGCAAAAATTATTTCGATAATATACAATACACACCATTGTTTTACAATAATCGAACACAAGTTCCCGATAGTGTTTTGTTTACGTTTTAGAAATATTTTTTTGGTACGCGGATTATTGCGCGTTACGTAATATCTGGATTTCAAATATAATTCTGTCGCACGGGCCGTGCTTGAAATTTTGTCCGTTTATAAAAATGTACATTATCAACGGTTGAATTACAGGGGCCTGTTTGTCGTCGTGTGAAAACGTATGTATTGCTGTAATGTCGCCGTCACCTCTGCCGCCGGCACAGCGGGACTATTCTGGTCCGTTGTTAACCAGTATTCCGATAGTGACATCGGACGCAAAATATAATTACTGAGCAACGCTCGAAAATTCAACGCGCGTCGAAACCACCGATTAATCGACCGTTCATCAGCCTATCGTCATTATGTTATGAACATTCAACGCTAAATTTCGGTCGACAGTACAACGAATAGCTTGGTTGTAACCCGGGCGTTTTTAATGTTATTTATTTCACCGTCGGCGACACGTGTATTGTAACAACGTTCCGTAGGTCGAATGTCCCTTGTCGAAAATCAAAACTGTAAACTTACCACGAACCGCGTCGGCCGTGTTGAGAACTACGACACAACGCCGCTCGCGTTGATAAACAAATTAGTCATCGCGGTTTCGGTTCGCGTTGTGCACCAACACGGCTGTTAATTACCTTTACAACGCGGCTATTATTATTATTATTGTAATCGTACCGTAGACGCGTAAACTCATTACTACGCCGTTATCTATAAGAGGACTGGCAGTGTAATCGCTTTGTTAACAAAACGTTAATTATTTTTATCGGTAGATATGATACGACAATTTATTATCGAATTTGTTTTTTTCCCGCCGCCGCCGCCGCCGTGCGTCGTACGGCTGTTTTATGCTACTGAAGTTGTTTACCGCCGAACGCGGTACGTGTTTGGACGGAATCGGTAGTTCTATAGTATTTGTTGTTACATTTAAAGCGACCGCCTCTGGATCGGCAAGGTCCGGTTAAATTCAATCCGAACGCACGGCGTAGGCAACCCAACCGTTTCGAGCCGTTTTCGACCCTCCCCTCCACACCCTTACTATTAAAATTAGCCGACGCCAAATTACGTAGGTATTTAGACGACCGAACGAATCTCGTATACTAAGTGTTGGTCGGAATAAAATTACGAAATTGGAACGTGGGGCTACTGGGGAAATGTCTGGATGCGAAAATTTGGACCCTAAACGAAGGTCATAAGCGCGGCTCGGAGTTTATAGCACTCAACTAACCTAACCTAACTAAAATATGCGCTAAAAAAAATCTTAAAATAACCCAAAGTATAAGCAACGATATAACCCGTTTCTTACAAGAAAAAAAAAACGATTCTGAGCGGAGTTTATTTGATAACGATGATCTGTCAACAATATATGTCAGATTAATGTAAAATAATTAATAGGCTTTATATATATATTCTTTTTAATAATATTTGTTTAATGTTGTATCGATCTTCCTGGTTTTCCAACGTTCTTCCCCGGTTTTTCCATGCTTTTCCCGTTTTTTCTCTGTTTTTTTTTTCGGTTTTTCGCATTTGATGAGAAAACTCTTAAGAAAATCGAAAAATGACTTTCTTAAAGTAACTGCCCGCATCGATCACTGTCAAAATCTACATTAAACGGATCTAGTGTGCTCGCTCATAATTTATCTACCATTTATACGTATCTATTCTATTTTATGAGTCATAATATAAAACACAATAATCTCGAAATACATTGCACCGACGATTTGTTGACATTTTTGTATTGTTTCTTATCTCATGCAAACATTTTGTCGTACTTTAGAATATTATTATAGTATGCGTAATAGAAATAAATATTTGATTTTCCGACAACTCAATTATAATGTTGTTATTATTTACAATACATACATTCCATACATTTATCGGTGTTTTTTTGTTATTATTATTATTATTATTATTTATTGTTGTTACAACACAGCAGTTGAATAATAGTTTTTAAAATTATAATTCATTAATTAATCACCGTATATTAATCGGAAATATGTTCATTTGCACAAGCTGTTTATAAAACAAATGTTTTTGAGAAATATTATAAGATATTTATCGGTACCCATACCAACATATATAACTACTTACATGCATACTTATTTACTTGTACTTATTAAACTAATTGCAGACACACACAATTTTATCCTATTTTGTGTGCCTTTAAAAAAAAAAAAAAAAAAAAATGCATGTAATTTTTGTTGTTACAGCAAATATGAACAAAAATAATGTTACAATGAATAGAATTTTATCCGAAAACAGTTTATTTTCATATTAAACTGTATGCTGTTTTTTTTTTTTTGTTAATTTAGTTTGCGAAGAGGCGCTGGCATTAATACTCAAGATCAGGCTGGCTTTACCGCGTTGCATCACGCTTCGTTAAACGGGTTCAAGTAAGTAACTATATTATTATAAACTTATTCATAGTTTGTGTGATAAACTAAATAAATCACAAATAATATTATTATAAACTTTTTGTGTGTGTGTGTGTGTGTGTGTACCGCTCGGATACACACAATACGTTTTCCATACAGCCTGGTACGCTATTTAAAATCAAATTAAGAAAAGCAAAATAACAATATAACGAGAATTAAACCAAGACCGAACACATTAACGAGTTAAAAGTCATAGCGTATTAATTTTAATGAATAATGAGTTAATCTTTAACTATACCACGCTAAGTTGATTCCAATTTCTTTAAATTTCAACGCAATATTAAAGCTACAGCCTACAAATTATTATTTTAATTATTTAAATAGTACATTTTTTTGTTTGTTTTTTTTTTTTTTTTTACTCGACACTGTGCTTGAAGTTATTAGTATATACGTTTTCCATAAATCCTGTTGTGTTTAATCCTTCGCTGATAAAACCCCCCTTGTGTTTAACACATTATTCCTTATTATCAAGACGATCACAAACTCTAGGTTTAAGCGTTTTCATTTCGAAAATAACAATTATTCAAACAACGCATCATAATTAACTTGAGTGAATGAGTTAATTACATTTTCATATTAGTTTTGTATTATTAAACTTTTACAGTTACCGAATAAAACAATTACAAACTTTTAACGTGTTAACATTTGCATCATTTTCAATTCAACACATTATAATATTCTCACGTGTACGTATGTTATTCATCGAATTGCTGAAACCCATTTTTTTTTAAAAAAACCCTCCCTACCGCCGATTCGAATGTTTAAAAATCTCGTCCGTGTAATACGTAAGTGGTGTCGTTATGTTATCAGGGAAATCGTTCAACTTCTCCTGTGCAACGAAGCGTCGACGAACATTGTCGACCAAAAAGGTGCCGCCGCGCTTCATTATGCTGCGTGGAGGGGCAACGTAGACATTGTCCGGCTGTTGCTCTGCCACGGGCCGTCGATACCCAACGTCAATCAGACGGTAATCTATAATATTATTATGGTTAATAATTAGAGGTCGGAATTTGGGTGTTTCGCATATATGTATTTTCTTACGACTCCGATGCGATCGTAGTAAAATATCTATTTACAATTCACGGAACGCTAAATTCGGGGTTTGGAAGGGGTGGGGAGGTTATTGCGTGAATTACATTTCTTTATTTAAGATACAAAAAATAAATTTAGCAGTGTATACGTTGTGACGTAATTGCGAATATACTGCTTAAAAAGTAAAAATCCGAAATTGTGTTGTATAGAATATCTGTTCGGATGTTTGATTGTACCGACATAAAAACAACATATTATTGTAATAATTGAGATTTTCAGAGAATATAATTCCGATCTCTATGAATAACAATAACACAATTGCAATACTATGGATTGGTGCATAGCGTTTACTTACTTATTAGACGCGTTTGTAAATAATTATTTATGTGTTAGACGAAAAATCAAGAGACTCCGCTGCACTGTGCCGCCGAACACGGCCATTCGGGCGTAGTGGCACTTCTCCTAGAACACGGTGCTGATCCTACCATAAGAAATCACAAATACGAAACTCCTTTAGATCTGTGCGCACAATACGGAAGGTAGGACTAAGGACACTGTATAAACAATTATAATACACTATAACCAAGCACGTATACAGCGGCGGTAAGGGTTCGAACCCCCCCTTCTGTAATTTAAAAAAAAATGTATTATACACTAGTTATCTAGTTTAAAATATTTTATTTATTTTATTCGTAAACAATTATTTTTTACATAAAAAAAAAAAAACAAAAAATGCTAAAAGAATAAAAATATTACTTTAATTGTATTCACGAAACAAAAATATTGCTGACGCAACTCCACATTGAACCAATATTAAAAAACAATTGCTTACAACATCCGCACTCTATATAGTTATAAATTACGTACAAAAAAACTGTATATTTCACCGTGTGATTCGGTGGTTTTTGAAATGTTCTCGTTACGATTATTGTACGTTATGTTTATACGGTTTTTTAGTGCTTGTTGTTATTTAACGGTATAACAACGTTGCAATAAGACACGACGTTTTTATCGTTGTTTATTAGAAACCGAACATTTTGATTTACGGGCAATAACCATAATAATACACCACTTTTTATCACACTTTGAAACGGGGTTATGAGTGTTTTAAAAACATAAAGTTTTTTTATTACTCGACGGATGCAAAATGGGTTGTTTTTTTTATCACATTGACATATATTTTTTTTTACTAAGAATACGATATTTTATTTGAATGAATAGACTGGAGACTGTGGAACTGATTATTACACAACGGCCAGAACTGATACGATCGTACAACTCTCGCGCCGCGGGCATACGGTTCATAATTTTTGCTCATACTCCCTTACATTTAGCAAGCCGAAATGGCCACAAGTAATGTTTTTTTCTCATTAATTTTTGCCTATCAATATGTTATTCTTCTATAAAATGCAAGTTGTACGTTTTCAAATCAGAGCCGTAGTGGAGCTGTTATTGGCGGCCGGAATGGATGTTAACGTCCGTACCGCCAACGGCACTGCTCTTCACGAAGCCGTTCAATGTGGTAAGACTGAAGTAGCTAGAACGCTGATTAACCATGGTATTAACACTCGTATAAGGGACAATCATGTACGTACGGTGGAAGATCTTCTGAAACAGTTTCCGCCAAAAGCCGGTCCTGCTGTAGAAATAGCAGCCATGTTGCAAAGTATGCAAATTATTAAACAACATTTTAAAGTTAATACCCATTATTGTTTTGATTTTTTTTCTTCACTTATTAAGATCACCAATTCAATAACAACAACGATAGTGACATGGAAACCGAAAGGAGAAGTGAAAACGGTGATTCAGTGTCAGTTCCTCCGTTAAGTAGTCCTTACGAAAATAATATTTTATCACCTAGTCCTTCTCCTACGCGTTGGGAAAAGCACAAAAGCCGTCGAGTGTCAGAGTCTTCGGCGTAAGTCTAGTAAAATTCAAAATAACGGCCATGTACAGTATTATTAACTATTATTCCTCATCTGTATAGATTTTCTGATGGACATTACCATACCGGTCGTTGGTACAAAAACGAGCCCACTCCACTTTCCAGGTCTTTAATAGAATCTAGTTTTCTCTCGGGTCCCGAATTGGACACTGTTAGTATAAGTTCTTCAACGACTTCTAGTGGTCATAGACCCGTATCATCTTTTTATATGCCGATGGCACCATTGAATCAAGCATCAGCTAATATTTCCGTAAGCTATATGAAATATAACAACATCTAGTCCAAATGTCTATTTTTAGTTTTGGTTTATTTTTGTTATTAACAGCCCGTGACATCCAAAAGACTGACACCTGCAGCCGATTCCCCTTCGCGAGTGCTCACTAATAACAGTAGTGGAGCTTATGAATATTTGTATTTTGCGACGTCGGGCTCCCCTTCCTCCGATCAAAACCGTCGGGGAGAAGTACTACGTCGGGGTAAGTCGGCTGATCAATATGTCGAAATGAAACTGCGACCAACATCAGGAGAGGAACCTGTAGCATTAACTTCAATTTACCAAAATGTCCCGATTCGCACAACAAACCCCCGAAGGAAATTAAAACGGCACGATAAGGATCCGGGTGCTATATTATCACGGGGTGATTTACAATTCAAACGTGTAGAACTAGAACCCGCTACAACTAACCAAGTCATAGTTTCCGATCATAATGGCTTTATTACAACTACAATTTCATCGTCTAGAGAAAGTTTACTTGATGGTGGCGATGATACGCCTTCGAATAACTGGCCTTTAAGTCCTACAAACTATCACCAAGCGCCAACTCCCGATCATCCACCACCATCACCGTTTCAAGCTGAACGTAGCATAGATGCGAGGATACGACCATTAAGTCAGGTAAAGTACAAAACAATGTTTTAAAGAAAAGTAGAATTAATTAATTCAGTGAAAAATAGCTTCAATTAAACTTTCCGTTCATAGAACTATAGTAATCTTAAAAGAAAATCAAGAGATATGGAAACAGAAATTGAAGAAGATTTATTAGTTATTACTTGGGTTCCCGAATCGCACGTATTATTAAACGACAAAAGTTGTTCTACTAACGAAGAAACTCCCGTAGAAGAGTTTGTCGGAGATACGACTTTCGCAGGTTTGTCAAAAGTAAATAAATTTATAAAAAAAATGTACTTCTTAAAAATCGTTTTACGTAGGCCTACTCAAAGGATCTATCAATAGTAATCGCGCTGAAAGACCAAAAACTTTACGTAAATTACGTTCAGTGTATGATCCTCCGGTCACAAGTCAATCTCCTGGTTCTGTAGAAGATCAATCGAAAAATTCTAGTTCGATGCTAAGTCCATTTGACGAACAAGAGGAATGGGCAAAGATATCAGATTTGATAACTAATCTAGGGAGCGGAAATGCTAAAGAATCTATGTGTAACGAACTCGAAAAAGAATTTCAAGCAAGACTAGGTACTGTTAAAAAATACTTTTTTTTTTTTTTTTTTGGTAGTGAGTAGTATTTTAAAACATAAAATATTGTTTTAGGATTGAATAGATCAGATAGCAAAGAAAAGTCGAAAAAGAATGGGAGTGACAGTCCGATGACTGTTGAGTCGTGGTTGTTCGGATTAGGTTTCCAAGACTTTGTTAACGCATTTGTTGAATTTGGCTATGATAATTTGAATTTTATTGTAAGTACTTACAATTTGAAAAATGTACAAGTAAAATATTTAGGGTATTTTAATTTACAGTATTCAAATTAAATTTTACCAGACGCTATTATCATTATAAAAAAAAAAAAAGAAGCATTATTTTTTAGACTTATTAATTAATTCACATTAGCACGTAAAATATTTTCGTTGAAATCGAGTACACTTTTTTTTTTAATTTATAATTTTAGAACGGTGTATTAGTAGCAGCGGATTTGAAGGACATGGGGATTGAAAAAGAAAATGATAGATCGAAGATATTAGAAGCAGTTGTCGATTTACCATGCGTCGTAAAACATTTCTGGACAAAACGGTACACCAAGGATATTCCAGAAGCAAAAAGCAAATCTATCGCTGATTTGGACAAAGTTGACGACGAAGAAGACGCTAAACAGATGGAAGAATGGTTGACTAGCATTGATCTGGCGTGTTACATAGACACATTCCGTAAACATCTGTACACGGATCTCGAACGAATCGCAAGAATCTGGGAAGTGGAACTCACCGCGGTGCTAGAAATCACCAAACCCGGTCACAGAAGACGAATATTGTCGTCCGTCGATAACAGTAAGTCTCAATTGCTACAAGCGGTTTCTGTTGGTGACGGTTTGAACGACGTTGGCAACGATCTAAAACAATTGGTAAGCAATTTAAATAGTTTCCTCAAACTCGACGCTTGAAATCATCATTTCTTCCTATAATTTGAGTAGTTTTTTTTTTATAACTTGTAATATTGTGACACGAACTATACACATTAATTATTTATTTTCCGAATGCTATTATTTGTTACAGAAAAACAACATTCAATCACTCAGGGATAAAGTAAACACCAAACACTCCGTTCACGTTACTTCGGGCACGGCTACACTCAGACATAACCCGAAAAAGTCCAGGCACGCTCCTCTCCCTCCGCCGCTCCAAAATGCCATAAATCGCAACAACAGTGACCTGGTCATCAGAGGACCTTCCGAACTGCTTATCGGAGTCCCTTCGACGTTGGTCACTCAATGGAGACACCAACCGGCCGCCTTGATCACCGGCAACGTCAAATACATTGCTTCGGTAAGTTTGAAAACAAAAATAAAATTTACATTTACAAGTTCAGTAAAGTATATGTGTCAAATAACTGAGATCGAGGAAATCACCAAATGTCATATAGCGTCCCGCGTTTGTTTTTGTTTTTTTTTTTTTTTTTTTTATAGTATTTGGGTTCCACCGAAGTGAAAGAACCCAGAGGTACGGAGTCGACTAAACAGTCAATACAAAAACTCAAGCACACCGTGGCCGCCGGCGCTCAACGGACATTGCCCGAGGTGGCGCTCGTGATATCGTACCGGGGAGTGAGATTTATGGACCCGGTGTCGGGCAGTCTAGTGTGCGAACACGAGATCCGGAACATAGATTGCGCGTGTCAAGATGCGGATGATCTGAAACATTTCGCGTACATAACCAAAGACCATCACACCGGCTCAAATTACAGTCATGTTTTCAGCGTGTCTTCCATGGTGAGATGATATAAAAATATAACAATACCAACAGGGCCGTATTTAGGAGATAGTTCGGGGGAGGGGGGGGCAATATCCGTTTGAAGTCAACGACAGTTTCGTTAGTTGTATTGCGAGTTGACTGTAGCAGTTACAGGCGATGGTGTAGTATTGTAATGAATATTCGGTTATTCATTCAGGTTTTCGCGAAAAATATATGCGGTCTCTAATACAAAATAGATGGTGGGGGGGGGGAATTCGACCTTGATGACGGGGAAGCCTACAGAAGCTCATTGACGTTTTTATCGTTGTGCATAGGATCAAGCGACCGAAATAATTCTGACGTTGGGCCAAGCGTTCGAGGTCGCCTATCAGATGGCGCTCAAAAGTCAGGCGGGCGCGGGCAATCGGAACGGCAATAACGGCCACACGAGATCGCATTCGGCCAACCACGTGTTGCCGAACATGATTGCCGGTGCTCGGGACGGTCGGAGCGGTTCGCATCAGCACGCCAGGTCTCATTCCGTGAACGAGATCAAAGTGAACGGCATCCTGCAAAAAGGCGAGTCCAACGAAAAGTCTTAAAATATACTAGTCCGTAATATTATATAGGTAGGTACTCTCGCGACTTACGAAAATGATACAAATTTAGACATTTCGGCATATTATTATTATTATAATATATAATAATTGTATTGAGTTCATTCAGTTACCAGATATTTTCGTGTTTACCAGAAGCGTTGGTTTATGAAATATGATATTGTAAGAGTAATATGCGTAGACATTAAACACATTTATATATATATATATTACCTAAAGCAATTTTATCTTTCCAAAAAAAAAAAAAATGCTCAATATGATTACAAAACATAAAATAAAATTAACACGCTTGATATAAAATACAATTATATTGCTCGTCTTTTTTTCGCAAAACAACTCAATATGCAGTGAACAATTTATTTTATTTTATTTTTTTCTTTAAACGTACCAACATAATATTATTATTATTATTATTATTATTATTATAGCAATTATTAATATCAGATTTTATGAACATTCGTATCTCGGTAGCACTTATTTTAGAAAATATTAGTCTAATTCGTCGTCTAATTGTATAATAATATTTATAAATAATTAATTCGTAATTTATTGATGATATAATCTTTAACTTAAAAAAAAGTTCACTAACTTACTATTAATATTGTTATTACTAGATAGGTGCTAAGATCGTATTCTTAATGTTTTTAATCGGGCGTTCCTATTTGATTTATTATTATTATATTGATATAAAAAAAAAACGCATCAGCCATATTATAATACAAAAAAAAAAAAAATAATAATAATAACAAATAAACCGAGGCCAAATATTTGATTATTTTACACCCAATTTTTTGTGATATTTATAAAGCCTTTTTACATTTTATTATTATTATTATTATTATTATTATTATTATTATTATTATTTATTATATTATTGTACATATGAAAAAATGTTATCTCAATTTTAATTTTTTTTTTTTTTTTTTTATTTCCATTGTAATTTATATTTTAAGTGAGGACTCAAACACCAACCATCATCTTCCTTTATTATTATACACTTTATAATATTAGATTACCTATACCGTACAATACAACATAACGATTAACATATCCACGCGTACACGCGTAATAAAATCCCTATGATAATGCACCCGCCTCTTCCCGACGCCGCCTCCACAGTGATAGACCGCGGACCGTGCGTACGGGGTTAAAAGACGCACAGCTATCGATATCGAGCGAAAGTGATAGAACTATAGCGAAAGGATTAATCACGGACAGAAAAACGATAAGACATTCGTTAGTAATAAAGAAACAATAATAACATAATGTTCTCTCCCGCGGTCAAATGACCGTCCGATATTTCCGTCACATTCGCTCGTCCAAATATCCGTAGCCGTCGCGCAACGCCGGCGGGCGGCGAGGGGATCGAACGCGCGGTCTGCAGTCATTACGGTTTTGCGTCTATAATATTAACATTTTTGAAATATATTTCCGCATTTGAGTATAAAAATCGTCGAAAGCTGTGTTTCGATGTTTGTTCGCTTTTTAACGTGTGATTTATCGTAGAGAAATATCTATTGAAACAATATAATGTAACCAATACAAAAATGATATTATATTATATTTACGATTAGTCGGTTCTGAAATTATTATTATAACGTACGCGATAACCGTTGCTTATTGTTAACGTGCATGTGTGTGTGTGTGTGTGTGTATGTATATATATATAATAATGTCACTGAAATTAATTTGTTTTGTTAAACGGTTGTGAACGTAAATATTATTATTGTTGTTATTATTATTATTATTATTATTATGATGATGATAATAACTGTGTGCCATGCTATACGCAATCATCGTTGTGACGTTGTGACTCCCGAAATAATAAATAAAACGAAAAAAAAAAAAAACCAAAATATACTTACATGTTTTACGTTAACGGCGTGAGTGTTTTATTTTGTACGACTTTGTCGATACGGCGTGCCAGCGCGCGGCGTGTGTCCTCGACGCGCGGTTTCCTTTTAACCGCGTTGTCGCGAACCGTGTATATTTAAAATACCTATACATGGGTAATTTGTCGCGACCGGCCAACAATGACCGCGCGACTGCGAATGTTACAATGCGGTTTTACGACGGTACGACATTGAAAACGTTATTGTAAACACTACGCGCGCCGACGAAAACCGGCGTCTGGGCATACGGAGATCTCGACGAATCGCCGGCGGCCGGTCGATCCGGAACCGACGGCCGTGTGAGTTATTGTAATTATGCATTTTCCCGCGGGCACTCGATAAGTAATACGCGGTATAAGGTAAGTGGTGCCAATTATTTTCCGTGCCTTGGTAAATAAACGAAACGATAATAAATAATTTTTGAAACACTATGGGCAAAAACTCCACGGCCGGCGATTTGAGATTTTAAAATAATCAGTCGGATATTTCCCGGCCTTCGAAACCTGAATTTTGATCATTGAGTATTTGTGCGAGTTTAAAAATAAACATTCCGTGATAAATTGTTTCCTACAAATTCATTATTTGATTCCGGAATCGATTCAGCCGCACAATTTTCGCACATTTTCGACACTTAATCGCTTATTAATGTTGCCAGATCGAAAAAATAATTGTGCGATACGTCTGCATTTGTTTAGTGAATCGTACAGGAGACATCGAGGCATAATTCTCCAAGATATTCTTTAACAAATATGCGTGTTACGTCCTATCGTTTTTTTTTTCTTTTATCATTCCAGTGTCATCAATTATTGACGTTTACCTATACGCGTCGAAATCGTGTGAAAATGTGCAAAAATTCAGTGACATATCGAATCGTTTGAGGACTTCGCAGACAACTATCATGAACTACTTATATTTGAACTCATCGTCATTGTTCGGACACCCCACCCACCCGGGTTTTACCCGTTCAGTTCGGCAGCAACTTGTGCATGGGTTATAATAAAATAATCCAGTTTCATATTGAACACAATTTATTCGATTTATCTAATGCACGAATTTACAAATAATTACTATTTTGCGTTGCATCACTGTTATAAGTTATAGCAAACAATTTTAATTCGTAGGACAGTAGGTACAATTTTTTTAACCCCCCGCCCCCCCCCTCTGAAACGGATTCGTTAAATAGTTCGTCCGTCCAAAAGTCATCCAGAATCCGGTGGTAACTGAAAAAATGACCACTGCCCAGTTCGAAAGACGTCAACCACCCGCCCTCCCGCCAAAATTTTGTCCGGCACAGTTGTCCCAAAAAGTCTCGGTCGTGCGGCCACTGGACACGAATAAGGCGGATAGCCCGTCCAACCTGCGTGAGATATGTGCGAAGAACAACATTATTACATCGTGTAGTTGTTGGAAACAGTAAGTCGGACGAAACAATTAGTAATAAAGAGTACCTATATTAATTTTACAGTTATGTTCAAATACGTTTCCCCACTGTGCAATTATTCGTTTCAGAAATGTTGCTAAGACGTTCTTTTGAAACATCATAAATCGTGTTCCATTTAAGCACGTTTAACATCCTTGCAACTCTATTTCGGCCGTAATAATGTCTTTCACACAACATCTTTTAAACATCACATTTCAACAACCGTATAACAGTTATATACAACAACTCTGTGATGGTATTTCCGCAGTAATAATATCTTTTGCAGAATATTTTTTTAAACATCACATTTAAACATCCGTACAACAGTTATATCTTGTTAAACTTGTTAAAATTACGTTAATGCGATGTCCCGGGCACTGCTAATAAACCGTATTTGTAACTTAATCAGATACGTTTTAGAGATATTTGTTTCTAACATATCAAGAACCGCAAAATAGTGATTATAAAACAACATTGAATACGGAAATATGCGAAATAAAAATGAAAAAAAAACCGGGATTTCGTTTCAACCGCCGCCGGGTATTTAATCCGATGCCCTGCTTATCCTAACCTGATTTCCTATCCACTAGACTACCTATCTGACTGTTGACAAATATTGTATTATACATATGCAGTGACATCTCGATGTTGCGGAACGGGGACTTTAACCTCCTCTAAAGTGTGAAGACCAATGCCGGGGGGGCAAGTGCTCCCCCCATTTTTTTGTTTATTGGTTATTTCGGTCTATTTTATCGCTCTACAAAATAATAGCTTACACAAACTCGATTATTGCCTCCCCCCCCAATATTGTTTGTTGTTTTGGTTTTGGTTCTAAAAGACAATAGGTCTTGAATATAAATAATGTAAAAATTCGTGTAAATTCAACATGTCTATGAATATGTAGGTAGGCACTTAATTCTCAAATAGTACTACAGTACTATTAAGTACCTATTTTCGTTTGGAAAACCTTACGGCACACATGGTAGCAGCCATGGCGAAAGGCAATAAGTGACACGCAAATAAAACTTTTTCTCCGACCGCTGGTACAGCAGGTCGCGGCAGAGAGCAGAATGTGCATCATATAGGTAAATGAGAGTTGGATAGATTAACCCGGTCGACGTATTTGACGGCCGCACGTCGCGTTTATTGAAAATTAAATGCATAACGATGGCATTACGGAAAATCCCGAACAAAGCTTCAACGTAGGTATATTGATTTACATTCGCCTGGTCCGAGGATTGTGGCCCTGCAACGGACCATTGACCCGAACGCGCGTGTAGATCTACGTTCCGATTTGCCGACGGTAAAATGAATTAAATTTATACGTTACGGGCGAACAATTTGGCGGTTTTCTTCAATGCCCGATCGTTTCATAAAATGCCCACCGTATGTATAGGGCAATATCATACACTTTGCAAAAAGTATTTGATTATAAATTATTTTCGGCACGTATCGTTTTATAACAGCCCTTCATACCCCAACGGTCATTATATTACCGTTGATTCACGCATTTTATTGCACTCTATTAGTACCTGTATACGTTTGATTATTAAGAAAACAAATTTTCCTAATACGTCTGACCCCCTCCCCCCCATCCTATCTATATCCAAGCTTTCCGACTTATCACCTACAACAGTAGCTGCGCCCGTCCCCGTTATCCTAGAACAGCTTTTTTATCCACTTATCACGTTTTCGTGTCATGTAAAATAACGTATACATAGTCCGCCCATATTGGAGAACGAAAAAGTGTACGAGTTCAGTATAGGGATGGCATATCCGATCTTTAGTATCTATGGTAGGTGTATATGAAATAACAATGACGTTATTGCGATATCGTTTTACTTTATTCAAATTTGATTTGAGAACACGGCAGTTTCAAGCACTGGCGATATCGTTTTATTATTATTATAGATTTGTCAATAAAAAAAAATGCGATTTACCTATTGTAAAAATGATTATTAATCATTTCAAACCCCTTGATTGTAATACTGTCGGAAACATTTTACCGGGGAGCTATTGTCTTAATTTCTTCAATATTAACTTAATATTTTTACGAACCGGAACTCTAAAATTCTAATTTTAACCAATCGGCGAACGGACGCAAAAGCTAATATTACGAATCGGAACGCCGAGCCCATCGGGTGCGTTCCGATCTATTTCGAGCACTGGTATTAACATAGCGAAGAGATGTTCTCTAAAAGTTAAATTGTATACGTTGTACGAATGTTATAAGTTTATAATAAAGTAACAGTTAAAAACCGACCTCCTCAAGCCGTCTTAGTAATATTGCAATGCGATGTTCCGTATGAAACACCAAACACGCATCGCCAAGATGTTAAAACGTTTAATGGGTTAGTACTTAGTACAATAATTATTATTCCTCGTCTAGTATAATGATTATCGTTATTCCGGTGAACATTAATAATAAACACGACGAAACGGCAATAAAGTGTAGGGAAATTATGAATAATTTACGCCGAGAAATCGCGGTCGAACAATTTTAATGGCCGACGACTACGAGACGATCGTTCCTTGAGGGGTGGCTTTATACGCGAGGGACTTTTGTAGTAAAAAAACCGACGACATAAAAGACCGAAATATATTTTTAGCGGTGAGGGGACCGAGTCGGAAAACACCGGGAAAATCATAATTAAACATGATACAACGACTATATTATTATGTATGCAAATCGAAAACCGAAGCTACAGACTCGCAATGTATAATATTATACGTATCGTATAAATAATAGACAAATCATTCGAAACGGCGCGATTTCGCCTTCCGAATTTGCATTGTTATATTGCGGAAACGACGACAATGCCGTCGAGGAATGAGAAAACGAGGAGACCGCATAAAAGAGAAATAAAAATGAAAATTTAAAAAGAAAAAAAAAAATTAACGTCTTTACGATTTTACGCTCGTCTCTGTCGCAACACAACGGTCGTTTTATTATTCGCATCCGTCTGTGCATTCTTCTTCGACACACTGGAACCACTGTAAATATTATACAGGGTAGATTTTTTTTTTAACTACAATGATTAACGTACGTTAACTCAAGTTCAGTAAGAACAACATTGCACTGTTGGAAACAATACGAGAGAAAATTGGTCTGTTATCAAATTTAAAGGTAAGAAAACATTATCTGCGCAACGATGTAGGTGTTTTTTTGCGGATATTTTTAATTCTTAACGAAATAGACACATTTATAAATTGTGATACTTCAAACATAGTAATATCTCGCTTGAAAATTAAAATAACAAAACAAACCTCCACGGTCGAACAACTAATGGCCTTAATTTTAAGTTGCATAAGAATAGATCAATTCAATTTCGTATAAAAGCCAACCGCACAAAGTTGTCCCTGCTAACCGTAAACTTGGTATATGCCGTACGTTTATAAGACGGGGAAAGCACACGCGTGTATCACATCGTCTCATTAATGTTCTACTAATTCCGATAATTTCAAAACTCATATCGTACTCATTCCGTACGCCATCATAAACACATCGCTATCGATTTCATCGACTCAAGACCCATAACCACATTCGAAAATGGAATATTTCCCGAAGAATATTATTTAATATAAGATAATTCGAAACGAACGGCGAAAACCTAAATTAATTCTGCTCGAATTCTTTGTTTAGATAAGTAATAGCTGGATCGGGATGATTAAAAAAAAAAAAAAAATCACCCTGTACCCTACCACAAGGTGTAAATACACACACATATTATACTTTCTTCGTTTTTTTTTTTTTTTTAGATACCACAATCGAAAATTCTACTGGTATACATATATGCTTATACTTATATGCGATAGTAATAATAATAATGTATCGCGTGTTTACATACGAGTAGTTTCGCATTTCGCTGACTCCCACCGTCCCTCCCAATGCGTGCTTACGCGTACATAATAATATATCCGAAAGCCGGAGAATATAATACATATATGTATGACTGGATGAGGGGTGGGCGGGTTAATGGACAAGTTTGTATGTCTTTGTACCGCGTCTATAATATGTATACTTTATTTTTATTTTTTTTTATGTTTTCTCGTTATCGTTATTTCTTTTTTTTTTTGCGTGCGCGGAATGGAATCTTTTCATAGCCGGAGCCATTAGGAAAATGGAAGTGAAATAAAAACGTCGTGGTGGTATAATATGCGTGTGTAGCAGTGTATAGGTATATGCTTTCGAAATATACGTATTATTTTTCGATTAAAAGCGTTTTGAAAAAAAAAAAGTTTGTGGAATATAAAACGCGTATATATATATATATATATATATATATATTGTTGAAATCGAGTGATGAGGAAGAAAATGGCGGGAAACCGACGGCATAGATGGAAAGGAAAATTCGTAAAAAATTGGTAGGGGGGGGGAGTGCACGGTGATACGACGACGGGAATACGAGAAAAATCTCCGACAAATGGAGAATATGTTATTATATGCGTACGTCACGATGTGTGTCGTAGAGAAAAGTCGTTAAGACTTTTCCGAAAAACGCGTACCCTATCTTTATTACCCTACTCATACTTTGAAGAAACGCGACAGTGACGATCAGCTAAAAAATATTGTCAATAGTTTCGATTTTAATTATCGTCCGACGGGTGCTATTGCTACACAATAGTATAGCGTTTTAGATTATGAGTGCCTATAAACAACAAATATCTACCGGAAATCTTGATCCGATCAAAAAATATGCTCTCTCCCTTCAAAACTGTCTCCTAAACCACTGACACACCCATCGTTAGTACCTAACGGCCTTTTTTTTTTTTTTTTTTCTTGGTTCGAAGTTTTTTTCTAACCATTCGAGTGCGCTTGACAAACGTCTCGATCCGCCGGACGCGCGCCCGCCATTCTCTCGGGTTTTCTCCTCTTTCTTTTCAAAACCGCGCGTGGTATTCGACCGAAAATTCATATCATTATTCCTCGATCACTTCAATAATAATAATAATAAATAAAATACAAGGCCTGCGCCTGAGTATATACTTGACGACTCCGCGAGAGCCATGTTAGGGACGTCTCTTTGATCACCCGTCATCAACGTCATCAACGTACCTACGTTTGTATTTATATATATGTATTTAGAATACAACTCTCAGTTTCTCGACAATATAATGTCGTTATTAATATGCTATATCAATACATAGGTACTTGAAAAATCCACACGCCAAACAGACACTTCGCTGTTTTTCTGACCTCGTCGTTACGCAGTTTATATTTACGCTATAAATCTTGTTCGCGTTTACTAGCATGTGCCTATCTATTTAGCAAAGCTGGACAGTGATGGACAAGTTAACGAATAAAATAAAATTAGTCAAGTCAAGTTAGTTGAAAATATAATGCCGATGTGTGTGTGTGTGTGTGCGACTGTCGTAGGTGGGAAGATATGAATATCCACACCGTATGATTTGTGAAATTTAGACTAATAATTTACTCTATTTGAACCCGTCTGTTTCCGATTTTCAATACATTTTAAGATTAAAATAATATTATACAAAGAACTTTAGTTGCGTGTACTACAGTGATTACGTTAGACTAATCGAAATCGTATCGACTTTTCAGCGTTTCACTCAAACGTAACGCTTGAAGAAAATAGACTGATAGCAGAGAAAGACTAACATTAATAGAAAAAGATACGGGCAGCAATTTTAGACGTATACTTAAGATACGCGTGTACGCGAAATTCGTGTATCTAACATAAACGTGCAATTTTTATTACACGAGTAGTTCGTAAATTACCAAATGATGCCACTATATTTTCGAGATCCTGAATTGTCACATAATAATATGAAAACTGGTATTTAACCAAAATAATACGTTTTAAAATACTACCGGAACGTCCTTGGAAAAGAGTCCACACTCGAATACGCTATCGATATGATATTGTAATAATTTTTGAAATTATGTAATGCGTCTTGTTTATATTTTAGTGTTTGACTTTGGATATTTTTCTTCAGGCATTTTTTACTCTAGATATTTTCCCCTGGATTCATAAAAACTACGGATGAAGACGACTATCACTGATTAAAGCTGACGCGCACCGTATCCCATCCATATTTGTATTTCTATGTATGCGTAGCCTATCGCGGGGCATGGCGAATGTTCAAGCTATATAAGTTGGTATGTTTATGAAACGATAAAACGGACCATCGGCAACATGGCGAATTCAATGAATTGATTTGTTTTTTTTTTATAAACGTTTCCGAAAATTGCCGTCGCGGGCCCAAGGTCGAGTGCAGCTATTATACCGTGCTACAATATTATCAAAATACTTTTAAAGAAAATGCGGACGTCGTACTATTGTTATGCTCATAATACTAAAAACCGATAACATTCGATTATATGGAGTATTATTATGAAGTTAATATCGGTAATGTTTATGCGATCAGTTAAAAAAAAAAAAATTAATGATTCCGACCGCGTCTATTATTGTTCGACGAATTCCGAAATACAGGCGGTATAATAATAAAAAATATTAAAATAAATATGCTCTCGGCGTGTGGTGAAACAGGCCAACGGGTCTGAGTAAAACGCGCAATTTCGTATAAAGACGTGCATAATATCGTGTTTGTATTATAATTGGTATGTAATTATTAGCAACACGTGTCGCGATGACAAAAACATGTTACGAGAATATTATTTCACTCGCGTTATTGTGAACGCAAGCGAATTTCTAAAACATCGATTGCCATATTTTTGTTTAACATAAACAGGAGGCCGCCACGCGTTTGAATCAATAGTCATTAACGCGTTCGTATAATATAACGGCAGGGCTGGCTAGAGAAGTTACTCTAAAAACTAACATATCCAAATACAAGTTAGAAGTCACTTTAAAAGAAGTGTCCAAAACAATAGAATAATTTACATAAAAAATTCTGAAAAAAAATCCTGACATATCTAGTTTAATAACATAGTGCTTGAATATTTTCATTATCATAACGTTTTTAATTTCGAAATATGTTCCGTCTAAAATCGGAGAGTAATGTTGTTCGTTGGTTACATACATATTATTAAATTGAATAACTCCCAGTTGTGTGACTGAAATAAACTCGAAAAACATCGCATAATTTGTCAGACAAATGTGAATGTTAGTTATCAAAATTAATAAAATGGTCGTGTAACGATATCACGTTTTAATTACATACTTTATCTTAGTGTTTAAGAGGAAATCGTTCATTTTATTTGTTAAATGTTTGAATTCTGTACATTTTTTTAATATACCAATATTGTCGAATGTTAATAATTCTGCAACATTATACTCTATAAAGGACAAATGTGCAGAAACATTTTCAAGTTTAAATTTTACCACTTTCGCAAAAAGAAGCTCTTTAACTAATGTAGGTTATCAGTATTGATTAAATTACCAGTTTACCGAGCTCCGCTCAGTTGTTTTTTGATTGCAGTAATATTTCAGTATACACGAAATCATCCCATTTCCATTATAGTACCTTCCCGTATTTCCGTTTTCGATACAGCGGGCTACCCGTGGTGTAAAATGTGTTTATTTTAAACTGTATAATATGTTCAACGTTCAACTCCCCGCGGGTAGCCTTTTCGCCACCCTACTGAGCAGTTTTCGTTTTTCGTCCAAGTGACTCTCGACCGTTATCACCATGTCCGTTTTCCGCCAAAGGTTATACTCAGATTTTCGTCAAAAAAATGAATATACTATTTTAGATATTTTTCGAGAACCCCTATTTACACCGTATTAGTATTAGCCATTGTTATTATTACCTATTTCATCACGGCCCTGGAAATCGTTAATGCGGAAGCTGGTGAAAGCTTCATTAGTCAATCGATACCACGACCGCGTTAGTGAAACTGTACCGACATTTATCGGTTTTCATTTTTTAATTGATTATTTGACTGCGTTAATTGTGTTTTTTTATAATGTCTGAAATGACAACGAGTACTTGTGGGGGCAATCATTGTGCTAATTTACAAAAATACAAATAAGAAACCATTCGCATACATCTCGATATTGTGGCATTACGCGATGGAGGGCCGGAGGGTTTCACAAGCCTCTGGCGGAAATGGACGCATAGTGATAATGGTTGAAGTTCATTTTGACGAGAAACGGTTGCACTGTGCATACTATCTTAGGAAAAAAAAAAAAAAATTAAAATACAAAAATAAGATAACTCGTTGAAATTATCACGTTATTTTCCTAGCACCTATTGTCACAATATTAAGTATGTTTATTCTGTACGTACGCATTTCTGGAAACGGCTACCTGACTATACGTTGTTATGAAAATAATAATTCATATAATTATACACGATTCCCTCCCTCGTTTACGCGTTATGTTTTCGAGTTTAACAGTGAAATGAGAATAATAATATTTTGTTCGCGAAATTTCGTACGCGGAATCCGTTTTCCAGGAGACTTTTGAATAATATTTAAAAATAATTGGTCTTTGTAAGCGTAATATAACGATGTTTACTCTGTTTGAAAATTATAACGAGTGCAATATAATATGGATTACTTTACTCGTGGGAGAAGGGCGGCGCGAGCTACAAACTCACGAGTCGTAAAATGTACACCGTGAGAATGTTAAAAAAAAAAATAATAATAATAATAATAATAATAACAATAACGGCCGGACATAGTTCGCACCGTGGATGGGCCATCACCGTTACGGTGATGAGCAAACAGAAAAATATACCATGTAGGATATTTATAGTTTATTTACTGAAAACGACGATAAATCGTTGAAATTAATTTGAAATGATTTTGAACCGATGCACCGTATTGAGGTTGTGTATTTTTTCTTCTGTACAACCAAAGCGATCGGCGAAATATCGACACAAAGAAAACCCATGCATCGGCATTTGCTGCAGCGATTTTTTCCGTTTTTCGACAATACTGTCAAAAATCTGTAGACGAGTTATTCGTACTACAGCGCGGAAATTTCGGATAATTTAGGAAAACGTGATACCCGCCATATTGTCCCGATTCCGTCTTATAAACGTATATGGTTTTGTGCTGAAAACGATTTGGAATATTTTTTTATTAACTGAAAAAGTGTTTTTTTTTTTTTTCCTGGAATTAAAACCCGAAAAACCCGTTCGACTGTCGGGAATTTCAATGGAACATTTCAAGTAAAATACCACGCCGCCGGTCGGAAATCTCGCGTATTTTTAAAGGTACAGCGCGAAAAAAAAAATAAATAAAACCCGATCGAAATTCACGCGCCAAAATTATTGTGTTCGTATATATATAAAAAAAAAAAAAACAAAACAAACGGCTTCTGTGCGTCGCGCCCGGCTCCCGAGACGCGAAAATCGGTTCGGTGTGCAAAGCTTAAAGTTTCGCATAAACCGTAGAGCGCGCGGGGAATAGTAATAAATAAACGTATTACAGAAACTGTACAATCAGGTATCCCGTATCCCGTACACGTGCGGTCGATGAGCTCGTACATAAAATAGCGAAATAACGATAACAGAAATAATAGTATTTCTTACGAGATTGCGGTTTTTGCGACATCGGCTGTCTGTGTGTGTACACACACGTATATATATATATTTCGCATTATATTTTTACTACGTTTTTATATACATATATATACCTATCCAAATCAATCGGGTAAGAGATTTTACCGATTTCCCGGGGCGCACAATTACGGACCACGTCATATTATTATTATTGTTGTCGGTTATATTGCGACTTTGTATAAAAACTCGCGGTTTTCCGTCGTCCGTTTTCTCTATTATAAGGGATCCCGGTATATTTTTCCGTATATAATCGCCGTCGTCGGGAGGGAAAAAAAAAAAAAAACGATGTTATCTAGAAAAAAAATAAAAGATATATATATATATATATAAGTAAAAAGTAACGTTATTACGCTTATTTCTCCGCCGTTTATATTTCCAATCGGTTTTTTTTTTTTTTTCATCTTTTCATAAATATATATATATATATTATAATATATGTGCACCGCAGTCACGTATATATATATATATATATGTATTAGTGAGTTTTTTTACAATTTTTTTTTTTTATTTTTTTAAATCCAGCCCGCACGCACAACGACCGGGATCCGTTCCAGCGTAAAGATTTATTTTCAGGGGTTGCACGGTCGGCTGGGCAATCGCGGCCGATGGCTAGATACATACGACGATTGGAAATCGAAAAAAAGGGATGGTTAAGGGACGATGACGACGGCGACGTGGAGAGAGAGTTCGCCTTTGGCATACATATACTCGTGTGTATACATATATATACACGGAGAGATAGAGAGAAGGAGAGAGAAAAATGACGATGATGGAAAAGCCAGAGATTTAGATTCAGATATATATATATATATATAATTTTTGTATTTTATTTTTTTTTCACCGCCGTCCCGTCATTCTTTCACCTTGGATAAGCGAACGTTTTTTGAATGGCAATTCCGCGTAGTATACGAATACGTATATATTATTATATGCGCGTATACGATGACTCGAGAATAAATATTACGGAAAAAAAAAAAAAAAAATAAGAGGAACTTTTTTTTTATTCCGATTTAAAATATATGTAATACAATACAGGTATATTCCGAGGGCAAAAAAACAAAAACGAAAAAAACAAAAACCCCGGGTATAACACCCGCATAACTTTTAACGTTTAACGAGCGACTAAACGATTTATAACGAATGTAAAATATCGTCTAAAACCGTTATTGTTTTCGGTGTGCGAAACACAAAACGAACAACGCCGAGATTTCATTTCGAAAAGCGCGGTGACGGCGGCGCGCCCGGACGGGCTGACGGAATCGCGCCGCGATAAACGCGTGTCGAGACGTTACAACTGAAAACCGCAATCGTTTCGGACAAACGACCGATTAACGCCGTTGCACTGCGGTGTTTACCGAGCGCGTAACAACAAACGGCCATTGGTCGACGCGCTTGAGGTGTCGAACAAGTTACCGCCGGGTTCCGCGGAGGCGTCGCGACAGTTTCCGGCAGCGGCGCGGCGAACGCCAGTGTTCCCGCGCGGGGCGCGTAACAGGTTAGGTTCGGCGTTTTCGCGTTGCAGTTGCGCGTCGGAATGTCGAACCGTTCGACCGTTCGTCACCACTCCGTACGACACGCACTGCTTTGTCCCGGCAACGAAACGTTTTGACACGGGCCGGGGGAACCGGGGCGGCGTTCATTTCCGTGCGGGTACTTTGCTCGGGGCGCGAAATACGTTCGTCGCCCCGTCGCGGTCGTCCATTGATGATTGTTATTATTCGCACACAGCCGCCGCCAGTAATACGGGATAGAGACCCGCGTCGCTAACGGCGGACGCCGTAAAAAAAAACGTCGTTCACATAAACGTTCGGTTTTTATCGAATTCGCCTCGGAAATACGTGTCTCGACCGTGTTTCATTAGGTTTTAACGGAAATGCGTAATTTGTTCGCATTTTACGACAAAACGGCACGTTTACTGACAATTAAATCAAGAACATGAACACGACGGCGATTTTCCGGCGTCCACCTGACGTGCAAATCACATGTCGGTTAATCTAACGGAAACGGCGTTGAATACGATCGCGAGTTAAAATTTATTTCTATTAATTGAGCGTACCGGTTGCTACAGGTTGCTTAGGTTTCGTTAAAATTGAAACCGACGCGGCCGCGTATCGAAATGTCTCGCGAGGACTGGAAGCGCGGAAGTAACGGAAGTAATAACGGTATCAGAAACGCGTCCGGCGTCCGCCGTAACAAAAAAAAAAAAAATAAAAAAAACCATCTCGATATAACACAACGGTTTACTCGGCGCAGTAAAACCGTTTTACACGCGGACCGGCCCACACGCGTGTGCGCCTACGGTGCACAACAGTTGTAACGGTCAAATATTGTGCCACAAATCGTGCATTGTACGGTGCATAGTCGCGGCGATGTACGCCATTTCGACTCGAACAAAACGCTGTAATGGTCCGAACGTTTTGCTCGGACGATGAAAGGGTTTTGGAGAGGTCGCGTAATACCGACTGGTGGCATTGGACGTTTGGTTTGTTGTAATCGTAACGCGATCTGTTATGTTTTTAATACGACCTAAGTAATAGTGTTGCAGTGTACCCACCGTTTTACGATATTTGGCGGGCGTGACATATACGTGTAACAGCAATTATTGTCGTACACGATAATACGCAAGCTGTATGTTATCACTAAGGCCCGGATGTTGTTAATGGCCGAAATTTCTTTAAAAAATGCATTTAAAAATGTCAAATATGCAAATATATGCAAAATAAGTTTGCACGCGTGTTTGAAATCTAGATTTCATGAATCGAATGTATAACATATTCGGGTATAATTCTGATTTCGCTAAAAAAAAATATGCAAAGTCAAAAACATCCGAGCACTAATTATTACATATTATATTTTTAGTCCCTAAGACGAAGAGCTTCGGTAAATTGTATAAAAAAAAAAAAAAACTACATACCAATTTAAATTTACACACAAATGACAAATGACGAGAATTACTATGGGAAAAATAATATTAGGCAAGTATACTGCGTTTTCGTACAAAGCCGACGATAAATTAAACGTACATTTACTAAAATAAAAAATAAAAATATTCGAAATAAGTAATTGGTTCATTAAAATCATAAAAAAATGTATATCTCAGTATAACGATAACCGTTATTATCCAGCCGCATTTATTATCAAAAGTATTTGAATATTGTATTAATTTTTAGAAAATTTAGAAGAAGTTAAATGTCTTCGTATGGCAATAAAATAAATGCAATTAGATGTATTTTTGTTTCATTTTGTTTGAAGGGAACTTCAGTAAAATTGCTTAAATGTATTGTATAGAACATTAACTTAACGTGCCACCAATAAGACTTAGAAAATTACCTATGCGTATAGATAAAAATAGAAAAATTCGGTATGTATATATTTTGGATCAGAAAGATGAGATCTGAGTGAAACCTTTGTGCTTAATTTATTAATTCGTGGAAGTGAAATGTCCCAATTTGTGTACGCGGTACATTAAAATGTGCGGCGTTTCCGCCTTGTGTTCTTTTATTTGACAAAATGCTTAGATTCCCGACATTTTGTTTTATGACATTTATAAAACAGGACAGCAAACGTTGATATATCAGTTTTATTTTTGTTGATTTCTAATCTACCTTTGCAAAATAACCACATTTACTACTACTCCCAGTGTATCTATAAATATATAAATTAAATTACTTATTAAAATAATTATTAATTAATTTGAAATAATTTTCAAACTTCACATCTACTACACGCGATTTTGGGTTTATTTTTTAAAAAATTCAAAGTTTTAGAATGCCGAGTCTTAGATGTCTGTGAAGTTGGTTCCTAACTTTGTCCGATCGATTTCGGATCTGTAGAATGACAAGTTTTAGAATATTTTAACTTTTAAAAAACTGTAATTTAGAATATTATTATTGATTAAATATTGTGTAATTTTATTATTGTTGTCAATTTGTATTTGATTATAATTAATATCTATTGACATAGAATTACGATTAAGAAAAGAAAAAAAAAAGTAGGTGCAATCAAAAAATAAATTATGAGAGCTATCGCTAATAATATTAAGTATTGAAAATTATTATTATAATTGTTTTTTTTTTTTTTTTTTATAGATAAAAATTTTAATTATGATTTATTTTTTTTATAATTATAATTATGCTTCTCTGTATATTATCAAATTAAATTACAAATGTATTTGAGCAAAAAAAATAAATAATTCTAAAACTTTGCATTCTAAAAGATAGCTTTTCTAAAACTCGACATTCTAACACATGACTTTCTAAAATATGCCCCAGTACTCTACATCATGTAGAGTACATGTAGGCTACATACATGGTCGCGCGACCGTGTTAAAACTTAAAACTTGTAAATTTTAACAAAAAAAAAAAAAAATTTATTGTATTCAAATTTATTTATTTTTTATATGAAATTGTCTGTAGTAATTATCACAGACAGTAGAACAGCTAATATATTTCTCGCTAAGTTATTATACTTAAATATATTCGGTGCTAAATCGCATTAGCGTGTCTGTAAGGAATAGAAAGTCACCCTGTGACCAACTTCCTACTCAACGACTTCATGGATGTTTTTAGTTTTTTAGAGATAACAAATCGTCATATAGGTGAAAAAACAATAAAAGTAACGAAAGCCGTAGCGTTAAGTCTTTGAAAATAAAATTCCAAAAGGATAATAATTATTTTTATCCGGAATGCAAGTATTTCTTTCGAAAAACAATTCGAGTGTCGTAAACATACAAAGAAAACTAATGGAAAACGGGCAATAATAATATATTAAAAAAAATTTTGATTTTTTCTCCGTGGGCGGGTCACTGTTGTTAGCGGGAAGTTGGGAAAACTGAGTATTTATGATAGCAAGTAATTTGATTAAAATTAAAATGTTCTGTGTACGCAACGATAAACCGTTGCTGGCGAAAAACAAGTCTGAGCAAAGTCCGATTAAACGTGTTTTGATTTAAATTTTAAAACCGTATTAATTTGGAACTACAAAATAAATTATTCGCGTTTTCTCGTCTTAAACTTTCATGTATTTTTGTACACAACCAAAAAAAAAAAAAAAAAAACAAAAGAGCTGATACTGGGGACAGGTGTATCACTGTAATGTAGGTGAGAAATTGGGAAGGTAGGATACATAAAATTATTTGATTAATATATGTAAGCAAAAATAAACTATTAACGTAAAACGATTCGGAGCGAAGTTCATTTATACATGTTTTGAAAGGTATAGTGTATATTTATGATTTTCGTTAAAATTTCCATGTTAGAACTCCAATAAAAAAAATAATACTACATTATAAACAATAACTCAATTTTCTATTTTTGACTAAGTACTACTTGTAATGAACCTCCTGTTAAATTTTCAAGCATTTCTGTATTGATTAACAATTTTATCCACAGAGTACCTATACCAAATAAAAAATAAAACGCTAGAGATTAAAATGTCTATAAATATAAATAACTCAAAATGGCTCAAATTTTTCTAAAGTTATCACGTTTAAAAGAGGCAAATTTACGTTTTTTGTCAAAATTTCAAGTATTTTTAACCGAATTACAACAAAAAAATTAAATTGAAAATAATAAAAGCATTATTTTTGTAAACATTTCCGTTCTTTCTGTGTCTTTTTTTTTTTTTGGTTATGCTCAATTATCAAAAATTATTTTCTCGATCACCGATCAGATTAAAAATTCAACAAATAGATATCTTGATGTTTTTCTATTGGAGCAATATTTTTGGTAGAAAACGGCAAATGCGAAAATTTAAAACAATGAAATCGTGTAACGCTATAGTTTGTCAGTTTTCATTTTACATTTTTTTTTTCCGATTTTTCCTAATTATTAATAAAACCACAAGGAAAATGATAAAATCATTACGAGCGCAGTTAGGTGAATTACTGCTTTGAATTCGAGCGGATCAGTCTAACGACGGTTGTCCCGTTTTATCGGCATCGTTTAATTTAAGAGTGTTCTCTCACTGAACGCGTTTCTTTGCCGTTCGTTTCCATCGAACTCTCAGCGCACACTTCAATAATCCTATTTCCCGTCTTGGTTCGCAGTGAATTAACGAGAGGCTACAAAACAACTCGTAGAGGCGCTGCTCGATTCCGTGTGCGCCGAGCGCCCGACAGAGTTGGCGAAAGGACACGCCGCGCGCGTTTCCCTTGAAAAATATTGAAATCTCCTCGAAAACCGACATCGACCAACGCGCCCCTGTCTACACTTTCCAGAGAACGTTTTATTCCGTCCCCTCCCCTCCCCTCCCCGGTAAAATTACCACGCGGGCGCCCCAACTTTCGAATGGAGTTGGGCCTCGCGGGCCAATAGAAATTTCACGAGTCCCACGGCACGGCGGGACGCGGTATTTCGCATTATGAATTGCCGGCGTAACGTTCGAAAACCGCGTGTAAAACAATAATACAGCGGTCTGGTGTGTGCACACTGGCGCGCGCGTGCCGCGCACAATATTCGTTTATATACGGCACGTTGTTTTTAATGGCGTTGTCGAGTAAAAACGATTCCGTACCGGAGAACCCTTCAGAGACGCCCCGCCGGGCGTGGATTTCTCCTCGTGCACTCCTCGGCGGCGACGTCCGTAGAGAAATTATTATTACCGCAAACGACGATTGTGCAACATGTTTTCAGAACTCTTTTCGGACATCATGTTACAATGGACATAGTGCATTCTCGCGCGTACACCGACACACCTGCAGGCCAGTCGGACGGAAAACACATTATGCGTTTCGCCTGGAAACTTTATCGAAACCCGAAAATACAAAACGATTGAAACAACGCTCTAAAAGGTTTCCCGGTCGTCGCACTAACTCGCACAACGATTCGGGTAGGCGCGTCGTCCGCCATGCCGTTTCGGTCGCCTTAAATATTGTTTTACATTCTGCTGCCTCGGCTAGCTCGTCCGCTTCAGTTGGCTTCAGTCACTTGCGGCGCATGCCACAAATGAAATGGATACCCAAACAATTGGGCCGAATCCGTTTGGACCGTTAGAGATTAGTCTCATCGGCCCGCACGTTAAGGCGGAGCAGTCTTCCATAAAACGCGGCCGATCGTTTATATTGATTAAAGCGTTTGAACGATTAGTTTAATTCAATTTTTTTTCTTTTCAGAAATAATATCGGCTATTGTGAAAGTCGCTATTAGAAATTTAAATGCTACAAATTTTAAACATTCAAAACCGAAAATTTGTTTCTCGGTAATTTTCTCTCGTGAAAATTGTTCATTCCCACAGTAATTTTTTTCCTTTATGTTCGCGCCTTGGGTTCGTATTTATATATGCGGTCAAATGAATATCAGCCAGTGGCGTATCCGAGATTTTTTTTTCGAGGGGGGGGGGCGAAGTCTGATCAGTTACACATAACATTACAAAAAAAAAAACAAACATAATAACTGCAAAATTTTAATCATCTAGCTTTTCCACCGTTCGAAAACTTATCTAGTACATTATTATTAGTATTATCAGTGATATTTGCGTCACTATAAATTGACAACAGAGCTAATCCTACAAGCGGTGACTCTGATGTTGTATTTCGAAGATAATTTTTCAATCTCCTTAATGTTGAAGAACTCGTCTCGGCGTGGCTGTTGAAACTGAAAGTATTGATAGTAATTTAAGAAGCCCATACATATCTGGGTACATTAGCGCGGTTCAAATTGCTGTAGTGTTTCGATAGCCGTCAATGACCGAGATTAGATTCAATCGGGTTCCATTTTGACTGTCATGATAATTGATATTCCGATTCTATAACGTCATCATACACTTCTAAATCAGCCTGGTAAAATGTAACTGCTATTTTAAGGTTTGAATATGATTTAATTCCAATCGTGTTTAGTAAAACTTATTGTACGGAGAATTTATTATTTATTTACGTGATAAAAAAAAGGTTCATTCAATATACGTATATAGTATACAGTATCTATGCGAGGTATGAAAACTGTTTTATAAAATTCTTGAGTATTTTGAAAAGGAACATTTCGGCGGTTTCTCCGAGCAATACACACTCGTGACACGTATTTTCTTCCGCATTTAATAAATCTCATGAGCGATTAACTTCTTCGTAAATCTGTTTTCAATTTATCAGCAGCGTTTTCTCTCAAATCTGGAAATCGAATTGTTACCCCGATTCGCTCTACCGGGGCCGTTCATTAGAACAATATGTTTACTCTGCGAGCATCCTGATTAATGACAAGTTCAACATAACGGTTCACGGTTTCGGCCGCATAAAAGATACGGAACGTCAATGCAAATTATACGGTACCGAAATCGCGATCTCGAAAGAAAACAAGTGACTTTTCTTTCCTTTCCCCCTCTGCCCCACCCCTCCGCGGTAGAGGCGCCCGTCGCGCGCACTCGTATTATCGTATCGCGGTATACACGTGTACACGTACGTTGCGTCGTAACGCGGGACGCCTGCTCTGCCGTCCGCATCATTTTACCCCCGTCGCCGTCGGCCGCACGTGAATATCGCGTGCACCGCCGTAAACCGCCAGTAAATAGTCAACAGCGAGCGCCGCACGCGCGCACTCGATCACCGGTGTCAATAGGCTAGGACCCCGACCCCACGGAAGTCTCGGGTATTAAACCGTGACGTCATTGCCGGCGGCCGAGCTTTTACGCGCGGCCGGGTCATTAAAACCGTCGCGCAACAATGTATCATCTCTCGCCAAAGGGATTTTTTTTTTTTATTTATATATATATATATATATATATATATATGGTTTTTTTTTTTTTTTTTATTTTCAAAAAGGGGATGCGTTTTGAAATTTTCACATCCGGCGGGCAATAATAATAATAATAACGGGGGGTGGGGAGGGGAGGGGAGGGGAAGGGGCGAGGAGGGAAAATATATGTGTAAGGAATATTCTCCTATAATTTACATGACAATCGTCGCGGCACGCGGAGCGGAACAGTGTCGAGATCCGGCGGCCGACGACTTCCCGAACTTCTCGACGGACTTCCGGCGGGGGCGAGCCGGCATTATGCATGCGACGCGCTATATTATAAAATATAAACGTACACGCGACGGCCGCACCTTATTGTTTCCACTGCGGCCGTACTGTATAAGTGTACACGTCGCCGTGCGGAGTTGCGGAGGACGCGGCTCGATGGACATTAGGTGCGGCTGGACGAACTATGAAGCGGGCCGTAAACGGCTGCTTCGGCAATGTCGCCGAGACAAACAAGGTGTCGACGGCGGTACAGTTATCATATCGAACTGTTACGGGATCAGCGTAGAGACTTGCGAACGTCGGACACGAATACATTAGAGGACATAATATGCCGAAAAAAAAAAATAAAAATAGCCGGAACGCGAAAACGACACGGGATTGTCACACACTTAAACTTTGCGTCTCGACGGAACCTGTGCAAGACGCATTTCGTTCCGTTTTTTTCAAGTCCGCCCCGTAACAATCCTGTGGTTTTTTTCTTTTACTTACCGTTCGTGTATAACTTTTGAAATTCACGACGTTCTTATGACATTTTTCAACAAAATCTCTACTTTATAATGGAATTTTCGGATTAACGTTTTGACCATTTAATGGGTATTTTACGCGCTACGTTGTATGTTTACAATGAACAAACTTTAAAAAACAATTCTTGTCACGAGCTCTAGAATATTTAATTAAAAAAGACAATAAACTACCCGATGCAATTAGTTCAGCACAAAAGTGCGAAAAATCAGCGGAAAAAAAATTCACCGATCGCGTCATCAATCGTCGTCAAAATAAAATCGAATTTTTGTATAAATATTTTATTTGTATTTGAAAACCTTTACGCGCATTTATTTGGTTTCTCAGATTGATTATACTAATAGTCGGGTTTACTTATTGTACACAACACTTACTTTATTATGCATCGCGTTTAATTTGTTTTTATATTATTTTAACGGTCGCTCTGGGCTAGGGACAATTAGAAAAGGTACGGTATGGTGTGTGGAATGCGGACGGATAGTGAAATCTAATTCCGCCCGGGCGGAATAAAATCGGGCGGTGGCGGGGGGGGGGGCAAAGAAAACCGCCGCGATAAAAACTCCGGGATGTTCGTACAAGCCGAGACGGTCGCGCGGAGAAAAGGACGAGAAACGGTGAGACGGCCGAGAAGCGATAGGCGAACGAAAATGACACGGGCTCTTCGCCGCGACTTTACGAGATTTTGTCCAATCGAAACTCCGAAGCGGGGGTTTTTTTTTAAATTTTTTTTGTCCTTCTCGAAAAACCATAAAACCTGTCTCGCTCCCGCGTCCAGCGGCGTTCGCGTCCGGGGTCCTTGTCCGCGGCGATGTTCGCCGCGGACAAGGACGCGGGGCTGCGGCGACGCCGACCGCAGGGGGCCGCCGCGAACCCGCGACCGCGATCGGGGCGACGCGGAGATCGCGCGTGTGAACTTTTTTCGCCGCACATTGGTGCTCCGCGCAGTCTTCACCCGTGAACACGTACAGACGACAGTACAATGCGGACCGTTTCACGGCGATAATGTCCCGCCGCCCCGGCGGATACCGCGGGCGCCGCCATGATGATAAAACGTACGTGCACGCGTGTAAGCGCGGGGATCGCGATATTATTATTATTATTATTATTGTAACCGACGACGTGTTCGTGCGTGGCGCGCACGCATCGCCGGCGGTGCGGCGGCGGCGGCGGCGGTTTCGCGACACTGCACTGGCGCGGTGTGTCGACAATGCGACAATACGTCGGCCGAAAAAAAAAAACTAGACCGAGCGTGCAAGCCCGCGAGGGTGATTCGTACGCGTGAGTACGCGTGAGTATTTTTCTTTATTATTTTCCGCGGGCCGCGAACAGCTGTACCGCCACCGGCACGTAACGGCGGTGTACACCTACGTGGGTTGGCGGGAGGAGGGGGGGGGCAGAGTGGAGTGTGTTATCTTCTTCTTCTTCTCGCCCGTTGTCAAAAGCGCCGCGGATTCTCTCGGATGAGCACGCTACCGCGCGCATTGTACGCTCGTACGTGTAATCGTCTGCGACGCGGCCGGGTGCGCGTATCGATCGGAACGTCTTCGGCGGCGGCGGCGAGCGCTCCGTCAATACGTTCAATCACCATAAACCCTAATAGCCGAACATAAACAGCGAGCGACGGGACCGACGAATAATAATAATAATATCGCACGTACGCCGCAGCAGGACGGTGTATTTTTAACGCGCGCGTACAGCCGGCCCGCGGCCCCGCGGAAAAACGCCGGGGCGAAAGACGCGGGGCGCGGCACGTTAACGCGTATTAGAACACCGCGTAAAAACACCGACGTCCTCGTATCGGTTTCGATCGGCCGCGATTGTGCGTAACATAATAGGCGCGTCCGCATGCGACGGGGTGTCGGGGCGGTTAATGGATTTTCATTTTTTTTTTTTTTTTTTTTCTCTCTCTGTTCTCCCCGTCTCTCTCTCGCCGCTAAATCGTTACACACGCCTCGGCACGGACGCGACGGCGTGTTTTAAACAAACCGAAGGTATACGACGCGCGTAGTACATAGGTAAATACCGCGGCGTGTAGACAATCGCACGAGCCGTGTTCCGTCGGAGACGCGTTTTGTTCTCCGCGCGTTATTTCACAGCCCCCGTTCAGACGTGTGACCGATTTCGGACGCTCTTGCGCGGACGTTTGAAAACGTTTTGGAAAAAAAAAAAAAAAAAACGGGAAAAACATTTATTATTGTACGCGGAAATATTATCCGCGCGTTCCGCATAAACGTCCGCGAAACGCGCCCGGCTGTTGACCGTTTTTTTTTGGTAACGCTGTACGGTGTCTAACGACGCGGGGACGCGGCCGATTGCGTACCTGGAATGTACGTTCGGAACGTCAATGTTTCGGCGTCCATTCGGAATGCTACTCGAACGTGTTGTGGCCCAATGTGCGCGTCGCCGTTTTATTCCGGTCGCATATGAATTACCGGAAACATTAAAAAGAAATTGTTAATTTTACATTGCATTAACGCAAATCAAACGCCGGTCAGAACTGATTTGCTGATAACGTTTATGTTCATACACATATAATGTAGTAAGAGACATTGGCGTAATGTAAAAATGTTGTCAAAGCAGAAACACTCTATAAACATGACATACCGACGGATTAAAAACTTTCGTATAGTAAATGTTTCGAATTCGAATATACGAGTAATAAGAAAAACGCAAAGAATGGAAACGACGGTGTGTACCGGCATTTGAAATTGAACTTGAGACCCCCCGCCCCCCCTAACATACTAAACCATTAGCTTATATGACTGATTGTTCATAACCTTTAGTTTAACGCAGCGGTCTTCAACCCGTGGCCCGCGCAGTGCCGTAGAAACACCGCGGCGTGGGCGGCTTATTGTACCAGGGTCAATAAAAAAATTCCAAGGTGATACACTGATACACTGATGTCTAATATGCCGATATTTATTGTTTTTAGATTCTGAGCGGAACGAGCGTTGAGTTTATAATGGTATTTATTTTATTATATTATTATTGTTATTTTTAATCGGCGAACAACTTATTTACTAAAGATTTTTCGCCGATTTCCAAGTGTAACACTTTCTGAAAAGGAATCTGACTGAGATGGTATACCGATGAGGCCGTTTGTATCTCCGAAAATGTATCATAATGATTGGGAAAAACCGAGAAAAAAACGTAAGAAAAATGTGGGGTTTCACGAAATGTATTGTGCTCAAACCGTAAATATGACGGCCATTTAATACACGTATAACCGAACTGCGCTCAGAATCGTTTTTCGTCAGCGTTAGGACAATTGTCGCGTACAGATGTACACTAAATTTCACATTAAACTTCTCATTTACAACGGTAGCCCACCGTCCATACAAAGTATATCTGTATATTTTTTTAGAGTATACGGTTATATTAAATCTTAATGGAAAACAATGGGTCCACAAATAATATTTGCACCGGGGCCCATTAAACACTGGCCACGGTACTGGGTCCGTGGGACGCCTGCGGCCCCCATTGTTATTATTAGTGACCCACGATCGCATTCGAAATATAACATATCCTTTCGATTTCGATAAAATTAAAACGGTCATAAGCTATCGCTATCGAAAGAATTTGGAAATATGCGATAAGAAAAATAAAATTACCCACTCGTTTTGGTAGTACTCACACTCGTGAGCATAAATGTTCCCGAACGAATATTGCCAAACCGAAAACTAGAGCTCGGTCAAATGACATACACTTGTATATGTAAAATTTTCTAGGGTTGAAAGACCTGACTATGTATACGTTTGTGCACCACAAAATAAAAATTTGGATGTGGTAAACCATGAAATTTAGCATACAGACGGCTATTATGACGAAAGTATCCGCCAAGAAAATATTTTTTTTTTTTTAAAATTCAAACCATAAAGGGTGAAATAGTGATATTTTGGTATTTTTGGTACGAATATCCTATTGTTAATTTATTTATTTTTCACAGTTATCTTGATGATACTAATGAAATATTAAAAAAATGAATTGGCCAGGGCAACGCCAGAGGGGAAAGCTAGCGGGCCGGAAATGGTTTTGGTATTCGATTTATTTGTTGATTTATATGTTATACCTTGGTGACACGAATCATAATATGGTTATCACAGACAAAATTATTTTTATTGTTACAGTTTTTTATACTTTTAATTAACTGTTCCGCAACCCTTTATTGCCCGTGCTAATTTTTTATTCTTTTTATCTTTATTTTCCGTATTTACAAAAATTAAAGAATAATGTTATACAAGAGAGCGGTGAAACCCGACAGTGTCAATTTCAGATTAAAATCGTTTATCTTTCATTTTTTTCTTCTTGATCTACTCCGCCCTCCCGGTCAATAAACACCACGGTTACACACCGTCACGGTGTACAGCATTTATTAGTAGTATTTTGCCATAATTTTATTAGGCTCAGCGGTTGCGTAAATATTTCTGACGTTTCTCATTAGTTTTTTCCCCGATTTCAAATAAACTACAAGAAAAATCAGAAATCGATTTCGCCGTTACTTCGACTTTAGAAGATTTGCTACTATTCCAAGAGGTTTTCAAAAATAACTGGGAAAAGCGGCAAATATTTACGGCTCGACGCGCCGTAAATACATTTGTCATTGCATTTCTAGGATCCAGTTAGTGAGTAAGAAAGTCGTTTATTGATTTTCCTTGTAATTTTCTTAAAGAATTGAGCAAAACTTAAAAAAAAAACCGTAGAAAGAAAAGAAAAATGTACAGAAAATATTCATAGAGACTTGAAAATATTACCCAGATAAATTATATTTGCCTTCTAATGACGCAGTAAAGTTTTTAAAATATGTGATTTGCGAGTAATTTTTAGTCATTTAACATTTTCGAGTTTTTTTTTATTAGATTTTATTCGGTAATAATGCATACTATTATTTTACCATACATACTTGAAAATTTATCACAAGATTCATTGCATTATAAGTTGTAATTGGCGGTAATGTACAGACATTTTTTTTTTTTTATAATAATTGTTTAACGATCAAATTCTGACAAAAACGTTTAACATCTCGACATTTCAAAACATTTGTTTATATTATACATGCAATTGCGTATTCAAAAAAATCTACTTAATAGGCTATGTATTTTTATCATGATTTAAGTATTAGCAATTTCCATAGTCAATTTTTATCGATTTATGACATTGTTTTGTTTAAACTATAGATTCGATAAAATCATAATAGAAAAACACTGCAAAAACTGAAAAAAAAAAATTAGTAAACATTGTTAACAACGGTATTGTATTTTTATGAAGTTTCGTAAAAATACATTAATTCAAACACAATTAATAATAGAAAAATATCAGATCCAAAAACCGCTGTCGACCCGATTGAGAGACAACCACGAAATTATAAATTTCTATTTTAGTAGTAAGACGTTCGTACGCAACNTAGCAATTTCCATAGTCAATTTTTATCGATTTATGACATTGTTTTGTTTAAACTATCGATTCGATAAAATCATAATAGAAAAACACTGCAAAAACTGAAAAAAAAAATGACTAAACATTGTTAACAACGGTATTGTATTTTTATGAAGTTTCGTAAAAATTCATTAATTCAAACACAATTAATAATAGAAAAATATCAGATTCAAAAACCGCTGTCGACCCGATTGAGAGACAATACAAACAACCACGAAATTATAAATTTCTATTTTAGTAGTAAGACGTTCGTACGCAACAATTTTTCTATGAATTTTCATTGAAATAATTCGTTGCAGGGTTTAAATCCTAAAAAACAGAAATATAAGATTGGAGTTTAAAAATAATGATTTACTACATTATTGATATTTTCACCTTGAGTTCAATTTTTAATTTTTTGCATAAAATTTCTATTTCAAATTGAAAATTCAATTTTAAATTCGGTTGACGATGAAGATCACTCAAACAATGTAATACATCCAACGTCCACGGGCTGGTAGTATTAAACACCTATACAGATAGGACTCAACTCGTCCTGACTCAATAATGACTAACAAGATACGCGAGATATTATTTTAAAATATATCGTATTCATCATCATTAAGAAACGGATTCATACACACTTAAAATTTACAAAAAAGCGATTAAAAATATCAAAAAAAGCTCTAAATAACAGCTTATAAACTGTTTGAAAGAGAGATAATGGTAAACAGATTTTAAATATCACCTATCTAATTGCTTTCACTTAACAACAATTGTTTTTTAACACTACAAAAATGATTGGGATAAAATGATTTTTTTAAAATAAATTTTTAAGTGTTATAAAAAAAAAAATACTTCATCTTAATAATTTGTCACTGTAAGACAATTTTATTAAATGGGTTAGAATCGTTAAAGTATAGAACTTTTAAAATCACTCTACCACTTTTGCTTTTTTAAAATATTTTTTTAATGGTTTTTTTGCGGATTTTAATTTGATATAAATCTGTTCCCTAATCATCATATTAAAAATATATTCCTACTCACTTTAATGTATGCTTCTGTTTCCACCGTTATTAATTCTGAAAGTTTTTCGCTGTTTAACGAATTCAAAAAATTTAAATACACCGTATGGTGATTTAATTCGATATTGATACGATTTGTTACAATATACCGTGCTAACCACGGTATACATTTTTCTTCAGTTTCGGCGATTATACTTTTTACTTCATTACACTATATATATGATATAAAATAAAATAAACAAATTATTAACGTATAGTATTATACCGGCTACAGCGTATTTGACTAAAATTATTTGTACTAGTTTTAATTCGTGTAAGTAAATTACAATATAATAATATTAACCTTTGTTTGTAGATTATGTTCATTCATCATGTTAAAAATAAAGTTTATTCTTTCTTTGCAACGTTTCACAGATCCGACCGTTGCAGCTGTGTTGGTTTTTTGACAACTCGACACATTGACAACTAATAAAAATAAAGTATAAGGTATACAAAGGGTATTTCTTTTATTTCTGCGGATATTTTGAGCGAATATTATTTTAACTTTAAAGTCCTTATACTATTATAGGCATATATATATATATACTGTTTGTGTCGGGAAAAAATTTTGGATTGTCATTATTTTTATGGCGAAGAAAACTCCAAAATTATACACAATTTTTTCATTAACATAGGCTTAGCAAAACTACTTAAAAAAAAACATGTCTCACTTACTTCCCCCGCTGAAAATCACAATAATAATGTATCTCCACAGTCTTAAGAACAATATTGTGTAAATAATAGAGGCTAAAAACATTAATAGTTAAAGTCTTACCTACTCAATAAAAAAAAAAAAAACAGAGATGTAGATAGTATTTTAATCGGTTCGAAGTCGGTGTAAAAAAATAATTAACTTTATATTATACACGATTTAGTTTTATAATAATTGCTGTACTCACTTGGCGGACCAGTGCGAATGGGAGATTTTGTATTGGCCGACGGTAGAACGCGTTGCGTATTACTGCCGGTCGAGCTCGGACCGACTGTAGCATTGGGATACGATGTTTTACTCAAAGTAACAGACGCTACTTCGGAAATTTATAATTAACTTTATAATGTACATGATTCCGATATTGAAAATTTAGTTTTATAAAATAATTATAGCTATACTCACTTGACGAATTGGTAACGGGTCGTGTTTTGGTCGGCGGTAGAATGCGTTGCGTAGGAGGAGTCGGACACGTTGTTTCAGTCAAAATGACCGACGCTACTTCGGAAATTTATAATTAACTTTATAATGTACATGATTCCGATATTGAAAATTAAATTTTATAAAATAATTATAGCTTTACTCACTTGACGAATTGCTAACGGGTCGTGTTTTGGCCGGCGGCAGAATGCGTTGCGTATTACTGCCGGTCGGTCTCGGATCGACAGTAGCATTTGGATCTAAAGTGTCAGGGAGGGCAGCAGTCGCTACTTTGGACGTAATAAAAATAGCTGCCTCTGGTTCTAAGATCCGAATAAATGCTCTGTAAATAAATGTACGATTTATTTTTAAGAGTATACGAATTTCTAAAACACTAAAAATATCAAAAATAATATAATACTATTTTTATACATTCTTTACATTCCCCGTGAAATTAACGACTAATCGAACAATTTAGGGAATTAATTTTGTACGGCTGTTTTAATTTTAAAAAAAAAATACACAATTGCACGTACCTTAACAACACGACTACGAATCGTGTCAGTTCCACTGCGCTTCTTAAAGTCATCACGACTAACGACAGAATCCACAGAATAATTTTTGCGATATAGCAAACCAAACTTAATGTAGCAGACGTCATTATAGTTGTACGAGTATAATCCAAGAATAAAGTATTGAAAATATTTGAAACAAATATTATATTAATAATAATATTTATTATTAACGGACGAGAAAAATGTCTTTAAATCAATTGATGTTGTTTAATAAATTCTAATCAAATTGAGCTAAAATGCAAAATATGATCGAAAACAAAAAACAACTTTCAAAATCGACGTTAAAGGCAAAGTGATTGAATATCCGTTAGCAATATTACAAGAGCTAAAGAAAAACTGTTGCCAAGTGATAAATAAACTGAAACGTAACATATGATTGACTTGGTGTGTGTTTTCCCAAAGTACTACCAATATATTATAACAATATTATAATATCCGCTTTGTGAACCCGTATTAAGGACGAATTGGGAGGTTACGGTTGCGGTGAACTTTGAGGTGGTTTTTTTTTTTATTTTATAAGACCTTAAATTTATTATTATAAGATCTGGTTTTTATGGAAATCGTAAATATTACGATCCTTTAAATATAAGATATAAATGAACTGCGCTCAAAATCGTTTTTCGCAGTATCGGCTATTTTTTTTTTTTTTGCTCTGAGGAATTTTTAGATTTTTACACTTTTCGGGAACTTTTATATTACAAATAACATTTATCGAATGTGATTTTTAACATTTTAAATTTCTCTGTCATTGATGTTAAATGTGACGTTTAAGTTTCAGTTTACTTGTTACCTACCTTTTTGAAGTACATAACGATTTGTCACATAGTAATTTTAAAAAAAAAAGTGTATAACAATGCGCCACTGTTGTAGGTGCTCCCAATCTCCATTGGGAAGGTAAGATCCATTTAATTGTTTCAAAAAAAAATGTAAAGTTTATTGTGAAAGAATGGTACATTACGTTTTATTCATAGTATTGTCTATCACAGTCAGTAATTTTTCCCATCTTTCTGGCAACATTCGGATACAACGTCGGAAGAACTACTCATCTTTTGAGGTTATCCACGAATCCACCCAATTTTCGGTATCTATTCATATGATGGAACGCGTTGTTCAGACAGATCATGCACCATCGGCCGGAAAAAGTGATTATGAAGAGGCAATATCTGGGTTGAGTTTTCCAATTTAGGGTTTTTAAATAGATTTTGACCAGTATTGAGACATGTGGACGAGCATTATCACATAGGAAAACAATCTTGTCGCGTCTGGAATAGTAATCAGCGCGTTTTTTCTTGAGCGCTCTGCTCTATCTCATTAATTGTGTTTGGCAGAGAGCTCTATTAATACTTTCGCTCAGTTTAAACAGCTCATAATACACGACACCGAGCTGATCACGCAGCATAAGTTTTTTTTCCATGATTATTCGGTTTAGCTGCCTATGTTGAAGTATGACCAGATGGTCCCCATGATTTTCGCTTCTTTGGGTTATCATAGTGGATCCATTTTTTATCACTAGTGACTATAGTATAGTCCAATAAACTTTAATGGATATTAAAGTTATCAGTTCAATTTCAAAATATTATATATTTACCTGTACAGTGGCACGTCAAAATTTCGGAACGAAGATTTTCAACTCCAAACTGAACCAGTGGCGGTTTTTAGGGGGGGAGTGCGATAGGGACGATCGCCCTCTGAACTTTTTTCCGTCAACTGTTAGGTATGTTCTGTTTATTCATTAATAATTAACAATCGAAATAAACATTCGATAACGGTGTTAAAATCCCGTAACAATTTTTCAGAGCGCGATTTCTGTATAGGTAATAATATTTTATTGTTTGATTTATTTTTATTTATATTTATTATTTTTTTTTTCAAATATAATTACCTACCTATTACATCGGACGCATATAAACGCGCACGTGACTGAGGGAAAAGTTTGGAAAATATATTTCCAGCAACGGATATGTTATAATAAATCAAAATAATAACAACGGAAACGACTGCAGCGGAACACATCACGAGAAATTCATTAGTAAAACACGCCATGCGTATGTGCTAATTTCATCATAATTCGCGCGACACGTGCGTTAATATGTACCTGCAGCTGTTGTATGGAACCCAAACGACATATTATTTTTCTCTCGTGATATTCGATTAAAAATAATTTTCCAATCGTGAAATACGTTTAAAATAATAATAATTTATATTTTGTATAGTGAATTCTTCCGACCTGCATAACATTATTTTTAAATTAACAAAATTCCGGCGAAATATTGCACTCGGGTATAACACGCGCTGCAGTTTCGATTACAGCTAAAATGAAAACATTGCAGTAGAAGTACATGCAGGCAAGTAATGATTGAAAACGATACAGGGTGGATTTATTTTTCTCGTGATCCGGCGATTTTCTCGAAGAGGATTTTAAGTGAATTTGATTTCTGTTTTAGATTCTAAGTGGTCGAAGAATGTTTCGGTTTTACAATTATGTTTTTTATTATTATTTTTTTTTTTTATGTAATCACTTTTTATACCAGAAAGCATACTCCGATTATCGAGCATAGCATCTTTTCTGAAAGGAAATATTCTCTGGGTGGTACTTTAAAGAGGTCATTTTTTGAAATTCTTATTAATATTCCAGATAATGATAAAAACCTCGGTCTTCAGGTTAAAAAAGATTAAAAAATTAAAAATAATGTTGTCGTTGGTAACCGGTTTTATTTATTTTTTGTTATTATTAAGTTTTTACTTTTTTTAAACAATCGTTGTTATGGAAACGCGCATTGTTGTAATCATTATGATCATATATTGTATTGTTGACAAAGCAATACTATCAATTGAACTCCGCTCAGAATCGATTTTTCGTTAACAATGGTTCATCGTTACTTATAGATATACATTAAATTCCCGTCTGTATCTTACCTTCCCAACGTTCCAACTACAACAGTAGCTGCACCCACGTATATAGTATGTCCGTCCTTTTTTTTTTTAATCCATTATTAAATCCTTTAAGCTTTACTTTAACATTAATTCTACATTTTTACCTTTACTCTTTGTATATATTTCGCCTTTACATGAGTACTGACTTTAAATTTTTCGACGAAAAGACAACTCGTTATCAACACGACTTCAAAAAAATAATATTTTATCTAAACATTTTGATATAAATTTAAACTAGTATTGAATTGTATGAGTTTAGAGTAATGGGTTTAAGATATATATTAGGATATAACCATTTTTTTTTTTTTTACTCTAAATTAAAATAATAAATCAAGCAGAATTTTATAGAAATTTATATCATGTCGCAAGGAGTTTTAAAGTAATTTTTCTATAATTTGTATAGTTATAGTTAAAAATTAAACCAAAGTTTTTTCTGATTTTTTCTGTGATTTTTGCATATTTTCTATTTTTTAATTATACGTATATACTGGTGACAAAATCTCATATTTAATATATACTTAATGCTTATTTCAGAGCCTAAAGAGCTTACTAAGCTTATTAAGGGCTTATAATGAAGATTTTAGGTGCTTTTTTGTTGTTTTATAAGTCCCTTTAATTTATTTATTTATGACTGCTTAAAAATTAGTCCGGATGAGTAGAATTAAAAATATATATAAAAATATTGTAAAGGACAAGGGTCAGTGACGGGATACAAGATTTTTTTTTTTGGGGGGAGGGAAACTTTTTGGTATTAATTTTGAACAATAAACACTAAATATAAAATACAGATAAGATAACAATCAATTATCAACATTAATGAATATCGTATTAATTGGTCTAACCACAATTTGAACGACGATTTATTAAAACTCATATTATTACAACTACAAATAGAATATATAACTGTCTAAGTAGGGGGGGGGCAGTTTTGGTTCCTCTTGAATTCACCACTGTAAATGGTTGTATAACGACAGAAAAAAAAAATCAATTTTACACAAAATTTCCGTGGATAATCGCCGAATTGTAAGAAAAAAAAATCACCATATACGATGAAAATCAAAACGAATATAATAATTAATCAGCTACGCTTCGCATGACATCATAATTTCTGAAAAGTATACTTCTTGGTGTATAAAACACAATAATAACAGAACTAAACCTTCGTCAGGTCGTCAAAAATGTTTCGCATGTGCTCGCGTGACGGTTTCAAAAACTAATTAAAACCCGGTCACACAGTCATAATAATTGTATTTACAGTGACCGGTTCTCGCAACAGATTTATATTTGCACCGTTAAACTTTCGAGTTAAGTCATTGAAATGACCGAGTTCAGGGAAAACAGGAAAATATAATAACCACCCACCACCGTCTGTATTTTTGTTATAGCTGGCGGCGTAGCTTCAAATTCGGTAATGTAGGTCAAACAAATTCAAACTAAACGGTTGAAGTATTAAAACACCCAAAATCCAAAAAGGAATGAATTGTACATCCGATTTTCGAGGAATTATATTTTACATTACACACTATACAAACTATAAAGGTAACATGGTAAATACATAGGTAAATGGATTGATGGAATTTAAAAGGGGAACATTTTTTTTAGAGTGTGGAAACAAAATTGATGTTCCATAGATAGTAATTGACTTTAACCATTTTCCTCCAAAAAAATGATATCATTTTGCTCCATTGTGAATTTTACTATTATAAATATAAATATGTATATGTATATAAATTATAATTGTATATAATTTTCTAACATAAAATGTTGTCAAATTAGATCAAAAATGATCTACGACAAAAGTAGTGCGTAGTTGGCTACAAAAACTAATAAAATATGACGGTTTCTGAAAAATATTTTAAGTGCTTTCAACTTTTCTCATGAATAGCTACTCCAGTGAACGGCAATTTTCTAAATTAAATATTGTGAATACAAAATTAAGTTAAATTTTTTTTGATAACAGATAAAACAAACGATTCTGATCAACGAAATACACGAATTTGACTAATATTACGAACTATCATTTAATTTTATATAGTAATTTTTTTCAATCTTTGTAAAATAATAAGTAATCAAATTTACTAATTATATGTAATATGTAATTTTACAAAAAAAATATAACTACGATGTAAATTTTCACACGTGGTTTTTACTAAGAGCAAAGAAGCGTTCTAAAGAAATAGTAATACGAGCGTTATGCTATTGTTAGGATATCGTTATGGGAGGGCCATCTTCACACACGTATACAATAATAATAATTTATTGGCCAACTTGTTTTCAACTTGCATTTCTGTCAGATTCCCCCAGCGTGACACTTATTTTTTTTTTCGTGTTTGAACCGACAGCAATGGGGGATCTGTTTTCACAATACTTCGCCGCTGCTGCCATCGTTTATTGAAAAATTGCAGCTGATATATATTTTGAATCCTGGTTTCCCTTTAGCGGGCTAGGCTCACATATACGGGTAACTAACAAACTATAAAATGAAATAAAATTAATCCTATGTCTAACTTAGCATTAATTTAACACTACTGCAGTTGCCCACGCTTCGAGTTTCCCGGCCCGGGATACCTATTATTTATAACAATACGTTATGAAGAAAATAAACACGTTTTATCTAACGTTTTGTTTTAGCTATGGCGTGCAGCGGAATCGCGATGTTTTCTGATTTTCCCTCCATTGAAACGTACGAGTTCCTTTCACATATGGCCACCCCAACCAAACCAACTCGTGCACATGTTAAGAATATAATTTTATTTGAAAATAAGTCATTTTTAAAATTCACGAACATATTATGCCTAAAGTTAAATCAAGTTTAAATAAATATAAAATGTCATCTTTGAACGCTCAATACATTCAAAATAAGAAATTATTTTCTACGGACGTTGAAATTATTCAAATTTTAAACCGTTTAAATGCATTTTTCGTTAAAATTTTGACATATTGACATATTGCAACTGAAATTAACTATAACGATGTCATTGACGAATTTAAAGATCATACGATATGTAGACTATTAAAAGTACTAAAATAAATACAAAATATGATTAAATTATTTTAAAGCAATAAGTCATTTTAAAATTTCGAAGAAATTTCGTTGGGGCAGGTTGGGTATAAAATCGTTTTGTTGCACCTCCTAAAAATGTTACATAGCCACGCCTACGGATATCGGTTTCAGATTATGCGGTGCACGCGCAGTGACAAAACACTGTGTAGAAAACACAGGGCGTAGAGACGGGTCTGGCAATGGGAATTTTACAGATTGCTTGGATCATATTATCGCGCCTGGTAGGCCTGATATTTGTACATAATATTTTATTTAGTTGTGAATATTTAGTAAAAATGTATACCAAAACACATATTATAATATTATTTTTATTTCAATACCTAACTATTAAGTTTGTGATTGAGCGGAGGAAATGTATTAATTTTACAATGATGTATTTTTTTTTAAATTTTTTTTCTGTAAACATTTTTCCACCGTGAATTTTGCTTCGATTTACGTGCGTAGCACTTTTTCTAAAAGATAATCTGACTGCAGTAATACTTTAGGGAGGTCATTTTTTGATTTTCCCAATGAACTGGAAACACGGGAAAATGTACGTAATGTATTATTTTCTAACCGTAAATATTACGGTCTTCAAAAACGTGTACAACCGAACCCCGCTCAGTATCGTCCATCGTTAGCGACGATTAATCTTCGCGTACGGATATGCGTTAGATTTCCCCACCATCTTTCCGACTTCTCATCGAAAACAGCGGCCCGCGGGCCCGTCGCGAGAAGTATGTCGGTTTCGTTTTTCTCGTATATATGTTTTCGTTTAAAGCATCGCGTTTAACATGCATTTTAACGCGCTGTTAAAATGCATTTTATTGACGAAAGCGCTTTTGCGAAATTTGCCGGGAGTCGAAATTCCTTCGCCCCTCCCCACCCCCCACCCCCAGTCCGCTATATTATCTTCGCCCGCGTCTCGAGCGTACGAACGCATCAAGCTGCCCTCAATCCGAAACGCCGGCTTTGCGTTTTTATTCGAAATTCAAATTTTACGGCGTTTTAATCGCCCGGCCCGAAACCCGTTGGGCCGCCTCCCCCCGACAAATACAACAGTGTGGATTCGAAATCCGCGGGACATTCGGTCGGCCCTCCGCGGCCCGTACCGCTTCGACTGCGTTACGGCGCCGTCGGCTTTATTATGTATTCCTTATCGCCGGCAGTGGCGGCGGTGAAAGGGTTCATTAGTGTCGTTTTGCCCGCGCGCACTTCGCCGCACGTCCGCTCACCGTCCCCGGCGACGAAACGAAATATTATAACGGCCCCGTTTCTCGGTGGGCTGGCTAATAATATTATTATTATCGTCGTAATGTACACGATTTATAACGACGGCGACGGCGATAATAATAATAACAACGACAATATTTCGCGCGCGTATACGTGTCGCGGACGCCGTAATGATGAAGGAGGGCGGCCGCGGCGGCGGACGGACGGTACCGTGACTGGGCAACACGGTTGTTTTTTTTTTTCTTTTTTTCCACTTTATCCCCCGTGCGCGCGAAAAATTCGTACACTCGCTGCACGAGGGGCCGAAAGGGTCACGGGTATAATATTATTATAATATTATTATTGCTATTATTATTATTGTTATTATTATTATTATTATTATTATTATATATTGTATATCGGAAGGGTTTTTACTATTTTTTTTTTTCGTTTCTCTCTCGCCGCCCTCTCTCTCTCGCTCTCTTTCTCTCTCTCTGTCTTCCGTCCCCGTTGACACCGTAATATATCATGTTTTTTTACGCGTACACGAGTATTATCGTAATACAGTCGTCGGGCCGACCCGCGGGGGAATACCCGTTGCGCGACGACGACGCGACCGCCGCCGTCGTTATCGCGCGCGTCGGACGTGTGATAACAATAAAATAATAATAGCCCGTCCGGGCCGGCGGTTTTACACGCGGCGGACGGGTTGTCCGAATTCTCACGAGGAGTTATTATCGTAATAATAATATGTAAAAAAAAAAACGGCCGCGACGCTTGACCCTTCTGCTGCGCGACTCGGTGCACCCGCGCGCGCGCGACATACAGGGCGTCCCGAGGAGATCCGCGACGAATCCGGACGCCGCGTTCCGTCGGTATTTTCGAATGGGGTTCCGGATTCCGAGCGGAACCGGGGCCGTCTGTTGGCTGTACTGCGGTTCGTTTCAGCGTGATGTTTTAGATTCCGGGCGCGACGTGGAATGTATTGGTTACACAAAGAGGTGTAATGTTATTGTTTTATTTATGCGAACACCTTCCACGCCAGAGAGCCTATCCCGGTGTATACGGCGTAGTTAATTGTTAAACCAAATAGAAGTGCTTGAAAATTTAACGGGAAGCTCATTTTGCAAGTATTTCAATATCAAATTTTAAAGACAATCGTAAATTGTACAGCCTTTCAAAACATTTTTAACCGAATTCCGCTCAAAATCGTTTTCCGTTAGCAATCATTAATCGTTGTGTACAGATATATATTAAATACTCCTCTATATCTTATACATTCCCATCTATAACAGTGGCCCACCCATCGTGTGAAGCATGTATATAGTAAAAAATTTTTACATTTCGATGTTAGGAATTCGTTACGCACGATAAGCCATTAATTAATTAATTAATTATTGTAAACAATTTTGTTGAAGTTTACGAAAACTATTGATGTAATATTAATTAATAATGGCGATGAATAAAATTTAAACTCCCGGTAAACTTCTGAAAAATGTAGAAAACTAGCGACGTTAATATTTAATTATTATATTTTAACGGAACGTCAACATTTCGTTTCGAAGTAAACGACCGTCTTGAATTATTTAAATTTTTTTTTATTTTCGGTTTAAATAAAAATCTATAAAAAAATATAACATTTTAGAATCTTATAGTGCAATTTATTATTATATACAAAACATAAACAAAACTCAAACATATTAAACAAAACAAAAGTTATTGCGTTCGACGGACCCCGCGGAACACCCTGTATATAATATACATGCATTATATTCCCGACGACCGTAATAATAATAATATGTCGTCGTATAATATAATATATTTACGACAATGCATACACATACGCGGTCGTATAGTTTTTTTTTTTTTTTTTTTTTTATCACCGGATTTCTGGTTTTTTTTCCACTCGCTCCCGAATTTACTCTCCCGACCGCGTTCTGTTCGCGCCAAAGGGGTTATGAAATTGAGTTTGCGCGCGCCACCGCGTTTCGGGTTTTCAGGTTTTGTTTTTTTTTTTCAATAATATTTTTATAGATCCGCAGGAAAACGCCGCGGGTGAATCGACGATATTGTTTTCAATAATACACGGGTATTATACCTAATGCCTATGAGTTACAACGGCATGCACGCCACCGCTCCTCCGATAAACTGCCCTCGGGCAAAGATTTAGGTACTTATATTATATTGGATTCGGACTAAACCTCGCGAATCGCCACGGGAAAAATCGAACTCGGTAACGGTTGAAATAAGAAGAGACGTCGAGCAGAAAAAACAATGCTTTCTGAGATAAAATTATTAAAATAAAAAAAAGAGAGAGATCCAGAGGGTGGACTATTGAAGTTTCAAAAAATCTTTCAAATAAGGTACCATCGGACGCAATGTCCTCGTCACGTTCGGGATCTAAAAAAATACATTGACAGTGTGCACTTAAATGCACTCGTAAAATGCAATAAAATAAATAATATACTAATTTATACGAGGCGTAATTCGTTCGTTCGTTTTCATCCAGCCAGCGGCGGATATGAGTTTAATAAATAGATTTTAGATTAAAAACAAATCGAATAATATTTTTATAGTTATTAACTGTCGTATAAATACGTATTATTAGGCGCTGAACATTCCTATTGTACTACAATATTTAGATAATAACCTATTATGCGATAACTCCTTGAATACTTACAAAATATTTACTATAGATCCTATTGGTATCATTATTACGTTGTTTAAATTTTGCGAGTTTTTTACGTCATTTTTATTCAGTAGCAGGTACTATGTGGATGAAATTGTTAGCAACAGAAATGCTTGAACATTTAACAGGACGTTAATTATAAGTCGTACGTTGTGGTAAAACAAAAATTGAGCGTAATGTAAGATTTTTAACATAAAGTCTCGATGGCCTTTCAAAACATGTATAACCGATTCTATTCAGAATCGTTTTTCGTTAGCATTAAACAATATTTAATCGTTTCGTACAAATATACGCTAAATGCTCCTCTATAGCCTACCTTCTCAACTTCTCACCAACAACAATTTTGTTTCGGGATCGTAATACTCCCTTTTCTTTTATTTTTCAAATTCGAGCACTGCCGGATATAATATTCGTATACATGCGCGAATAAGACAAAATCAAAAATGTGCATGATTTCTGTTTTTGTATACCAGTGTTTCCCGGACGGGGACGTAAACACATTGCTGGGGAATTGTAAGCAGTCATCCCGAAGTAGAATTTGTATTTATTGAACTATTTTTTATTTTACAATGTAGGGATAAATGAAAAATGAATAACGGACCGGTTATCGGGTATCGATAACGATTACGAGCAAGGCCGTATTTAGATAAGGGCGTCAAGGGAGGACATTTGTCGGGGTGGGATTCATTTTTGCTCTCAGCGTGTTGTTAAGAGAGGGGGACGCGAGATTTATGAAAATCTACAAACAGGGCGTAGAATAAAAGAGGTTGGAAACCATTTATTCGTACATTTAAGTCCTACATGTCAATATTTTAAATTTTTGTATACTTCGCGTTCTTATATATTATTCCGTGGCGAACGTTTGTCTTTTGTGCGATAATCACTCGTGTGTTTTTCGTGCCGTTATCGCGCGAATGCGTGTACATAATATGACTCGGGTCGAGTATTAAAAACAGAAAGATTTTCTTTTGTCATAAAAAAAAGAAATATATATAAAATAGCGTTTGCACTCCTCCTCCTCCACCCTCCCTCCCACCGCCACCATTTCATTCCGTCGTCGTCTTTTATGTCAGTTTCGCAATAAACACAATTCCAAAATGCGTGCGTTTGGCACATTGCGCGAGGACATCGCCCTGATATATATTATTTCAGCTCCGAGGGGCCCAGGTTCAGTCACCGTGAAAATATCGTTCGCCCTGTACCAAACATAGACGAACTCCGTTTTTAATGAATCTCTCTCCGCTTTACTCTGCCACCGCCACCACCACCACCGCCACCACCACCGCCATCACCGAACACTAACGCTCCTTCACCCCCGTCTATAAACTGTTATACTTCTGTTTACAGCAGCAGCTCAAATACTGCCTTCGATCGTTTTCTACACATTTGTCATTGTTCAAGTTGTACTATAACAAGGCGTAAAATGTATAATTTATGTTATACCAGGCGATCAACACAACGTAAAACACTCGCTATCTAGGAAATAAATATTTTTTTCAGAAATAAATTATTTTATTTATTATTTATTATTTATTATTATAATGTTATTTTATGTCACTCTTATTTTTGTGAGTGTTACCGCTCCCCACTACCCACAACTCGCTATTGATTTTTAAATAGCAACCTATATATAAAATTACATAAATAAATATTTTAGTTAAATAAAATATTGATATTGAAATGTTTAATTCGGCGTTTGAACAGTACCTAGTAGTATACAGTTGAGTAGATATTAACCGATCATTTTTTTTATTTACAAATAATGAATGTCAGAAAATTACGTCACTTAAATATTAAAAATCGGTAGGCATTCTGTGGTAAAGGGTTGTTGGACTAAATAAAAATGCTTTAAAATTTAACAGGAGGTTCATAAATAGTCGTACTTTGTGGTAAAAATAAAATTGAACTTAGTGCAGTATTTTTTTTTTTTTTTTTGTAAAGGAATTTTAATATCAAATTTTGGTGAAAATTATTTTTGTAAAAAAATTATGTGAAACAAATCTAATTTTTCAATTTTATTATTTTGAATCTAAGTATATTTCCTATTTAAGAACGATGGTGAAGTCAGAATATTGAGCGGACTGATATAGTTTAGAAATTATAGCTTTTGAATGTTCTGATATTATGCAGATATTATTATTTATATATTTCAAGTTCATTACCTTTTCTGAGAGGAAATTGGAATGAGGAAATACCTTAAGGCGGTCATTTTTGATTTTCTATGGGTTTATTATAATAATTCGATAAAACTAGAAAAAACGTAAGAAAAACGGGAAAACGTACGAAATTTATTATTTTCTTCTATTTATTATGTTTTATCCCGGATTTTCCCAGATTACAACGATCTCGTGTGATTTTTTTTCGAGGGTACACAGTGGTATCAACACGCCAGTAGTATCATTACAAAATATTCATAATTTTGTTAAAACATCTTATTGATTCATTACATATAAAATAGGCGATATTCAATAGAATATAAGGAATTATCGTACTGATTATGATTCCTTATCGCGCGTAACGTGTTATACTATTGTAATATTTTTTACGCCAATTTTCTATTACTAAGAAACTATTGATCAACTATGAGTGGCGATTTTGAAAATTTTGAAAATTGATAAAATAAAAAGGTTATTGTTTTTCAATAGTTAAGGGATGAAAATAAACATTTAATTTTTCTCTACAAATTGAGTTTAAAAAAAAATGTATGTTGATAGAATTGTTAGCATGAGGATATAACACAGTAAGACGCCGTGTATGAATGTAATTGTTGTCTTTGGGTTTGAATAACTTCCAGCCCCGCCGTCTGATTAGCAAAAATCTCGAGAACTACTTAAACTATTTCGATAAAACTCGTTTTGCCGTTGTGTTCAAATCCATATCGCGACGAGACGATTAAACGTTGATTTTTTTTTTCACCCGAACTCGGTGGGAGAGTCGGTAGACGTGATTTATAAGGTGACGAGCGATTACAAATCATAAATATACATGAAAATTCAGACGCTAATTTAGATCGAAAACATTATGAAAATACAAAAAAACATAAAATACCGTGACGGCAACGGGTGTGGCTCGTGTGTGGTTTATTATTATTATTATTATTTTTTTTTTCTCGTAATCTGGATACGCGCGTAACGAAACTCCGGACGCAACCGTCCGATTGTCGAGGTCCTCCGAGGACCGTCGTAAACGAATTCGTCCGTGTACATCCCGCGATCGTTTGCGCGCACTCTCGTGTTGGCGCGGTCTTACCGGCGGTGTGGGAATTTGTGGGAGCGGGGAACAGTTGACGTGACCCGCGGACGCGCGCGGAGTCGACGACCGGTGGAACGTCCTACCCGGAAACCCGACCCACGTGCAACGCTCAATGTCCGTACGCGCGCGCGCGCGCGTTTTGTTTCGCGTTCGTTTCGAAGACGCGCGCCGGCCGGTATAACGGGCGTACAGACACCCGTGTTCACACCGAGGCGACGGGCGCGCGGACGAAACGCCGCGTTGCAGAGCGCGTACGCGGGGACACGTCCGAGCGGTCGCGTACGCGCGCACGGCCCGCATTGTGACGCGACGGGCCGAACGGCGGCCGCGAGAAATTCGAAATCGAAACGAAAACCGCCCGATGAACGTTATTGTATCGAGTCATCGAGACGGGCACACGGAGAGACGACGGCGACGACGACGACGACGAGGCGGTGGGGGAAAAAAAAATGCCCGCGCGCCGCGTCTCCGGATCGCCCGCGTATTAGTCGCCGCGGCGCGCGAGACCAAAGGGAGCCGACGCGCGCGCGCGCACACACACACACACGCACACACACACACAATAACGCTAATGCCTGTGTACGCGGGACGGCGACGACGGCGTTATCACACACGCGGCATTGTTGCAGGAGAAAATGTAAAAAGAGCGCGGCGAAGGATTACCGACGACCGTGATGCGCGTAATATCCGTGTGCCCACAATAATACGACGTTATAAAAGGTGCGCTGTTAACGCGCACAGACGGTATCGCCCGGGCAGTGCGGTGTTATCGCGGTGGGATGGGGGTCTCGTATTATGTTGTATACTCGACGAGAGAGACGGACGCGTGCAGAGAGAGAGCGTGAGCGAGCGAGGTGAAAAAAAAACACACACACACACACACGTATTATAGGCGAGTATTATACGCGCGTGTAACAGTGGGGTACGGGCCGTTACGGCGCAGCGCCCGCGCGACAAAAGGCTCCGGGGAAAAACGCTCGCGGCAATATCGGGACCGTAAATAGCGTGTCGGCTCGACGTATACACGAATAATAACATAATCGTTGTCGGCGCATCTTATCGCCGACACAAAAAAATAATAACAAATGGGTACACACACCCATTAAATACTCGTACGCGGCCGCCGATATTTCATACAAAGGTATTACGGACGGCGGCGGCGGCGGCGGCGGCGGCGGCGGCGTTTTCGGCCTATATATTATTATTGTATTCGTAACACCGCCGCCGCGGTGTATCGTTTACAGAATAATATAATAACGGCGGCGCGGCTTCGCGGCAAAGAACGAGACCGGCGGCGAGGGACGAACACGATTGTTGTCGTCGTCGTTGTTGTTGTTGTTGTTATTATTATATTATTGTGTGCGTACTGCGGGCGAAACGCGCGCGGGCGGGGACGGCGGTCCGGATAACGCGCCATCTCGGTGCGACGGCTGGAAGGACGTGACCCTTTCCGGGGGCATTCTTCGCGCGCCCCGTAGCCCCGGTCTTTCGCGGCACGAACGAACCGGCCGAACCGAAAGTACGCCGCCGTCACGCGAAAACCGTACGTTATTACACTCGCCTCGCGCCGACACTTGTCGGGAATGCGATAAACGGACGGGTTTCCCCGGGTCTCGCCCTCTTATGCCGCGGCCGGATGCCGTCAATCGACGCGTTACTGTATTACATCAAACCCCCGCGTAATTTCGGACAAATATTTCGTCGCGCCCGCCGATACTCCACTTCTGTTGCAATAACCGTAATCGGGGCCCGGAAGTTATGATATAGGCGTTGCTTGTTTTACAGCGTGCGTCCCAGCGGCGCCGTTTCAGTTTCTCAGAGGAGAGGGCAAAAACGATTTGATTCATCCGTCACAATTACATTGTTTTTGTCTCGGTACAAATATCCTAATTACATCATTCTGTATTTCGTATGAATAATCCGTTTTTTCGAGGGACAACAATGACTAAATAATAAATTTATACGTAGACGGATGCCTAAATAGATTGCCTACTGTAGACCATATACATATCATCCAAATGTATGTTCTATTTGCGCCAATATGTATGGAGTATACACGTATTTACGAAAAGTATAACTATGTCACCGTGGACAATCGGCGTGGTCATAGAATAAATTAAATAAGAATATACACTCTCCAAAAACGTACATGGAATCTTATGAGAACCCGGTAATTTCAGCTAAAGTGTAACCGATGTTAACAAAAAGTACAACGGAAAAAATATTGTAAACAATTATCGCATTTTTCACAATTATTATCGCAGATAAATCTAAAAATACTATAGCTCAGTAAATCGGAGCAAAGTTTTTGGTAGAAAAGTTGTTTACAGATAAAAAAATAATAAAATAAACATCATTGTAGAACCATAACCTTCTTCGCTCCACTTAGATTTCACTCATTTCCACTCGTTTCAAATGCATATTTTGCGTATTTTGTTGATTTAAAAAAAAAACCGCATATGGTATTTCATCGATTTTCATTTATTTTCACATATTTTTACGCGTATTTAGCTTGGATATTTAATATTCGCTACACAATTTTTTTTCCATCTTTCTGAACCAATGTATTTTAATTAATATTGAATACAAAACTCAATATTCTTTAACGTAGTTATGCACTGTTATTTCTTATCGTCTCAGTCTATTATTAATTTAACAACACCGGAGCGATTCGCATCTTTATCTTTTTTTGTGCATATTGATAATGACCAATAATAATTTATTTATAATATAACATTACATATTTTTTTTAATAATTGTTTGCATATTTATTACATTTTTTCATGCGATTTTTGCCGTTTTCAGGGCCCTATATAATTTCCGAGTACTAATAATAATCATCAATGTAATAAAGCTTCCCGGGGGTCACGATCTTCTTTTCATCCACACAATAAACATTTCGTGTGTAACAATAATTTATTGTAATATTGCTTACACCGAACCCCTTAAATACACAGGGGTTAGCGTGTTGTCTTAAGAGGACGCCACATGCTCGTTTTTGAGTAGGACAAAACATGTTCATTTTAACTGCAAATAAGTCGGTCTGAAGTGATTTTAGGGAAAACATACTTATTATGAAAATTAATGTAGACACCATTTTCGAGGGTACTACGGATGTTTTTTTTTTTTAAAATTAAAAGTTTGAAAATGTTGAACTTTTAAAAGACATATTAAGATATACATTTGTAATAATGGAAAAAGCACCCATAGTGCCCTCGGAAATGCTGTCATCTTGTATTTTCGTAATAGGTACTTTGGCTTTAATAGTATTCTGTAATAAGTTATTTTCATTTAAAATGATACAATTGGGTGGCTTCTTTCATTGAAATATTTAAAACACATTTGTTCTCTACCGCTACTGGACATAGGCGTCATTACGAGATAGCGAGGGGTGCAACTGCTACCCCACAATTTTTATCGGGGTCGCAGATTAATAGTTACGCTACCCTATGAGTAATTTAAAAAAAAAAAAAATAATATTATTTGTTTTGCTTTTCTTCGTATTCTGATTACACAAATGTAACAATTGTGCTATCGGCTATATTGAATTTAACGTAGATAAATATCAGTCAACTGATTATTTATACTTTTTAATTTAATCGATATTCGTCTACCTAATTCCAATGAATAATTGACTAGGACCTCATTTATGATCCGCCGACTAATGGAGAGACACTTCATTAGACCGCAACTGAATTAAAAATGTTATTCGAGATGCTCGACTATACCCTACGATTTTACTACAAATGACGTCTGTGCTACTGTGCTATGTTTGTTGCTTTTGCAATACCTAGATGCGATGTAATAAATGATTATAAATCTTCGCCCACTAATATTATAAAGAAGTAAAATTGTACGTAGGAGGTGAGTCATTTTAATAATTAATAATAACCTTATTCAAAGGAATTGTAGTTAATTGTTGAGAATACGTTTAGAAACGGGGATTTGTAGTGCGCTCGTAATATCCTCACATCGACGATGTTAAATAATATAATAATAAAACTATATATATATATGTAGCTACAAAATTAATCGACGTTGAATTTTAAAGATTTACAATAATGGATGATGATAAACAAAGTTATTTCATAGCATTTTTAAAATAGAAATATTTTGTGAGCGAGTCGAGTTATTTTTTTTTTTTTAAGATTTTGCGCAATATTTATTTTACTGCGGTATGACATGCTGTTATTCGTTCGTTTGTTTCTTTTTCTGTGTATAAACAACTTTACTACCATAACACGCGCTCCAACCATCAACTTCGGGGGTGGTTTTCGGTACCAAATTTTGCGTAGTCGGGGAGGGATATTTTTCGATTTTCTTTGTAGTGTTTTTAATAATTGGGAAAAAAAACATCGAGAAATGTACCCGATAACCGTTACTGTAAATTTGAATTATGTGTGTGTTTTTTTTTTTCGTAGAACACTTGTGTAGATAATTCATTTTTATCAGCGGTTTTTTTGTTTAAATTTACGTTAAAAACACGAACGATTGCAATTTATTTTGTAGTTACAAAATAACACGATGTTCAATTTAAATCGATATCAAAATCGTTTTTCGTTACCGTTAATGATTTATCGTCGAGCACTGCAGCTAAATTATTACCCAATCGCCGGCACAGCCGTCATGACGCGAAATAGTTATGTGAATTATTATTTATTTTGTTTTACATTTTAAGCTGGACGAGAAATGTATTAGGTTTATTACAGGTTTATTATAGGTTTTACAATGATGTTTATTTTCTTTTTTTTCCGTGGACAACTTTTCTACCAGCAATTTTGCTCCGATTTACAATGATAGTACTTTTTCTAAAAGAAAACCGTACTGGGGTGGTACTTTAGGGCGGTCGTTTTTTTTTTTTATTTTTCCAGGAGTTTTCCCAATAAATGGGAAAAACGGTAAAATAGATACAATATTAAACGTATATAATGCATATTATTATGTAATTATTTCATGTCCTGACTGACCGATTCGTTATCGCCTAGCCCAAATCTTTGGGCGGACCGGACTAAACTTTGGATTTCAGATAGCTATTATGACGTAGGCATCCGCTAAGAGAAGATTTTCGCAACCCCTAAGGAGGTAAAATAGGGGTGTTTAGGTATATTCGGTACGAATATCTAATTGCTAATTTATTTATTTTTGTTTATTCAAAGGTTGCCTCGGTGTTACGGGGGGGGGGAACTATTATAATTATTATTATTACTATTATACAGTAGTATATACACTATTAGTTTATATTAATTTCACAATAGAACACGTTTGGTCCGCCGAAAGATGATGGACTACCCAATTTTCACCTATTTGTATTTCATTCAATTCTGACACGGCCAAAACGAAAATTGAATACGGGCAAAATAATAATAATAAAAATTGGCGCGGGCAACGCCGGGCGCGGGACAGCTAGTATAATAAATTGTTGAAAAAGCAACACTGGTTAACCGCACTCCGCTCAGAATCGTCTTTTCGTTGGCAACGCTTTATCGTTGGTTACAGACGCATTCGTTCGATTATTCCCCACTATTACACCTCGCCGACAACACTGGCCCACCCATCACGCACGGAGTAGCCCGGCGGTCTATTTTTTTTTTTTTTTTTTTTTTTCGTTTTCCCGTCTATTTCTGTACGGCCGATTCCGCGCGTGTGGAAAATTACTGCGGCTCGTTCGTCCGGCCTTTTTCCGTTTGCGCGCACGTCGAAAATAACGGCGCGCCGCACAATAATCCGAATATTTAATTAAAACGATCGCGCGTTTATTTCTTCTTCTTTTTTTTCCCCCTTCCCCAAACACCGGCGCGCGCTTTAACGACGGCCGTGCGCCGCGGCGTAATGTTCTAACGTGACACGAGTAACGTCGTTACATCAAAGCGAGCCGAGATCGTTACGGACGGACTCTTTACGCGCAACACATTAACGGCGATCAAACACGGTCACAGGGAACCGCGTACACGGTATGCGTTCGAACAATGGGTCGCAAACGATGAATGGGCGTTCGTTATGCGACGGAAACGCGTATTACAACGTTATTATTATTATTATTATTATTATTGGCGTTATACGACGACGACGACGCGGACCGTTCGTCATAATTACTTTGCACGCGAACGGGGGGGGGAGTGGGTCGGCGGCGGGGTAGGGGAGGCTCAGAAGTCGGAGGGGAGGGGAACGGGACACTTAAAAACGACCTCCGCTATATTATTATAATAATATTATATAAACGAGTCGGCGGCGGGCGGAGAAGGGAGACACGCACGCAGAGTGGAAAAAGTTTTAAGTCACCGAGAGGAGGCGCGCCTTATTGCTGTACAACACCTCCCCCTCACCCACCACCGCCCGACTACCGCCCCGCGATTATAATATTCACTCGCTCGCGATTGTATCGCGTCGTCGAAACATACGCGTGTACATTAGCGCGCGTATGTCACAGCGAAACCGTTGCCGGCGAGCCGCTCCCGCCGCAGCCCGCGAAAACAAAATATCTACACGGGCGCGCGACCCTCCGGCCGCGCCGCCGATCGGTACGCCGGGCGTTTTGTTCGCACGCGACCGCGTCCGGGGGTCCGCGGTCCTGGACTCGCATTACAGTAATTTATATACGACCGTGCAGTACGGCGTAGTCGCACGCAAAACGTTTAAACGCGCGCGACACAATATGACGACAATTTATTGTTGTTGTTGTTGTCGTTGTTGTTGTTGTCGTTGCGCGAGCGCCAGAAACGTATGTATACGTACGCACGCGTATCGCCGCGCGAGACCGATAATACTAATCATATTTCGCGACGTCCCCTACCCCCCCCCTCCCGTCCCGGCCGTCGCGCTGTTTGCTTTTGTATTTATACCGTACTAATAACCGATACGGCGCGTACAGCGCGCAGTTTGTTTACGCGCGCCGACGACAATAATGCGGCTGCTGTAACGCAACCTGACCCACAGCCGCCGCCCGTTACGCGGCTCTCCTCCCGCTAAACGGATTGCCGCGGACCACCCGGCCGACGGGCCGAACGCGATTTCCCGCCGATCACTGTGTGCCGGCCGCCGCCGCCGTTCCGCGCACACCACGTTATGTTATTATTGTCCGAGCCGCGCCTAATATTGACACACTACTATAATAATAATATCACGATTATCCCTCGCGCTTCTAATACAATCAACGAAACATTGTGTTATTATTGCATTATTATTCGCGCGTTTGGAAAATAAAAAAAAAAAAATAAAAAGGCCCGCGGTCGGACCGCCTAATTGCGTATACGTATACGAACCGGTGGCGATGCTAAGAGGGAGTTCGGGGGGGGGGGGGGGAAGGGGAGGGTGACGTTACTCTAAAGTCGACAACTGTAATTTTCAGTCGGCGTGTTAAAGCTATTCACAAGACCTGTATTGCCTACAATTTTAATATTACAAAGATGTTTATTATTTTTACTGTGGTTATCTTTTCTACCATAGGTCTTGCTCAAATGTTTAAATGTAGAACCTTTTCTGAACGGAAATCGGTGTGTGCAGGTACTTAGGGAAGGTTTTTTTCGATTTACCAATAGTTTTCCCAGCAAATGTGAAAAACCGGGAATATTGGTACAACATTAAACAAATATTATTGAGGAAAATATATAAAGCCTTTTTAATCATTTTACTATAACATAGCATATATATTGTTGACAAAGCATCACTGTCAACTGAACTCCACTCCGAATCGTTTTTTCTTAAGCAATGGTTTATCGTTGCTTACAGGTATACATTAAATTACCTATAACAGTGGCTGCAACCGTCCCCATTATCCTAGGACGTATTTTTATTAATACGTTTTTCTTTGAACTAACGATTATTGTAAATCAACTAAAGCTGTAATAACTGATAACAGTTGGCAGATACAATGGTATAAACTACCAGTCGTCAGTGTGTACAGCCATCAAATTTTGCTCTCGGAAGTCCGCAAAATTCACTCCAAACCAACCTAAAAATAAACCCTAGAATCGCCCCTTATACAAACAACATACTTGCCTGAGACGGTCTGAGTGAATCCACCGGAAACGCGGTCTATTCGGATGAATTTATCTGCACCGCTTGGACGTTTGTTTATTCGTACACCTGACCTAACCTTGGGCGTGTGTTTATTCCGCCAAACATACTGTACGTCATAATATACTTATATACCAATAGGCAGTGGCATAATAACCGGGGTTGGGTGGCAATGCTCAACATCCGGAATCCCAAGGCTCAAAGAGGGCTCCATCATAATTGTAAACTGGGAGGGTATTTTTAACGCAATCAATTCCAATCAAATATGCGGTCGTTTAAAATTTTAAACATGGTGAATAGTAATGGGTACTGACCACGTACAGTGAAGTGTTTGTATTACATATCTCGCATTACCAGTCACTGTCGCATCAGTCGAACTTTCATTTTCGGAGCTTAAATTAATTTAAAACTATTTAAGAAATCCAATGGGGTAAAATCATTTATCAAATATTGCTTTGTTAAACATCAAAAAAGAACAAGCTAATAACTTACATATGGACCAAAATATTTATCAAATGAAGAAGCTAAAACAAGAATAGTAAACTTACTTAGTTAAATAATTATATTTAAAATATTATAATATTTAATAACTAATATTACAATTTTAATTTAAAAGCTATGTGAGAAAATTAATACTTATAAAAAGTTATATTTAGTGTAGGGAATATTTAATACACATATTATACTAGATTTGTAAAATTAAATAAAGCTACTTATGCTTATGTTAACAATAAAAAAATGTTGATACTTAGTGTAAAAAAAATAATATATTACGAATAGTTATAGGGCCTCAGACTTACCTTATTATCGGGGCCCAAAAATCCTAGTTGTGCCACTGTCAATAGGTTTACCATAGGTATCAATAATCGTATATATTGTATATGTTATTTATGTACATTTTCAACTGAAAAAAAACTGTCCTAGGATAATGGAGACGGGCGCAGCCACTGTTATAGGTGAGAATTTTAAAAGGTCATTTATACGTGCACATACATTTGTAGTACGTTTTTTTCCCGATCTTCCCTAATTATTATGAAAACCGCTAATCAAAAAAATAACCTTTCTGAAGTACCAACAAGATAAAATTTCCTTTCAGAAAAGATGCTACACTTGATACATCAGAACAAAATTTCTGGTAGAAAAGTTGCTCAGAGAACAAAAAATTTAAAAAAAACCTTCATTGTAAAATCAATACATTTTTCGCTACGAATTTAAAATAATGTCACATACAATAGGCATTATTAATAATGTACACTATTTTTAAAAGGTTAAAGTTAAGTTAGATACCTAACCTACCTAACCTAACTTAACCTAACCTCATCGGTATAGAAGTAGTGATAAAGTTAAAAATATAGTAATGTACAGTCAAAAAATAATTAATGAAATCAAATTTAATAAATTAATTCACTTGGGTCTCTAGCTTGTGTTGTTCAGTATCTTTCACCTCTTTAGGGCTGTTAAAATATTGTCTATATTAATATCATTATTTGAATGAATATCGATAATAATAATATTTACATATGATGTAGTAAAATAATAACTAATAACGGTTAAAATGTTTATTAATTAGTGGATTTCAGACTCTTGAGTTTAAATTTTACACTTTAATAATACGTATCACATAACAGTATTACACAACACATCACACACGACTTGTTCTTATACCACAGGCATATCTTGTTTTCAATAATAGTGATCAATAATAATAAGCGTGTAAGAATAAAAATGAATAAAAAGTTAAAACAAACAAAATAAAAAATTTGGTTGACAAAGACTAACATAAATGTAAAAATTGTAGGGCTGCTTTTTTATCTTAAATTTTCTAAAATACAGGTTATGAAAAAAGTTAATTATTTCCGAAATAATGAGTGTTTAACGATAAAAGAATCCCCCGGTGTATATATATATAAAAAAAAAAAAAAAATACTAAATTAAACTTAATTTGTTTTGATCACTAAGAACGACTTATAATGATAATAATTCCAANTATATAAAAAAAAAAAAAAAAATACTAAATTAAACTTAATTAATTTTGATCACTAAGAACGACTTATAATGATAATAATTCCAATATATTCTATATTATTGTATATTTATTTTTTTCTTGAAACCATGTTGAATAATATGAGACGATAGGCAAAAACATAAAATTAGATATAGCAGGTACACAATCGATTATACTGTACACTTGTTTGTCAAGCAACGGATAGGATTATGAAAAAACTAAAATAGGCTTTTCTAAATAAAAATTATTCTCTTTGTATAGATACTGGCACAATTGATTTGGAGTTTTGTTTACTTACAATTTTGTCTGTTTTAGACAATCCATATTTAACCAACCATAATATACAGCAGTGTTGTACGAGCCCAAGGATATTATACATTCTTTTATTGTTTAGTCTCATCAAAAACGTAAAAAACAAAATCGGGAACCTTGAAGACACGACATTACGCCATGTTATATAATACTAGTATAATATGTTTACACAAAACAAATATGTCTAAAATATAATAATAGCTGAACATACAACACATAAAATTAAAAAAAAAAAACAATTTTATTAACTAACGAGCTGTCATCGTTCGACGTTGCCTGCAGGGTTAGGTTATATATTTAAAAAAAAATATATATATAATTTTACACGTCTCCCTGGTTCCCACTCTTATATAGGTGTTAGGGGTGTTTTACAATGGCGTTATTATTCCCAGAGACTGAATACATATCTATATCTGTACTTATCGAGTTTGGGTTGAAATATTTCTCCTACAGGCGTATTGTCCGTGGGCCGTGACAATCAGAAAAACAACTTTGTCTCACGTTCTTATATGGGTTTTTCGTATGTAACCAACAAATTTCATACCCAAAATATTGTGAAAAAATTAAAAAGTTCAAGTAGTGTAAATACCCAACATAATACCGTAATTTAAATACAGAAATCCAGCCTCGAGTTCTTGTCGGATTGCCTACCGCCATCTGCAGTTAAAATAGCGTGATCGAAATTATAAACCGCAAATAGTCGGACACAGAAGAAGCGAATAAGGAGGGGGGAAATGTCAACCTAACATAACCTAATCTTAGTTATAAAGAAAAAAATAGACAATAATACCTTGGCGTGGAAACCATGGTGACGTGTTTTGAATACTTGTTTAAACGTTTGATACTTTAATATTTAAAATATTTTATACGTTCAGAAATTAAATTAAACTAATACTACGTTCAAAATAGTGAAGGTCCAATCCTCAAAACATAAATGACAATTAACACTTCCTACATAACTTTTGAATAAAAAAATAACATTTCTTCAACTTGTAATTATTTTCATAAATAATTATGATAAAATGATATTTTATGATCAACTATTATTATATTACGGTATTTACAAAAAAAATAATTTTAAAAGCATATAAATTCGTATACAAACATGATTTAAAATATAAAAATGTAAGATAATGGGTACGGGTACAGCCACTGGTGTAGATGAGAAGTCGGGAAGATGGGATATAGAAGGGAATTTAATGTATAGCAACGATAAACTTGTTTTGTCATTAATACCCATGTCATTTTACAATAAAATAATTTAAAAGGCTTTATATATTTTCTCTAATAGAATTTGTTTAATGTTGTACCGATTTTCCCAGTTTTCCTACGTTTTTCCTGGTTTTCTCGTGTTTTATCCCGGTTTTTCACATTTGCTGGGAAAACTATTGAGAAAATCAAAAAATGACTTGTTTAGTAAAACCTCCTTAGTGAAATTTCGTTTTAGAAACATTGCTATTATTAAAAGTTGGCGCTAAATTGTTGGTAAAAAAGTTTGCACAGAAAAAAAAAGAAGTAATATATATTTTAACTAATATCTACATTCGTTATATTTTCCCGTTTTTTTTTTCGATTTTTCGAATTTGATGAGAAAACTCTTGAGAATTTCGGAAAAGGACCTCATTATGTGTTTATTTTATAAATAGCTCCCCATGCCGATTTCCTTTCAAAAAATGTGCTACACGAAGAGATCCGAGCAAGTCTTCTGGCAGAAAAGTTGCGCACACATAAAAAAAATTAAACAACTTTGTAAAAACCACAAGCGAAGAAGCTCCACTCAGAAACTAAAAACTGTTTAAACCTAACCTAAACTTTTTTTTCAACTGTTTTTTTTTTCTGCTACCCTGCGTGAAAATCATTTATTGACAGCATGCTTATATTGCATTTTAATAAACCAGCTATCCCGCTCAGCATTTCCCTTACCCAAAATAAGCATTAAACAAATTATCATCCCTGTCACCTAGGTAATCCATAAATACCAATAATATTAATAATAATATGACTTTTTTTTTTTTCATTTCGTCCGTACCACCAGGGTAACGTATGAATAAACAAAAATTATTAGACCGTCGTAATAAAAGTACCGATAACCCTGTGTCATCGTCCCTATAAGGCTTGCGTACGGGGTGGGGGTTGGAGCTACATTACGCTATATCTATGCAAAGTTTCAGTTCAATCCATTCGGCAGTTCGGGTGAGTGAGAGAAGTGATAACCGAACAAACGGTCGCCTTTATAATATTACAGTCGGACAGAATAAAATGTATTCTTCTTCTCGTTATTTTTTATCGGTCCGTTGGTAAAACGAATGTTTTACTCATCGATAAAACGTCATCGAACGCAGAAAGTTACATCTGTATTCTACATGTACGCATTATCGGGCGGCAATAAATAACAAATAAAACATGTCGGCCGAAACCCTGCAATATTATAACAGAGGTCGCGCGCGTTATTGAGAAATATTGCCGTTATACAATAATAATAAAAATGTAAATCAATCACTACAAATTGTTTTGCTTGTACATTCTCGCTCCTCCTGGCCGTGCTTGCAGCAGCAGTTGTTGTGCGACGGCCGATGGGGCGCCGCCGCTGGCGGCAAACACGCTTCGGCGTGGCGACGGGTAGAGGGCAGCGGCGTGCGTTGCGGTGGTCGGCGCGGCGTGGTGGCGAGTGGAAGTAAACACTAATCAGTTTACGAAACAATTTGCTTGGCCGTTGATGCGTGCAGCACATCCCGTTAGATAATATACAATTTCCTCGTAATTGAGTTGTTCGAGGCTACCGGTTTATGGAGAGCCCTTCAAACGCAGCCCCCGCAGCACTTTTGAAAATATGGAATTATTACCGAACAGACGAGAGACCGAGGTAGAACGAGACGGGGGGAGGTGGTGTGAGAGAGAGACGAGGGGACGGCGATAGAGCTCGAGTGGACGGGAGGGAAGAGCATATAGTGTATACATTTATATATATAGTGCGTGTGTAGCGGAGACGAGAGAAAGACTTTTTACCGGTATATTGGAAAATTTGATTTCCAAAAAGAAATTAGAAATCGCGGGACCGTCATTGCGAGGGCGAACGCGGTTATCGCCGGTATAAATAATAATAATAACAATTGAATAATAGTATAACGCACGATGCAATATCGTTTTTCGTATTTGTTATTATCGTATTAATATAACGTTATGTTGATGGAACGGTCGAAACCGCTAATTCGGCGCATTGTTCGGACATAACGAATTCGCAAATTGGTTTCAGTACGATTTCTACGGAGTAAAACCACCGGCGTCTAAAGCTATACGGCTATTGCAGTCAACTCTGCGCGCGCCCGTTGAAAACGAATGGAAAACAACGGTCAATACGTTATCGTGCGTAATGCCTGACGCGTACGAACGAAATTTGCAGTTTTGAAATCGCATAATATATTATTATACTGGGAGTGAGGGTAATCGTTATTTTAATGACATTCCGTTTGATATTTTTGTTTTTTTCACACAAATTTAACGTAGAAACGAGACGAGTCTTAACAAATATGCGTCGTCGAAAAAAAAATAAAAGTACGACGCGCGACTGATTAGAACCTATTTAGAATACTTGCTGTTTTTTTTTTCCCCCTAAAAGAGTTTAAAAACAAAATATATTGGAAAATATGTCGAATGGTAATACGTTTATACAATCTATTTTCGCTAACTTATTACATAATAATAATTACCAATAAGTTTTCCGAACATATTTCTAAACAGTTCTCAAAATAAAATAATTTACATACTCTATTAACTATTATTCACTGATGGGAATCACATAGGTATTGAAATCTCGAATTTAAAACGTTAAAGACAATTTTTATAAAAACTTTTTACAATAATATTAGAAAACAATATACAATTGTCCGGGAAATAACGAATAAGAAAGCATTAAAGAAAATAGTGGCACATTTAGAACGACAGTAAACACGAAAGGCTGATGCCGTTGTCGAGAGTGACAATGTTTTCCGAGAAGTAGGAAGGGAAGATACATAGAGTAATTAAATTTATAACTGTGTGCAACGATAAACTATTATTAACTTTTGTTAGCAATACATGTATTGCTAACAAAAAACGATTGTGGACAAAGTATTGTTAGTCGTGTTTTTCGAAAATCAACAAAAATTACACGAAAAATCGCTAGTCTTAATCAGTAATTTAATTAACCACAAGGAAAATCAAAAAAATACATTTCGGATCAATTCAATCAAAAATGCTACAAGAAAGTTCCTACAGCGTTTTAGATTGAATCAAGATTACTGGTAGATAAGTTGTTTAGAGACGCAGAAAAAAATACGGCCATACTTCGCACGTGGGTGCAGCCACTGTTGTAGATGGGAAGTTGGGAAGGTAGGATACAGAAGGGAATTTAATGTATATCTGTAAAAAACGATAAGCCATTGCTAACGAAAAAACAATGCTGACCGAAGTTCAGTTGATAGTGTTGCTTTTTCAACAATATTTTTGTAATTATATTACTTATTATGTATAAATTATGTCTTTTTTTATTTTATTTTTACTCTCCTTAGATATTTTTTCTTTTTTTTGTTACTTAAATTATTTTTTTGCTATTTTGTAATCTTGATTGTTTTGCAAGTATTATTACTAATTTTTATAGACTTATATACTTTTACTGTCAATCATTTAAATATATATAAGTCCGCAATTCTAATAACTATACAAATTGTTATTGGGTTCATCCCGTTTGAATAAATAAATAAATAGATATATTATATGTCATATTATGGTAAAATGATTACAGCAATATGCGTTTCTACGAAAACAATGATTATTTGAAAAAGATCAAAATTTGCCAATGACAACTTTATTTTTAGTCTTTCAATCTTTTTCTACTTAAAGATCCAGGTTTTCCTTATTATCTCGAATATTAATGATAATTAAAAAAAAAAACAATGACCTCCTTGAAGTACCACCCAGAGAACATTTCCTTTCAGAAAAGGTGCTATACTTGATAATTGGAGAAAGCTTTCTGGTAGAAAATACGTTCGCGAAAAAAAAAAAAAAGAAAAACATCTTTGTAAAACCAATACATTATTTTCGTTAAACTCAGAATCTCAAAAACACCGCAGCGTAATAAAACCAATATCGGTACTTTCCACGCTTCGTTGAGAATCCAAAACGTTTGATTACACGCTATACGTTACATACTTGTTATACATTTGAATATATTAGCCTTTAAAAATATCGGTTTTTTTTTTTTTTCATACTAATAACTTCATCGCGTTTAAAAACCAGTCTCCGTGTCGCGGCGTTTCCTATATATATACATTCGAGGGCTAATCAAAACGTATCGAGACTGATAATATTGCTCGGAAACCGAGCGTTGAAGAGCAAAACGATTTGTAAACCTAGCGTCTATGACTCATACTGAGCACATCTATTCGTATAAAATCTCTATAAACCTCTTCGTTTTGATTTGACGATATTTTTCTAAAATTTGATATTCACGTTTGGCGATTTCGTAATGGATCCAAAAGAAGCGGAACTCGCTGCCACTCGAGGGCACATTTTCAGTTTTTCAATTGATATTTAATGGCAAAAACCATGAAATGTCGCATCCCTCCGAAACTGAAAAAAAATACCAGACAAATTTTCTAAAATCTCCGAATCTGTCAAGTTACTCTTCTTTTGGGTTTATTACAAAACCGCCAAACTCGAAAAAAAATATTTTACAAAAATATCAGTGAAATCAAACCGAAGGATTTTATAGAGAAGCAATAAAAACAAATGTACTCGGAAAAAGTCATAGAAGCAAGCGACACCAATCCTGCTGCTCTTCGACGCTCCTTTTCCGAACGATACTACCAGTCTTGATACTTTTTGATTAGCCCTCGTATATACTCGTATACCAGCTACTCCGTAATAAAAACGATAGAAGATTTTGCGCATTCAAACAGAAAAAAAAAAAAAAAACAAAAACAAAACGTTTATAGCGCTATCCCGCGTCCTCGGACCCTTATTGTATTGCATTGTAAACGCAACGGACGTTCCGGCCCGTTGTGTTATGCGCGTAATATCGTTGTCGTCGTTGTCGTATAGCCGCCGCGCGTATAAACGTACACATTACAAGGGTCGTTTTACCCGAAAACCCTCAAAACCGCGACGCGCGCGCGTGCGCCGCGCGCGATAAAAATACAAGACGTCGCGCCGCGTCCGTTCGTTGGGCCCGGGTCCTACGCTCGGAAAGTCGCCGACCGCACCGTCCGCCGCCGGAAACCCGTACACTCGTGTGTCCGCGAAATTACGTTACCATTATAACGGAGGGACCGGGCGGTCGTCGCGACGTTGCGCCCCGTTCGCGTATCGTGCGCGCCTGTGTTACATCGACGGCGCTCACGTAATGCCGTACACTGTTGCGGCGCAGTCGTCGCCGTCGCGATAACGGCGACGACAACGGTTTACAATGGTTTTACGAGGCGCGAGGCGTCCCCGCGCCCCCGTCATCCGCCGGCCTAACGTGTTGTCGTTGTTATTATTATTATTATTATTATTATATAAAAACGCGCGTCCGAGGAGAGCGAGTAGGAGAGCGAGTAGGAGAGCGAGTAGTAGAGAGTGAGAGAGAGAGAGAGAGCGAGAGAGATTAATAGCGCGTGTGTGGTTTTGTCGGAAATTTATGGTCGATAAGTCTGCGGCGAAACTACGGGCGCGCGCGCGCTATTACGGCAAAAGGTGGCACGCGACCACGTCGAAAATGCGCGTGCAAACGACGTCATTACCGGACCGCGTGGCGGCGGTAAAACGCGCGGACGGGGAGTGGGGGGGGGTGGTAGGGAGGGGGTAGGAAAAAAAATAAAGCGGCGGCGTATGAAAATAATAGAAACGCTCGCGGAAAACGTCGCGCGAACGTGTCGAGTCACGGTCGATTTGCCGGCCCGTATTATCCGGGCGAAAACTGCTGCAACAATAATAATTACCGCGTACACGGCTCGTCACGGACGATTGCGGTGCTCGGACGGCGGCGGCGGTGGCAGAGTTTCCTGCGAATATTCCGCCGCTGCAGTGTGTGTCACAGAAAAGCCGCGGAATATTGCGCGCGGGACGACAATGTAAAAGCCGGTGACCCCGACCACGGCAGTGGCGTTTCCGCGGAAACGGTCTTACCCGTGGGGTGGGGGAGGGGTTATTATTATAACGCGTGCTTTTTTGGCTATGCGATTTTCAGTGAACGGTTCGCCGTTGCCCGCTTCTTGGTCGGTGCGGTTAGGTTAGGTCGGATTAGGTTAGCATAGGTTAAATGAAAATAAAAATAATAAAAAAAAAAAAAAAGGTCTTCGAGAAAAATTAACCCACTAACTCACTACTCTCCGTGTACGGTCATTTTTTTGTTTTATTTAACATATGCTAAACTAACCTAACATTATGGCNGTTTTTGACAATAATTTTATAAAAAAAAAACACAAATTATTAATTTTGAACAATTTTTCGTTTATTTTGGAAATTTGTTCTAATTTCTTTTTAAAAATAATATCGCCTAGATGGTCGCCTTCAGAGCGAATGGCATAATGTGATCGTTTTTGAACATTTCCCATCACTTATCGAAATGTTTAAGATTGAATTGGGCCGTAAATAAACAAATCTGTCGGTTTTACGCCAATGAAAACCCTTAATCAATCCACGAACAACCTCATAACAATCAACGACCATTTACGCAATAGTACGAGTTTTTAAAAAGTAAGCAGAATAAATTCCTATGTCAAAAATGATTCATAATTTATAATTATTATTTTATTTTTTTTAAATTGTTACCAAAAATTCTTACCCTCTCCACTCCACCAACCACCATCCGAAATTGATTTTTTTTTTCAAATTCATACTCCCTCCGAAAACGAATCCTGGTTGAGCCACTATAGTAATATGTGACGCACATGCGTATATTGTTCCGAATATACTCCAACGGTTACCGAAAATCCCCGATAATTATACGGTCAATCGTCACAACACACAACACATGCATGCAACCTGTATATTTTTTTATTCAAGGTAATATTAAAGTTTTGTTAGTGCTTTCAAACTAATTTTTAACATGGCATTGTTAATGTAGTGTTAGAAAATTTATTTTAATAAGTTAAAGCAATAAGAAGAGAGNCTTTCAAACTAATTTTTAACATGGCATTGTTAATGTTTTATTAGAAAATGTATTTTAATAAGTTAAAGCAATAAGAAGAGAGACTCTTAAAATTATTAATAATTTTTACTTTACTTTTTCGATTTTTTAAGTGCTTTTTTGACGTTTTTAAGCGCGTTTTGTGGATTATAAGATAATATAAATTTGGACTCTAGTTATAACTATCATAAACGGTAAATCTAATATTAGTATTATGCATAAGTAACTTTTTTTTTCGCATTAAAATTGACACCGACCCTGGAACACGATACTTCAGAGATAGTTAACCTAACCTAACCTTTAGTTCTCTATTTAACCTGTGTTAAAAAATGAGGATTCAAACAAAAGTATATACTGATTTAATGTATATGGAGAAATAGGGATACAAAATTAAAAAAACGATTTTACAATGATTAAAAAAAAAAAAAAAACAGAAATCAAATTTATTTAAAATCCTTCGAGAAAATCGCTGGTTCATGATAAAAAATATCACACTGTAATGTTATTATTTTAAAGTACACCATAAACCAGTACTATGAACATTATATAAATTACAATATTTTTAACATTCCGTTTACGTTTACGATGTCATAGTAACAGTCATAATAATATAATCGTATTGCAGATGATAAAATATTGTCGAATTTTAATTGCGAGTACACGGATTAATTATTATTAAATTATGTTTTATAATCAACTTAGTGTTCATCCATGCACATTTTTCAAAACGTAAGAAACTCTTGATTTGAATAATTATAAATATTGTTATTCCGGGTATTCTATTAAGAAAAAAAAAATGAATCTTATCTGGAATATTATAATTTAGTGTAGTACGGTGCAGTATATAATATGCTAACGGTAAAATGCATTTTTTTTTTTTTTTTTATGTGGGTATAAAATGTATTTATGATTTAAATAATTTAAATCAGTATAATATGGCGAATTCTGAGAAAACGCCGCTGTAAAACCTTTATAATAATTTACTGCACTGAAAATCGATTTATTATATTTTAAATTCTATATATATATTTCGCTGTAACTGTGTATTTTTTCTTTTCATATAGTTACATTAATGAAATCGCACAATCTGTTTTTACAACAAATGAACATAAATCAACTCCATCCGGGTATTTATTTGATCCGATATCGATACAAGATACAACATCCGACCAAATATTATATACGATGACACTAGTGATGTATAATCTATTAATGGATTTTTTTTTTTTTTTTAATATCATATTCTAGATGTATCAATAATATTATTAATATTTAATATCATATGACAAAATCATTCAGAATAATTTTCACGTTGAATCAGTGGCGCCAAAACTATATAATATGCTTTTCTATTATGTATAACACACTGTTTATACAAAGCCCGTACACCACTGATTTAATAATTTTATTCATTTTCCGTCCTTAAATTTTTAGTACACTATAATATACAAATTACGTATAGTACCTATAATACGAAATTCTCTCATAAAAATTAAATTTATAGCTACGTTGGTACGTAATATACTATGTAGAACTTTATAGTTATTTTTAACTACTTTTTTTTTTTTTAAATCTTTAATCCCAGGGAAGAAGGGCATAAATCAATTTTGTGCGGTTTTTGATATAAGCAAATTCAATATTGAAAATCCCTAAACGGCATATATTATGGCACAATGACATAATTGCTAAATGGTTAAATTGCTAAATAACCTAAATGCAAACGTTTTAAATGGCTTTAGTCATATAATTATATGCCAAACAAAGAGTATTTCATAGTAACTTTAAAATGTTTAGTTTTCAGTGTAACATATTATGCCAGAATATATTTAAACGTATACCATTTAGAACAACAAATAAACAAAAACAAATTATTTAAGCTACAACATAATAAAAAAAAGTTTCCAAAATTTACTCATTCACCATTTTTCTCTGTGATTAATCACATACATGTTTGGGTGACGCATTAAGATTGAGCTAAAATTTAGCCCCCAAAATAACCTAACGTCTAGGCTAAAAAAATAAATAAAAAATCAGTGCGGCTATGGAAATATTTAAAGAGACCAGAAATTCATATATTAGAAACATACCGACGTCAACTTTTACTTATTCTAGCAATGTCACCTTTTACAATGTCCACGAGTGAAAGGTCTTTTTAAACTTTAATAAGGATTAAACCGTATTGAGATGCCGATAGAAGAAAATCGTTTAAATCAGTGTTCTCAACCTATTTTTAATCAACGTGCCTTTCAGATTTTCAAAAAACTCACGTAATTCCAATAAATATTGTTTTAGTTTTTAAAATCAGACATTTAATTTATGCGAAAAAAATATTTTCTACACCTTTTATTATAATTACAAATAAGTAAAACTTTAACGTACACGCAGACTAAATTATAAGTTCATGTAATAAATGCAAGTCCTGTACGATAGTCGGAAATAATCGTATGAAAATGGGACCAAATGAAACTTATCGGCATCGATACGATAAGACATAGATTATAGAAGCTGGTTTGTTACCATTTCACTGTTATTGTTGTGTATATAAATAATTATTAAAGAGTTTAATAATTTTTTATTGTTATACATACACTTAATAACATACGCAGTTATACATACACTTCATTTAATAATAATAATATAATTGTTTTTGATAATATTAAAATATTTTTATTGATGAAAATCACAGCAGAATCTCCCTCCCCCCAAACCACTTATGTAAAAAGCTCCATATAAAAATTAAAAAAGCGTTATCGCCTATGCTAGGAATCATTAGTTTAAATGGACTAGCATTATTAAATATCCATATTAAAATTAATTTAAAACCAGATGGTGTTATAAATCTGTTCACTAAACACACGTTAACAATTATTATAATACTCTTACTATTACAAGTTTTAGATTTTGAGCGAAGCAATCAAATTTTGATTAAAATTGTATATTCGAGTTATACGGCCTTTCAAAACATGTATAACCAAACGCCACTCAAAATCATTTTTCGTTAACAATGATCAATCGTTACGTACAGATATACATTAAACTATCTTCTATATCCTACCTTCCCAACTTCTCACCTACAAAAGTGGCCTAACCATTGTGCGTTGTATGTACGTCTTTTTGTTGGTACCTATATAAATATTTTTAATTTTATTTTTTACTATAATAATACTAAATTTCATTAAATTATACTCAAATTTTTAAATATTATATTTAAGTACTATATAAAAAAGTAAGTGTTTTATTTTTTTTTTTTGTGTATTATCATTTATGCTTAATACTATTATGAAAACTTTGCCCCCCCCAAAAAAAAAAAAAAATTAAAAAAATAGATCCACCAGTGGATGATAATAATTAATAAGTAAATTATACACGCTACCTACAAATAACTATATATATTATACAAATATTATACAATAGATATACAAATTTAATAACTGTAAGGTTTCCGCTATTGATTGTTATTTTTTATAAAATATAATTTAAAAGTAAAACGTCAAGCGACAGTGTCACACGATGGTCGAAAACCCGAAAATTTCTTTTTAATGTAAAAAAAAAAAAAAAAAAAAACTCAAAAATTTCTTTTTATATTGTATATGCCTATAGTGATTAAACTTATAGACATTATATGATAGTCGGTTTTCATTAGAACGATTCGGGATTAACCACCTGTCAATGTGTTCGCGCGCCTCCGTGAGCTTGTAAAAGAAACCGCCGCCATCAACACCGCCGCCGTTGCCGCGTGTAAGCCTCGACACAATGAAAGATTACGGACTAGAAATATTGTTATTATTTTTTTTTTTTTTGCTTTCTTTTTTATTACTATTATGCGATGCAGCAGTGTAAAAGATTTCGGTTCGCTTGTGTGTATAAGTAAAAACGCCGACAAAAGTGTCTCTTGGCACGGATATTTTTCACCCTCTCTCTATACACACACACACCGCGTATTTTATATATATTTATACAGCATCCCCGATGTGCGGCTTTTACGCTTGGTGGAACGTTCGCATTTTTCGAAACCGTTTGCGCGCCGCATCTGGAAAACACGCTTCGAAATACATAGTATAGCGTATATATATATATTCACTAAAGTATACCGGCGGGACAAAAAAATAAAAATAAAAACACACACTATACACAATGGAATTTTTTACTTTCACTGTTGCGGTCGTCGGAATTTTTCGAATCTGCTAAGTAATATCTTCGCCACCCTACGTCTCGCCACCATCGCCCGAAACGCCGTCAAAGACGTCGGAAAATCCCGCGCCGAACACTATAGCCGTAGCCGTCGAATTAATACTCGCGCATTAAAAATATTATAATCGCGCTCCTTTATTATTACACCGAAAAGCGTATTTATGTTTTAAAGCCCGAAGTTATATAATCTGAATCCGCAGCATAATACTCGTATAGTATTAAAATAACACGAATTAAACTGCGAACAATTTATTCACGATAAATATACATGCGTTTTACTATCGTCAAGTTCCTCGGCGTTTAAACAGACTGATTTGCACAAGCTTTACATTTGGACTCTAGCGTTGCTACGTTCTTCGTACTACGCGTAAGTAGATCAAATTTTCAAATTTTAGTAGATCACTGTTGGATGTGGATAAGTCATTGCAATGAAAAACCGACTCTAGGCGAAACTCAGTAAACTGGCTAGATCGTGATATAATGACCTTGTAGCATATAGGGTAACCCGGAAATCAACGAAAATAAAACCCATGTAGGTATCGTTAATTATATTTTTATAGACGAATACTAATAGTAATTTAGGCGAAAAATATGTTCACCTGGTAGAAATTCCGGATAATTTACACATATGCGGAGTGGCAAACAAATTCAGACAAGGAGATTATAATTTATCAAGCCACCCGACATTCCCGACCTCAATAAAATACCAATCAAACCATACGCTCGGTTTCAACATTTATAGATATTATTTTTGTAGAGCTTACAAACTAAATGAAATAAAATTAGATTTTAGTATAAAATATTGCGTAATGATCATAATAAATTATTTAATCTTTTGATTTATTAAGTTTGTTAAAGAGACAGATGATAGTCAATTATTATATGTATTGAAAAATGATTTGGATAACAAATAAATTAACAAATTGTTATTACAATTATTTGAAAACTATTAACCAGGCAGTAAAATTGTCAAAGGTCATCTGGAAATTCTCATTTCCAGATGGACTTAAACTCCGTCTCTGCTTTTACAGGTATACTGTGTGAAAAATATCGGAGCATTTGACTAACTGAATAAATGTTTTCCTAAAGAAACTACACATCTTGGTAAAACTGATATTGTTACGCCGCCACACGCTAAATTTAATCTGTATGAAATAATCGCAAACAAAATATATTTGAGAAGGCACTCCTTAACAAACCGTCATTTAACGGAGGGCCCGATAAAAACGTGGATCCCGTGGCCCAAATGGCAAGGTCATATCAGAAAATATTTCAATTAAACAGACTCCACCGTATAATAATTGCTGATGAATACAATTGTTCCGCGGTACGCCGGTGCCTACATTTATACAAGTACGTCGTAGTACAACGTCGATTCAAACAACGAGCAAAATCATAATGCTAAGAATTATTATGACGAGGAAGGAATAAAATATTACTCGTATACGAATATGAAATTACGAATATATTTATTATTATACTGACTTATGGGCAGCTCTTGGCAGCCAAATTGCATCTCGTGATGTGTTTGAGAATTCAGTGTATAGGTAATAATAATATTTATATTTATTCACAATATTATAATTAGAAATTTCCGCCGTTGTATCGATGGTGAACCCTATATGAATATTAATATTACTGCGGTTCGGAACACAATATTTAAATTATAACCACCGCGGTACTTACACTATATTTATATGTTCCGTGCGGTACGTCAAATATTTTGATTAAAAAAATCACACGGGATGCACGCCGTGGAGTACCTATAACTTATTATTATCGCAGTATATTGATGAATGAATTTGCAACGTCAAATACAGTAATTATATTTTTTACCTAGAATTTTCATCAAAATGCAATATAATATTTCTAGTATATTTATAGTACAGTGTTTCCCGAAATGATAACAAGAAATATTTCAACCGAATGCTGGATTTAGAGTTGAATTGTGTGTTTCTTTAGGAAGATCTTGGGTAACAAAATTTTAAGCAATTATCAAAATGTTAACCGCCGCGTACACAAATAAAACTTAAATTTTCTTTTAGCGTTTTAGCCCAATAAACGTTTCGTTGGGGAAATATTTATTAGACATATTTCCCAATACCCAATTTTAATTTGTAAAGAATTTATAATTTTGAAGACAAATTTGTCTAGGTTATTTAGGCAAACTGATATTCAATTTTCAGTTTTGAAGGACTCCAAAATTAAGAAATCATTTTTGAAAATTACGTGAAATAACCACATTATATTTGTATTCATTTTGAAAGCGCAAAATTATAAATCGAAAAATCGACTTTCATAAGTAATCTAAATAAATTGAAATTTTCAACAAATCCATATAAATACTTTAAAAATTGAAATCAAACTAAAGAAGTCGAATTTTAGCGATTTTCTATCACTTTTTGGTCTAAAGTCACGTTCGTCTGTAAAAATGGTCATAGCGATTCCAATTTAAATATGAATCAGACAGTAAGATTGGTGGAAAAATCTTATAATTTAAAGGTAACAAAGAATTTTCAAATTTTACAAAATTAGAGAAATTTTGGGAAACCGCTTCCAACACCCTTAAACAAAAACATATGCCTGTTTCTAACACCCAAATCTAATAGTCCTACTATTTATTTCATTAATACAATTCCTTTCTCAAAAATTAAAGATTATTGATTTATGATTTTTTTCGATTTTTCAAAAAATTTCAAAGAAAAATGGCCCGGTCAAACATTTAAAATGACCCACTTAATGCCCATGGTCCCACTTAAATATAATATCTTTTTTGAAATTTTAAACAGAGTTGTGTAAAAAAGTATTCCTTAAAAAAAAGAAAGTAAATTATTGGCATAATTTCTAAATGTAACCTATAGAAAAAGTTACTTCAATTACTTAAAAAACAACATAATAAATATTGAATACAAATAAATAAAAAGCCAGGAAACTTTGGAATCGGGTGCAGCCACTGTTTTAGGTAAAAATTTGGGAAGTTAGTAGAGGAGAAATTTAATATAGGTACATCTGTAAGCAACGATAAACCATTGCTAATGAAAAGAGCTTACTTCAGTTAATAGTGTTGCTTTGTTAACAATATATATGTCATATTATTGTAAAATAATTACATAGGCATTATATATTTTCTTATCTATTTTTTTATCTTTAATTATCTATTTTCCCGTTTTTCCTACGTTTTTACCATATTTTTCCCGGTTTTGTCACATTTTCTGGGAAAGCTCTTGGAAAAATCGAAAAATGGTCTCCCTAAAATACCTTCTCATTAAAATTGCTATCATTGTAAATCGGAGCAAAATTTTTGGTAGAAAAGTTGTACACAAAAAAAAAAAAAGGATGTGATATTTTTTTAAATAATTTTTAATTATACATTTCGTACATTTTCCCATTTTCCTCGGTTTTTTTTTTTTGTTTGTCGTATTTGCTAAAAAACTTATGAGAAAATCAAAAAATTACTTCCTTAAAGTACCACTCCAAGAAAATTTTCTTTCAGAAAAAGGTCTACATCGAATACATCAGAGTTTCTGGTAGGAAAAGTGTCCACATAAAAAAAATAATAAACGTAAAACCAATACATTCTTCACTACATTCAGAATCTAGAATAACAGTGAATATTTTCACGTATAGCAATAATTCAGTTGAAAGCGGAAATTAATTTTTATTTTATTTTATTTTTTTTTTAACGATATTTTACTTAGGTAAAACCTTGAGAATATAACCCTAAACCACCTAAGCCCTCTACTATTTATTCTCTTCATCAATTCAATTCAATTGGTTAGGTTAGGTTAGGATAGATAATTTATCCTATTTGCTGATGACATCAAAATCTATTTGAGGATTAACTCTCCAGCGGTTTGCCTTTTTGCACTTGGTTGAGCGTCTTGGTTTAACTCTTAACCTCGATATTTATAATATACCTAATGACGTTTTCAAAGAGTCGCTCCCCTATATTTTATAGTTATTTCCTTGACAATGTTTTACTTCAGCGGTAAATGATCTTGAAATCCTTACGTTTTTTTTTAAATTTTGAGCAGCATATAAATATTATAATTGAAAGAGCTTTAAAAATTTTTAGGGTTCGTCAAATGAAATACTGTGTCTTTTACCTCTCTTAATTTTATGCGCACCCTTTACTTTTCCTCGATACGCTCCATTCTCGAATATGGGGTAGTTGTCTGGTCTCCTAAATTGGCCAAGGACCAATTAAGATTAAAGCGTGTTCAACATAGGTTTCTGTCTTACACCGCGTATATACTCAAAATAGTCCATCATCCCCACAATTAATACCCTTATTCTAAGCACCCTAAAAATACTTTTACTTTCTCCTCAATGTTCCTAAGCTGAGTTGACCTCTATAACCTCCCTTTTAAATGGTTCATTGGATGTAGGTACCCGACTTGCTCATCGTGATTTATTTTCGTATTTCTTCTTATGGTACTTAAAGCCACCAATTATTTCACATCTCCACTCATTCTACGTGCTGTGAATATAACCACTTATTCACAGAATGTTGCGTATTACAAATAGCTCTAACATAGATATTTTACTGCCCTAGTTTGATTCTAAAGGCTTCATTTTTTAACTTTCAATATCTTAAATCTGTATATTTGTCTTACATGTATCTGTCTATTTTTGTCAATTTTTTTCTATACCTTTATTGTTCCTTATATATTAATGCCGTTAGGCATTAACTACTAAACTAAATAAATAAATAAATAAATGAATAATCACAATGTATTGTTTCGACGGTGAATTATCGTACGCGATGTTCGCACAATCAAATTGAATTTCAATTGTATATCCTATTATACGTCATGTGCGAAACATTGTACTTATATATTATTATGCGGTATATCCGTACTGTATACAGGTACCTCCGGAAATTAAATTATAGTCCTATCCCACTGTTTGTATACAGTCGAAGTATTTAAACTTGTTTGGATGAAAATATTCCGCATCGACAGACAACAATATAATATCGTATTTATATAGTAATGTGTTCCGACGACACTTATACAGGATGATATACTGCACGCCTATATGGTTGAAAGACGACGCATATGCGTTCATTCGATGCGCGTTGAAACTTTTGAAACACGTACGCACACGCGAATTACAATTTACAACACTCATATATTCGATTTACGTACAACAGTAACTATTATTATGTCTACAATATGGAATTTATACATAATAAAATATATACATTTTATATTACTGTTTAGATCAGGATTGTCAAAAAAAAAAAAAAACCAGGTAATTTGAAAACAAAAAAATATTTGTTCTTTCTGAATGTGTTTTTTTTTTTTTTTTTGTTAGTATCATATTATTATAATATTAATTAATTGCAATTATAATTTCATCATAACTGTTTAAAAACAAAATAACAAAAGGAGAAACGTTACTTCTTTTTTCCCGAAACTGAACTGTTTATTTTCATTTATATTTTAAGAATGAATAGGAACTTTATAAATATTTCCACGCGATTCAGAACATACAAGTTATTTTAATCTAATTTTGAACGTTTAAAACGTTTTAATCATTTATATATAAAACATAGGGACTTGTGTAAAAGACTTCAGATCTAGGTACACGGAGTCCGTATTTCTAATGCATCCGCGGACGGTCGTGTTTCTGATGCAGACAGGAACGCTCAATCAAAAAGCGCTTGTCTCATATACTAAGAGCAATGTTAGTCTGAACCTGATAGAGCAATGAGGAAATTAACGTTCAAACTCCTAAATGTTAAGTCCTAAAACCTACTATTTAGTCGATGAAAAGCCACGACGGGTTTAATAAACTATGATTATGATTTAACGTAAAATATTAATACCTATATATAACAATAAGAATTTGAAAATGAATACATTTGGTATGAAATTATATTAGGAGATGTGGGGAACGAGGCCCCACGCGGGCATCTTGTGGACCTGTGTGAATGAAATACGAGTATATGGATAATTTATTGTGCAATTAAAGTACAGTTGTCTTGTGTCATTGACAAAAATGTGATTAATGGATTTTTCTAACAATGTTATCTGAAATGTTATGGTAGTAACCATATAGTAATAAATAATAACGTTCGCAAACGTTTTTTTAAACAATGAGCTAAATAATAAACAAACTAATAATAATATTCAATAAAATCAACAGGATAATAATATATGTTTATTTATTATGTTTTTTAATATCGAACTAATCGTAAGTCTCTGTTAGGATAATTAAATACAATTATCACTTAAATAAAAAAGAATTTCTTCTGATGACGCTAAACGTTTCCGATGAAATCCGTGTAAAACGTGCGTACTAATTCATGTTTCGCGAAAAAATTATGATTTTTAACATAAGTCAAACACTAATGGTGATAATCAGGGCAAGGAACTTATAAAACTTTGTATGTTTTTCAATAATCGTTTAAAACATAAATAAGTAACAGACATTTACTTCATAATTTTTAAAGTTTAAACCACTTTATTTTACTTTGCATATTTTAGATTCTAAATGGAAAAAGGAATGTATTGGTTTTACGATGATATTGAGTTTTTTTTCTGTGAACAACTTTTCTACCATAAATTTTGCTCTGATTTACAACTATAACACTTTTCTGAAAAAAAATCGTACTGTGATGGTACCCTACGGAAGTCATTTTTTGATTTTCCCAGTAGTTTTCCCAATAAATGGGAAAAAACGGGAAGTAAAACGGAAAAATAGATACAATATTTAACAAATATTATTAAAGAAAACATATAATACATATGTAATTATGTTACCATAATATGACATATATTTTGTTGACAAAGCAACACTATTAACCGAAGCAGTATAAAGTACATACCATGCATTTTCCCCGATTATTTATATTTGTGTGACAGCCACATATAATATTAGTCAATACGGAATATGGCAAGTTGATATTATTTTATACAATTCAATTTTTCAATTTGGTTGTAGATTAATAATTATTAAATCATAATTACAATATGTATTTATGATTACAAATTTATTTATTTTCGTTTAAATACAAATTTAAAAGAGAGGAATTAAGAAAGAAAAATAAATACATTTTAATTTAAACTATTAGGTTTTTGAATGAAAAAATTTAATATTTTTGAGAACGTATTAAAACATTTTTTTATATCTAATACATTTATAAGTTATCATAGGCACATGAATGTTTTTAAGGTATCCTAAACCTAGACAAACTATTATTACCTTATGGTTATTTTTGGAAAAAATTGAGTACTTCCTTTTTTTAGTAAGATAATTTTGAAGACAATTGTGTGGCTGGGTTTATTATTATTTTGTATGGATATTTTACAAACAAACCAAGAACACACAAAATGTTTTTATATAAATAAATTACCTAAAAATCTGTTCAAGATAAAGATGAATACACAAAGTACATAAAAACTTGACAATGCTGGGAATTCTGACCGGTGAAGAGCTCTATGGATAGAGACAGATGGAGAGAAATGGCGATTGCGGCGAAGGACCTGAACGGTCTACCAGGTGATCCATTTAAGTGGGTACATTCATTATCTCGGAAAGTATTAACTTTTTTCTAAATTTGTTTTCTAGAACATTTAAGAAACAATTAAATCTACAATTTTATATTTATGTTATTTTTTGTCACCCTTTTTTTTGGAGGTAAAACCACTACCTACTTTTGATTTTTAAATGTCAACCTATATTAAACATTCTATAAATAGATGGATTATTAGTTAAAATAAATGTTAGTGTTGACATTTTTGATGTTTGTCAAGCCATTGACGAGATATTCTACTTTAAGTTTGAATCGAAGGAGAGTATAGTGGTGTATTATTAACACGCCGCACGCCGTATCGCCCACAAATGATCACCTGGTGTACTCTATACAAAACCAGAAAAAAAAAAATCTCTTCAAATAGCCGCATATTATTATAAAATATACCGTACCGTAGAGCAGCGGGTTCCTAGTCTATGGTACGCTAGGTAAAGCTAGTAGGCGGTACGCAAACAATTTTTTTGATAAATGAAAAAAAAAATTAATGCGGTTCATAAATCCATAAATAATAATAAAAATAATAACTGCACGCAATATACAATTATAATTTTATATTTATTTAATTTTACTTTTGTATACTAAATGCCTATCTATAGGTATTTTAAGTTTTAATGATAACAGGCCGCGGCCGTACGGCTCGTAAAATAGCATATGATACATTTTACTTTTTAAAAAAAAAAGTTGTATCATACTGAATGGTACGTGAAAATTTTCAAAATGTGTAAATCGCACGAGGATATAGAAAGGTTGGGAACCGCTGCCGCGTTCGTAGAGTATGACATTTGTCTCTGATACAGCCCCCTGTGCGCGTGTTATATTATAGTAACGCGCGTTTATATTGTTAATAATAATATGCAACGTCGATCCATACGATTTCGCGGGTTCCGAAATCGCGACCGGCGAAACGACTCCGCGATATTAGATTATAATATTATGATGTCGCGATTCGACCGCGGGTATACAACACGATCGCGATACTGTATAATACACCCCCGGGGACCAATACAAATTCAAGTATATATAATATTATAATATAATACACGTATATAAATTGTACATGTATATGCGATCACTTTGATGTCGTCCCCTCGACCCGACGTCCCCGTATACTTACGACGCGATGCATGTCTTGTGCCGGCATACGAGCCAAGCGCAGCGAACGCGCGACCGATAATAACGTTACGGTCTCCCGCTGCGCGTTTATTGATGGACTAAAAAAAAAAAAAACCGCGTGTGTGTGCAGACTGCAGGCGATATTTTATTTCATTATTACGGAGTAGTGAGTACACGACCCGAAAGTCGAATTATGTATTTCTGGCACGATAATCACATAATATATACTCGTGGATATATATATATATATATATATATATATGTATCATTGATCCCGTGAGGGAAAAAAGGTTTAAGTCAATTTTTCGCGATTAAACATGGACGCGTTTTTTTGGGTCGGGCGCCAGTCGAAAATTTGCGAGAAACTTTTTGTGCAATGCGAAAAACGTGACTGCGGTTTCCGTAGGAAAAACGACGACAAAATTAAACACAACATAATATATTCACGATTATATTACATGTATTCGTATGCTGCGTATAGCGGGAAATTTTTTATAATATTGTACTGGCAATATTAAGAGACACTGTGGTGTATTTTTTTGTTTGACAAGAAAGTGTAAGTCACATAATTATATGACATCTAGAACGTCATATTTAGGTTAGCAGTAATGCCATTATCTCATTTAACAATCATCATAATTTAATTTGCTTTTATTGAAAACCATACACAATTGACTTAATGAAAATTATAGAATTATACTGTCTTCGCTACAGATTCCTCTGTCAGAGAAAAGAAATTAGTGTATAAACTATATGGACTACATAAAGTACACGTGGATTCGTATCTATAAATAATAGTTCAAGTTATGTCCAGACATTATACGTGATAATAAATTATAATTTCATTATTCTTATACACCCTATACACCACATCATTCTCGATCGCATCCAATCACCTCTTTACCTGTTTATTTCTTTTTTCCACTATTTTTTCCTCCGCGTTTATTTTCATTACTATTCATACTGCTACTAATTATTCTAATTCTTCTAATGCTTCCTACAACATTTTAGGTGGGAAGTTAAAAGGGTGGAATATATACAGTTATTTAATTTATACTTCTTAGCAACGATAAACCGATGCTAACGATGAATGATTCTCAGCGAAGATCGTTTATACAAGATTTAAAAGACAAGTCATATTTGATATTTGATCTTAAAACCATTGTGAAAAGATGTCCTAAAATAATGGAGATGGGTGCAGCCGCTGCTATATAAGTAATTTAATGTAAACCTATAAGCAACGATAAACCATTACTAACGAAAAAGCGATTCTGAGCAGAGTTCAGTTGATAGTGATACTGTTTCAACAATATATATCATGTTATGGGAAAATAATTAAATAGACATTTTATATTTTTTTGAATAATATTTGTTTAAAGTTGTATTGATTTTCCCGTTTATCCTACGTTTTTCCCGGTTTTTCACATTTACTTGGAAAACTATTAGAAAAATCAAAAAATAACCTTGCTAAAGTACCTTTCCAGTTTAACTTTCTTTCAGTAGTAGTAAATTGTAAATTGGAACAAAATTGCTGGTAGAAAAGTTGTCGATTAATGTTGCTGAAAAATCGTAATGGTTTACTAATATATTTTGTACATTTTCCCGCTTTTTTTTCGGTTTTTCACATTTCTTAAAAATCGGAGCAAGATTTCTGGTAGAAAAGTTTTGCACAGATAATTTTCAAGCATTTCTGTTTGCTCATCCACGTATAGTACCTACCAGATAAAAACTATATAAAAATTCGTAAAAATAAAATAATAATAATAATAATATTTTTCTTGCAACAATAACATATTTACAATTTAAATCTTAATATAACTTGTGAATAAATATTGCAGCACCCCCTATATATTTATAAGCAAAGCTTGTGCTGGGGGAGCAGTTCTTCACAATAAGAGTGCACCGGTGAATTACTATTTAAAAATAAACTATAAACAGTAATATTTTAAAAGATAAAAGGAAAAATGCTTATAAGTAGTTCAAAATGTTATCTTGTCTAGAAAAATTGGTATAATAGTTTTCTGTAAAATTGCACATTATAATACATTATTATTTATTATTAAGATCTATCATAATTTTAATACTGTTATTTTAGATTCCGAACGTAGTAAGAGAGCTATTGGTTATACTAAGATGTTTATTTTTTTTTCTTGTCTGAACACGTTTTTTTCTAGTTAACTTGTTCCGATTTTTACATGTAGCACTTTTTCTGAAATCTCAAGTTGTTTGGATGGTACTTGTGGAGGTCAATTTTTTGATTTCCGACTCCATTTTTTAAATAATAGCACTTGAGTGGGAAAAAATGTAGGAAAACGTACAATTTCACAATTTCTTTATTTTATAAAAACACGGACGACGTTTTCTACTAGAAAAAATGATTTAATCGAAAAATTACATGACACATTTTTTGTTTAATTTCTAACGGTATTATTGCTAAAACTTTTGAGCCACTTTTAAGCTTTTAAGAAATGTTTAATTTTTGGGAATTTTTGTTGTAATTCGGTTATAAATACAGGTTGAGACTTGATAAAAAATACTTATATTAGACTTATCTAAACGTGGTAAAATTGCCAAAATTATCGGACGACTTTTTTTTTAATAAGCGTTTTGAAATCAAATTTAAACGAAAATAGCAAAAAAAAATTACGGCACATCAAATTATGTATAACCGAACTGTGCTCGGAATCGTCTTTCGTCAAGTAACGGTTTATCATTGCTTACAGATATAACCTCATGTATTCTACTTTTCCATCTTCTCACCTACAACAGTGGCCTCTCGCATCCCCAGTATCAGCTCTTTTTTAAAATTGCTGCCAATGTATTTATTGCTAGGGGGCACAAGTCCGTTTAATATATAAATAAAAGAATAATAACAATAATAATTATAATGAAATTAATGGCTATCCTATTATTAATGGCAATTAGAAATTTGAATATTTTTTATATACACTTCACATTTTTCAACTTTAATTCTCAGTCTACAATCAAGACATATATAAATGGTCACAGCCGATAATGATATCTTCAAATATTACTTCCTAAGAAAATGTTTCGAATTCACTGCTGTATGCACATTCCGCAGTAGAAAATATTATCGTTTATATTATAAGTAGATATGCGGACATACGTATACTAATCCTATGAGTGGCTTTTATCATTTTTATAATATATTTAGCCCGACCTAACTAAAAAAAATTGTACATGTTATACAATATATTGACAAAATATCCACATTTCATACTTTTCTCTGTTAGACAAAATCCTAAATACAGCACTAAATATTCTAAATTTTATAACAGAATATACTTTGTCCGTGCATTATAATTATAAAATTATAGTACACCGGTATGTCAGGAAAACGTTCGACCGGTGGACATCTGATAACAATTTATCGCGCACGCTACAAACAATTTTAATTTGACTGAAAATAATTCCATTGGCTAATGTCTCATTTCATTTTTCAGTGTAAACGCAGCATTTGCAATAGAAAATATTATCGCTTATATTACAGATAGGTACAAGAAATATTATCGGTGGCGTATTTACGGTTAGAGAAAAATCAGGGGAGTGTGTCGCTTGAACTTTATTTCGATTTCAAAATTCTATATTGACTTCTCAATGTACAAAAATGTTTATAATTTACTATCACCATTGATTTTAGAATATACAATACACTGATTACATAAAAAGCAACTATCAAATTTGTTAGACGACCAATCGTCGTGATTATATCAATAGCAGCATGACGCCACTTTGCTATACTATCAGCGTTGGTGCGACCGAATGCCATATTGAATCTCTCGCTAGCCATCTTTGCCCGTTGGCTTTAAACAATTCAAGGTATTATCATTACTCGATGGTGTTTATTCGGGGACAACGGTTAATTATTGAAATCGTTTTTGATAAATCGGTATTAAATAAATCACGGGCGGCTCTCTAGAGATAGTAAAAATAGATATACCGTTTTCGACTGTTGCTTACGCCGCGCCACCGGAAAACAGGTTAACATTATCCAATGTTCGACATTTGCCGGGACGTAGTTGTGTATTATAACGCTGGTTGTGTCCCCGGATTCGGCGCGATTGACGCGCGCCGTTCGATTGTTATGTACAGCCGGTGTTACGTGCAGTTACGGACGCGATTATAATTAAGGAGCGCGCGTTAGGGAGGAATAACGGACGCGATCTGATGCCCCGTCGTCGGGGTGCCGGCTGCGGGGTGAGTATGGTATCTTTATACACAATATAGAAGGCGCCGTCGTAAAAGGTGACGGTAAAACGGTGGTGGCGGTACATCACGGCGCGCGAACGATTCGCGTCGGTGACAACCGCCCGGTATAATACGGCGATATTTATATTGTGTGCACACGCGTATCACGTACGTAATATATCCACGGGCGGAGAGCTCGGGTTTTTTTTTTTTTTGTTTCACGCGCCGACGAATTTGCAATATCGCAGATATTATAGAGAGAAAGGAAAAAAAAAAAAATAACCGAGCATTCCGGTCGCCGCCGAAAAAGGCCGCGGCAAGGGGTGACGGAGGCGGCGCACGTGTCCGAGCACGTGCGTCGGGCGCGCGTCCGTCCGTCCGCCCGCTCGCCCGCCACCGACTGGTATACACCGACACAGTGACGAGTTAATTTGATGTGAAATGAAACCGGCCCGCCGCCGTCGCCGGCCTCTCGCCGGTTTTTTTTCGGGGGGGTGGCGCGCGGAACACGGCGAGCTTCGGTCTCGTTTCCGAGGGCCCGGCCGGCCGTCCGTCGAGTGTTATAAATACTCGGGCGGCGGTGCGCGGGGAGCGCGTAAAAAAAAAAAAAAAACAAAACAAAAGTTTTCACACCGAAAACGATCGCGCGGGCCACGCGTCGACGTCGTCGTCCGACAATAACTTTTACACGTGTCGCCGGTTCCCTTTCACAACACGACGCGCGCGTACCCCTCCCCTCCCCCCAACCGTCACCGCCGCCGCCATCGCCGTTATCCGATACACGCTGCAGCGGACCGGGATCGACCGGGCAGACGGGAACGATTAATTTTTTTATTCGCCTTGTCGAAACGCGGGGACGCGGCGTCGATTGTACGCGCGCGCGCGCGCGCGGTGGAGAATCGCGCTTGACGTCTCAATACAATCTCGCCGCGCGCGGAGAACATTCGCGCCGGCCGGACGCGTGCCGGGCAGCCGAACCGTTTAAATTATCGCGCGCGCGCTTGTTTGTACAATATTCGATAATTTCGTGCGTATTTGTTTTGATTCGACGCGTCCAACCACCCCTACCCAACACCCCCTTCCCCACGCCGGGTTTATTTTTTTTTACCGGGACGAGCGGTGAGACGGCGTGGGGGGATGGGGGGGGGGTTAAGGCGTAGTCGTCGACAACCGTGTTGTGTATTAAATTGAGTATCAAAAACTATATGTTATTATCGTTACAATAATATCGGGCGGGCGACGATTTCGCGGATTAATATCGGTATAATATTATTATTATATACGACCGTGACGGACACCCGGTATAATATCATAATAATCTGCCGGATTTCTATTATTGTTATGACGATTAAAATACTAACGTCGGGGCAAAAAAAAAAAAAATCCGTTATTATAATCATAATACAAAATACATATATTTTGTTTCCCATAACGGACGAAAAAAGTCAAAAGCGCGTGCGGTTTTTTCGGTTCTCACGCGCGAAAACCGAACACCCCCGGGACGTACTGACATGCATTCGCATTAATAATTTTTTATTTTATAAATTATTCAATGATGTCACGGGACGCGTTTTAAGAAAGTTCTCTCTGTAAAGTTCATTCAAGTGTGATTTTTGCGGAAGTCCTGTAGATTTTGTCTGAATAACCTTGTCTTCCTGCAAAATTTAACTAAACGGCGGATACCGTTGTTACCAAATAATACTTAAGGCACCTTATCCATAGCATAAATAATTTAGATCACGGCAAATAAGAACCGATAAAAATATTATGAATTAGAAAAATCGACAAATGAAAAGTTGGGTCCAATAGAAACTTTGTTAATAACGCTAAATTTAAAAACTAGATCCAACAAAAAGATATTTCAAACTGTTTTGACATTTTGATTAAACATCGCTGGATTTTCGATGATATCTAAATATCTAATTTAATTAGCCAAAACTATTATATCATTTTAGTTTGTATCGAGTAAGTTACGCTAAGTTAAAATTTACTTTGAACATTAAATTGATTTGCAAAATTGCAGTTATTGTCTACAAAGAGCATGAAACAAACTACAACATAAACAGAAAACTTTCAACTTTCGGATAGCTTTTCACTTAACCAAGATATCGTATCTGATCGTACTTAAAAAGTGGGTATACGAAACCAATTTTTTGTATAAAAATGTATACAAATATAAATAAATATACATATATTTCTTTAAATAACATTTCTTCACTGCTATTCGGATGAAGATCTAACATAGATACATAAGTCTAAGAAATGATTTTCGCCACCCTTTTTCACCGGTTGTCTTCGATATAAAGAGTGTCCTACAATGTACAATGTCATATGCAACGACACATGCAAGATGCTATACGTTGGTTTACGTTGAAAGCACTATAACGGTAAAAAATTGCAAGTCAAATGTTTGCAAAAATACGCCATTAAGATAGAAAAACTGACTGAATGTACCAAAGGATAACATTGTTTATATTTTAAAAGTACTAATGATAACGAGTATCTATCATTTGCAAATTTAAGCGCTTTCAATTTCCTATCGATTCTGCTCATTTAATGGATTTTAAACGTGTATCATCAAATCCTTCATCCTAACCATTTTGGTTCAACCACCGTCGTCCTAAACTTCCACTCAACTCGATCTCTCACTTCGCTTCACCCTATCTTAGTCTATTTGTAGACCAGAAAAAAATGAAAATAGTATCAAAGACAAATTATAATATTATTTTAATTTTAAAATGTCTTTGGTTTAGCTATATTAATATTAAATGAGGATTTAACTTTTGAACTTACAAATCTATCGAAAAAATCGAATTAATTCGGTATACGAGAAAATAACTATATTAGTCAAATAATGTTTTTTCTCCCAATGTAGAATAAATATTAAATTTTTTAGAATTACAAAATTACGAAATTCTTTATAATAATGACCGATAAATTAATAAAAAATAAACATAACATTGAATAAATTTAATCAATAAGACCTTAATGCGATTATTATATTTCGCAGAAATTAGAAGTACCTACTCGGTAAGGTTTAAGGAAGGTTGAGTGGGCTGTAGCCCATTGGCCCTCAAAATAGTTTCGTAAATATATAACGGTTAATATAAAAAAATAAAATGTATAAAATATGGAATATTTCAAATAAGTTCAAATTTAGTTTTAAATTTTTATTAGAAAAATAATAGTTTTTTTTTTGATATTAACGTATGTAATATGTGATCAAATAAATGAGCAACGTTCTAAAATCGTGATAAGAAAAGTTTTTGTCCGCAATTGCCATCAATCTTTACATCATTATTGAATGCGTTTCTAAGTGAACATGACAAACGATCTGGGATTATACGTCAAATTATTGGTAACATGATGGTAAACGACGAACGACGAATTCTTTGTCGAAAACAATTTTATTAGATTAGTTCAATCGACAATATCAACGACGTTGTTCGAGACTGTAACAGTACAATAGTAAAGACGTAAAGACCACTTTACATATTTTAAATGGAACAAGATCATCATAAATTAAAACGGGTTTATATGAGTAGTGTAGAAAACCGCAAATCAACTAAAAAGACAAAACTAAAACTAATACCGAAATAATTTCAAAACCCAGGCGAATAACAGAATTTTTAATAACACAGCCAAATACCACTGTTTCTTTTGAGGTAAGTTTAAACTCTACAATAATAACTATATAATAAATTAATATATTGTCTTTTATGTCTTTTATTATTGTTTGTTTGAGATATTAATTTGTTTTAAATATTATTTAGAAATTAACATTAAAAAATATGAAAACATCGATACTTTCGTTTAAGTTGTGAATAAGTTTTTAAAAATAGCAAAGTAAAGAATATAATTTAATCGTATTTTAAAATATATCAACTTCATTAATTTTAGATTTTGAGTGAAGCGGTGTATTGGTTTTACAATGATGTTAATTTTTATTTTTTTACATATAAAATGTATTATTTACTATAATACTGTGTACAAAAATTTTATCAAAAATCTTGTTCCAATGTTTCAAGTGTAGGGCCTTTACTAAAAGGGAATTTTATCTAATTAATACTTTGGTGAGGTTATTTTTGATTCTCCAAAAGTATACATGAATTGCATCCCAAAAAATTGAATATAGTCTGTAATATCATAAATTAAATAAATATTAATTATAATAATGATATCAATCAAAATGCCAGTAAAAATAATAATAGTAATAATAATGATATTAACATGCTTATTGTTGCTTATCAACAAGGCATTGGTAACAGAATTCATTCATTATCGTAATTTATAATATTAGGCACGTAATATAATATATCGAAACTTAATATCAGGCTCCCTTATGAATGCATCACGGAGAACCTCTGAAAACGAAATACAAATCTACTATCTAACCAATATAGTGAGACGCAATTCGTGTATACATTTTTTACGGGACGTAACTTAGGTTCCCGAAATTTTCAAAATATTTAAACCATTTTTGAGCTATTTTTAGACATTTCATTTTTTATTTAGTTTTTTATTCGGCAGGTGCTTGAAAATGTAGTGATTAACAAGATAATTTTGAGTTTAATGTAGTTTTTTTTTTTAAGAATATTATGACCTTTTAAAACGTGTGTAATGGAACTCCGCTAAAAATCATTTAGCAATGATTAATCGTTGGGTACAAATATACATTAATTCCCTTCTATATTCTATCTTCCCAACTTCTCACTTACAACAGTGGCTCTCCCTTCGTGCGAAGTATGACTGTCTTTTTAAATCTTATACCGACATAATTCCGATTATTTATTTTAAATTAATTTTTAAAATATAATTGACGATATTGTTAACATAAAATCAAGAAAAGTTCCAGATATTTAATTTTAATCACATTATTTAATATTATCATTTTTTTACTAATGCTTTATTAACAATTTATGTTTATAAACTCCGTATCATGACTGACCTGATTAAAATGCTTTTATATTTTATTACTTAGCATACATTAAATAAACAGAAAATCAACAAATGTTTATTTATCTTGGGTCTCCACTATATATTCCGCCCACGGGCCACTACATATATAAATCCACACCTGATAATATTGGGCCTCACTGAGAAAACTCGTGTGGAGGTTATATAAACGTATAAAAACATTCTTATTCAGTGTTAAGTGTTTTGATATTAGTTATAATGTTTCTTCATAAGAATTCACGTAGTCGTGAAGTTTTAGCAATCGCATAAAACTATAATATAAAACCCATAAAACCAATATCAATCTCATAAACAACGCGTTACGTTAATAACACAAATTGTTATTGATGTATAATATGTTTTCATTATCATTGTAATAATTATGCGAAACTTTTATTATTATTTTTTTTTTTTTATTACCCATACTGTTAAGCGCTACAATGAGTTTTATATTTTTTAACTCGAATAATACATTACATACTCGTATAACAAACCAAACGGCAAAAGTGCTTCATAATAATATTACTTATTGTTATTTGGCTCGAATAAAACAGACGTAGTTATTCGTAATTCGTTTATTTTATGAATTATTCGCGTTTTATATACTACATCCTAATACTATGTAGTACAGTATTAGGGAAGCTTGAATTCATGGTTGCAATCAAATATCAATTATATTTTTTAAGGAATGGTGAATGCGAATTTAATCATTTTATGTTAGATTGTACATAATGCGAATGATAGAATTCCAAAAAAGTATTATAAAATATGTATAACATTTTATATTTTACATTTTAGTTTTACTATTATGTAAAATGAGAAATTCGTTTTTGTTAAAATTTGTATCTAATTGGTAAGTCAGTTGTTTTTTTTTTTTTTTAGTTTCCTTGTAGTTTTCTTAATAATTAAGCAAATCCGAAAAAAACACGTAAGAACAGGATATTAGTTTAATATATAACTAAAATATATAATTAGTTTAATATAGCAACAACTATCGCAAAATCGTATGGCGGAGAGGTGGGTACGAGGTTGGCAGTGTACGGCATTGACTTAATAACCATCATAACCTGTGAGTAATGAAGACGAACGAAAAACAGAGAGCCACAGAGATCGTGTTTGGAAAAAAAGAAAATATTTTATAGAGAGTATAAAAATAAAGAAAAGAAGACTGTGGTACGAGCTAGACCAGAGGTTCTCAACCTTTTTTGACTCACTCTGTTGACACTTTGTCACTTTGTTGACTCACCCTTAATTATTTTCTAAAAATCCGGAGGCACCACATGGTCTATACTTTATACTGAATACGCAATAGTAATATATCGTGTATTTAAATTTATATTTTGGAACTTCGGTTTTATTTAGCTAAGTGCATTTGTAAAAAACAAAAGTAGTAGGTATCTGGTATATACACAAATTATACTTTATAAAACAAATTATAACATTGAACATTGCAGTATTACAATGTACAAATTATATGTATTATATAATTAATATATTAAATTCTATTGTTTATAATTAATTATAAACAATAATTTGTATACTATTGAATATAGTACTATAGTCTATTTTATAATTCACAGTACTATATTTTTCACGAAGTAATATTTTTAAAAATAATATATTTTAAATAATTCCCCAAAATTTAAGTTCGTGACACCCTAGGATGCCACAGCACCCTGGTTGGGAACCTCTGGGCTAGACAATGGGGCCGAAACTACACTATACTATGGACAGTGATAGTTTATATTGGATTTATTTAGAGAAAATACTTTTATTGTGAAGGTCGAAGATGAGGTAGAATGACTTAGTTAAAAATAACGTGAATTTTTTCAGAACAGATTTGTCAATTTTGGCAGTGGATATAGCAGATAGTATTGAGATTGGGTTATGTGGCATGATAACACTAAATACGAGTAGAAGCCGTATTTTATTTTTGAGAGTAAAATAATTATACAAAAATCGAATTTTTCGGGGAAAAATACATATTTATACACCCAAATATCGTACGTATAGTTTCAATTTTACTTTCAAATAATTAATATTGTATGCCGGCCGGTAATAAAAAACACTTCCTGTTGATAAATGATCGCAAAGAGAATAAATTATTACAGGCGGCAAAAATAACTCTAAAGTAGATCCAAATCCCAAAGAAACTTATAACTTACATATAAAAGAAAAAAACATCAAAATAGAAAAAAAGATACTTTAAACTTATATTATAATATGTATTTGCTTTACAACAAAAATTAAACTTTTGTGCAGCAAAAAAATTAACAATATAATATATTAAACCTCTTAGTATTTAAGGGGTCACGTATAGGCAACTTGAACGAAATTTTTGATAAACTACATATTTATTTATTTTGTCAACTGCAAAGTACTTCACTTTCAGATAAATTTACTAATATTATGAAATTATTATTATTACGTTATCAAAAATGTACAACTTTATTTTATTGTGTAATCGAGAATTACGCTATCATGTTTTTCATTTCGCTTAGACAAGAGTTACTCAGTGTATATCCTAATAATTGAAAAACCAAATTTTTACCTCAAAAAGAAGGGCACTGTGCATCGTCGTTTTATTTTATTTTTTGGCATCGCAACTGCGCAAAAAAACAATCGAATTTTAAAAACATGAAATTGTAGAATTTTAATACGACTTAATTTTCGTATTAGTGACATTGATAAAATGAATTCCACTTAACAAGAGTTCAAGTTTTCATAAAAATCAATTCTACATAACCCAGATTTTTTTATTTCTTGAGGCTTTGTAATTTAATATATTAATTATTCAGTACAAGGGCGCCCGCAGGGGGGCAAAAAGGACCATTGCCACCCCTGGTTTTTTTCAACTGTACTTATATACTTTTATAACGCATAATGGCAAACCATTTACCATATAACAAAATAAAATATTTCTAAAATAATTACCTATACATTCTTTTGAAAATATTTGTGTCTTAGGATAATATTATTTTCTCCGCGTCATCTAAATAAACGAAAATGATCCTTTATCTTCGATAAATCTCTAGTATTTTTTTTTAACCATAGACCAAAATTTCGGTTATCTTTCCTGACATTGCAGATTATGCGAATCGAATTGTTGAATGGAGTGACAACAATGTTTTCATAATTTTTTGAAGTCCAATTAGGGCCTTTCACTATTAGGTTCATCTTCAATCGACTCTCCGCCTTCTGAATATGCCTCTTAAACTACCTAAAAACCTGCATGGGTCCTTGAAAGCACACTATCTGAAAATTTATCTATCTACCGCACTGTGCCCGAAACAAAATCGAATAGCACGCCGTTGCTCGAAATTGTTGTCAGTTCAGAATACGTACTAAAAAAGCTGTCTTAGGATAATGGGGACGGGTGCAGCCACTGTTATGTGGGTAATTTAATGTATGCCTGTAAGCAACGATGAACTATTGCAAAAGAAAAAACGAGTCTGAGCGTAGTTCAGTTGATAATGACACTTTACTAACAACATATACATACAGGTAATATTATGGTAAAATAATTAAATAGGCATTAAATATTTTCCCTAGTAATATTTGTTTAATGTACCGATTTTCCCGTTTTTCTTACGTTTTTCCCATGCGTTGAGAAAAATCCTGAGGAAATCAAAAAATTACCTATTTAAATTACCTCCCCAGTACGATTTCCTTTTAGAAAAGTTGCTACAATTAAAAATCGGAGTCAGATTTTTGGTTTGAAGAGTTGCGCACAGAAAAAAAAAAAAAAATAAAGATTTGTATAAAACCATGAGTTTTTTCGCTCCACTCAGAATCTAAAAAAACCCAGTTAATCACTACGGACCAACGCGCCACCGTGACTCTATATAGGAAGTTCGAACTCGTATAACTGAAGGTACATAAATGTTTATCGACAAACCTTTCCAAACGCATATGTTGTTAGCTTAGTGTTGCCTGCAGATAGCATTATTATGTTACGCTATCGGTGATCTCGTTACTTTATTTACACACCTCGTGTTATAATACCGGGTACTAGTTATACTATTTTTTCTAAAAGACACGGCCAAATATGTATTTAAAAAAAAAAAAAAATTAAAAAAACAAAATGCTCTTATCGTATTTTAAACCCGTCTCCCGCGTTGATAATTCGATCAAAATTAATGTACATTTTGATATGATTATAACGGTCCATCGGGTCGGTGTACCGCGCGGAAGCTGCAGCAGTGATAATGAAGTATATGTATTTATACGCGTGTATAATATTATAGCCTCGTCGTTATGCGCAAGCGCGCCCGCGCTTAATTAAATTGCGCGTAACGAGGCAAGCGAGGGGTGGCGGCGAAACGTTTTAGTTTATTTTATTTTTTTTCAATTCCGTTTAAACGAAATTAAACGAAAAGAGTAAACGCCGTTTTTCCGCGCGAAATTTCCCCTCTCCCCTCCCCTCCGCCCCCCCCGAGTAAAACTGTGTATATAATATACGCGTCGAAACGCGCGCTATATTTATATTAATAATCGTATTATAATATAATACGATTATTAAATTTTTATTTTTTTTTTCTCTCCTTCTCCGTCTTCTTCGCGGCGCACGTCGCTACATACGGCAATTGACTAGCCGCCGGCGGCGGCGGGGCGTCATGCGCGGTTTCTGCACCGGGGTTTTTATACTATTATATTAGTATACGCGTTGCACTACACCGCGCTGCACTGAAACATTTACGCGTATATAATATTATATATCTTATGATATCGTCTGCACCGGCACGCGAATATTGTAATAATAACGGCATAACGGTGATGACGACGATGACGGCGGTGTACCGCGGACGCGGCCGAGGGGTGAACCGCCGCCGCCCGAGGGGAAGAGCGAAATCAAAATGGCGTCAGTTTTGAAATTTCGCAGCTGTTAACCTCCCCTCGCGGCGCGGCGCAACAACGAGACGCTCCCGCGCGCGCGCGCGCACACACCCGCACGCAGGCACACACACGCGCGCCGCGCCGTACACAATCCCCCCCCCCCCGGGGGNCCCCCCCGTGGGTGGCGGCGGCGGGGCGGAGGACGAGCCGCATCACGGCGGCGGTACGTACGCGCGTGCGGGCGATTCGAATACACTCGTGCGCGCGCATACACACACACACACCCTGCGCGCGCGTATACACGTATATTACAAACACCCTCGTAACACGGCGCGCGTGTACCGCGTATACACACGCACTCCTCCTCCTTCGCCGCCTCCGCGCGGCGTATACACACACGGTCGGTTTCGAAAATTGTATCTTTCACGGTCCAATGAAAACATCGCTCGATACCGGCTTAACTATTGTGTATGTCCGCGCGCGCATGTGTGTGTGTGTGTACGTGTGTGTGCGTGCGCGCCGCTCGCGGTCTCACTCGCTCGCTGTCTCTCTCTCTCATCGTCTCTCTCTCTCTCTCTCTCTCTCTCTCTCTCTCACTGTCTGTCTCTCCGCGCGCTCGCCCGTCGTCGGCGCGCCGCCCGGCGTACACGCACGAGTATTTATAATACCCGTGCCGCGCGCCTAAAGGACTCGCGGCCGCGGCGCGGCGCACGAGACGCGACGGTGTCGAAAACGCCCGCGAACGAGTAACACCTGTGCCGCGTGTGGATGCGTGCGTGTAATAAATAATATAATACCTGCCTAACCTATCTACGCGTATCGATTGCGGTACGCGGCGGGCGCAATATCGTGTAATAACGACAATACAACGTTCTCCCTGCGGCCGCTCCTCCTCCCGTTACGCGCGTGTCTGCGGGTTGGCGCGAACACAATAGGTGCATGCGAGTTAGGCGGTCGGATACGAACTTACACCTATACTGCAACAGTATACCATGTAGTATAGGGTGCCGCAGATTCTTATTATTCGGAATTTTCGAAGCCCCGTTTGAGTTTCCCCGGACAATAAATCTTATTCTGCCCCCCACCCCACCCCGCGACGAGGTGGAGGTTTCCCGGTTAAAACGCGTACATTGTTGGATTTTTCGTTTATTCTGAATTTTGTTTATATATATATATATATATATATACAAGGCGTTTTCAGTCGACGAAAAAACTGGTATGGAAACGATCGAGATTCCCCTAATGGGGAAAAAAACCAAAGTGTGTCAGGAAATCCCATGGCACTCTCTTACCGATAATGTAATTACAGATACCCGCTAAAAACGTGTCGAATTCAATGTACGAGTTTGTCGGTTTCGCTAAAGAAAAAATTGCAGATATATAAATAAGTGGGTTTTGATTTAAGAATAGAAAAACCGGATCGTTCGATTAAATCAGGTCTTTCAAATCGGCTATTTAAAATGAGCCGTACGGTTCGTTTTACGTTCAGCCGCTAAAACTTAAGCAGTACAATTATTTAGAGAATGGAGATAATTAAGAGTCAAATCGCTTAATCTGTAATCCGAATTCAAATCAATTTAAATTAATTTGTATACCGGATCTAAATCAGTTTAGTTAAGTTTCCCTATAAAAAAAAACTGAAAATCGTTTTAAAAAACGTGGGCAATTAATTGCAGGTACTAAACAAAATATCATATGGTTAACGCGAAATTTTTATTTAACTTGTGCTTTTATTTGAATTCAGTTGCTGTTGAAATCTTAATTTCCCAACAATCAAATTTACTGGACTTATCCTATTTCAACTTAGCGTGGCAGTAGAAAGGGCCAGTATAAGTACACAGTGAAAATGTCCAGTCTCTGCGATTAATTTTAACTGAATTACATAAAAACAAAAAGAATGACATACTTCTACTGTGAATGGACCACTGTTGTAGGTAAGAAGTTGGAAAGGTAAAGGAGACATTTGATGTATATCTGTACGCAACGATCAACCATTGCTAACGAAAAACGATTCTGAGTGGAGTTCGATTAATAAAGTGTTGCTTTGTCAACAATATATATATATCACATTATGGTAAAATAATTACATATACATTACTTATATATTTTCTTTAATAATATTTGTATCTATTTTCCCGTTTTTCCATAGGTTTTTTCCCGATTTTTACGATGTTTTTTTCCCATTTGTTGGAAAAACTCCTGATGAAATCAAAAAATGACCTCCCTAAAGTACCTCTCCAATCAAATTTAATTTTATAAAAATGATATTTTTGTAAATTGGAGCAAAATAGTTGGTAATAAGTTGTCCACAGAAAAAAAAAATAAACATCATAGTCAATTCCTCGGTCCGCTCAAAATTTCACTGTTGTTCCTCAAAAAGTTCTTCAAGCTCTATTTTTTAAAACTATTTAAATATTAAATAATACCTGTTCTCTATTCAAATCTGTGTTTAAAAATGGAACAAGGGTGGGTCCTATTTGAAAATCAAAAGTATATACACTAAGCCACTAAGGTATAAGGAGGTAAAAAATTAAAACAGAAATCGAATTCATTTAAAGTCCTCTGTGGAAATTGAGTCACCATGCAACTGACGCGCGTCTGCAAGACAACACTGACGGCGAATATTTGTATTTGTACATAATCATTACCATCATCTCTGGACGAACGATAAACTCTACGAAATAGGCGTTTTTACGTTTTTACCTTTTTACGAGAGAAAACTGGTACATTTAACACAATAAAAAGCTGAAAACATATTATACGCAAAACAAGTCATAAAGGCTACTGCAGTAGCGTGGTCCGCGACTCATGGCGATTAAAACTCGTCAGTCACGGTACCCAACCACAGTAAACCGTTGTAGTCACCAACCGCAATAATGCCGAGTTTCCAATACACCGTGCACCGTGTCCTGTGCATAAATCTACGTATTCTGATTGGCTAAATCAGGTAGTACATAGCACCACTATGACAGACATAATAATACATAATAAAAAACAATAGAGTTATTTAACATAACACAATATAATACCTGTATTCTATCTCAAAACATCAAAAAGCTAAAATTTTGAAACTAAGTCAGTCCGCTAAACTTTAAGGTTTACCATCGTTCTTAAATCGGCAATATACATGTATTCAAAACGAAAAATTGAAAAATTATATTAATTATTCCCCATCATATTTTACACAAAAGGTCAAAATTTGATATTAAATTCCTCCATAAAAAAAAATACTACATTAAACTCAAATATTTTAGTTTTACCACAAAGTAAGACTTTTAATGAACCTTCAGTTAAATTTTCAATCATTTCTGTTAAGTCTAACATTTTACCACGCCGTACCTACCAAATAAAAATTACGCACAAAACTCGCGAAATTAATACGTCTAAATAAATAGCTCAAAAATAACTCAAATTTTTTGAAAATTTTACCATATAGGTATAGGAAAAGTAAATTTGAACACATGGAGCTGGTTAAAATCCAAAAAAAGTTTCAAAAATCTTGGTTCGCCACAAAATTAGAGTTAAAATAAAATTGTTAAATTCAAAAATTGAACTTTTGAAAAGTAGCGGGTTAAAATCAAATAAAAAAAAATTATTGCTAATTTTAAACTTGAGGGTGCTAAAGACTTCATAGCATCCCAATATTTGCTCCTATAGTTCTAGTTATAATACTTGTTTTCGTAAAAATGAACATTTATTCGGTTGTAATTTTAAATTATACGAGTGTAATCGAAAAAATACTCATTTTAGCTTCTGCTGATGATCCAACAGATTAGACTTCCAATGTTACATAATGTTTACAGGGTACGTGGTGAATTATTCCTCTAAACCGGCCAACACCGTATTATACGTGTGATCGCAGTCAGGTGAGATATTAATTTGAGTGGAATTCGTAAAAATCCGTATTTCTCAATGTCTGGATTTACTTGTGAAAACTGTTGACCTTAATAGCGCGATTTAGCCGAGTTCATATACCACGAAATCCGAAGAAAAAAATTTTGAATTTTGTAATCCCCGTGCCCCTAACGAAGCGTAGCGGCACCATACCGCTTATAATCACTTTACTAACCATACCGTTCTACTAAGCTTCTTTAGGGGCACGGGGATTACAAAATTCAAAATTACAAAATGACGTACAAAATTTTAAAATTTGGTATCAAATTAATTCATTATTTATGAATCTATCGAAATGTTCCTAAAGGGAGCGCGTAAAATTTTGGAAAATATTTTGTTGAAACTGTTATCTCCTATGATCTTCCAACAATCGAGTACTGAAAATACGACAATTCTGCGAAAAAAATTCGGTAAATTTTAATCAAACTTTTTTGAAACTTTATCTGATACTAGGAGGCCTTTATAGCGCCCTCAAGTTTAAAATTAGCACCCCCTAAAAAACCCAATCAATGTAATCACGTAATGAAACTAAATTGAACGGTTCCGACAAAATACTTCCCGATGAATTATTTCTCCAACAAAATACGGTTCCGACAAAATATTTTCGGCCTAACTATTTTTCCGAAAAAAAACTTTTGAATGATTATTTTCCCGACAAAATATGGTTCCAAAAAAATACATGACTACTACTAAAACGTTTTAAGAAATAGCTTATAATTTAAATAATATTTTGTATTAATACTATTAATACCTGTAAGCAATCAATTTAATACGTAGGTATATAATTATATGATTATAATGATTTTACAAACTCATTTTATATTGTCTATTTTACATTTGAAAATATTTAATTAAAATTTTGTCACTAATATAGTTTTCCATTTGAATATAAACAATTTCCACAACAATTTCTTCGATTACTATCAACTCCTGAAAATACACATTTAATAATATAATATAGGTAGATAAATAGTAGTAACATAGGTATTATTTTTTTTGTCATACCTGATTTAAGCTTTCGTAATGTAAACGTGTCCCGATATCACGTTTCAATTCTTCCATACAATTTTAAATTAAAACAAAAATCTCGATAACTGAACTATCGTTTTCCAAAATACGTATAATTTGTTCGATTCCCAATAATCTTGTTCATTTCTAAAAAAATATATTTTTTAATAATACATATAAAATTGGATCTACGATTTTCATTTAAAATTAAAGAAAAAAATTAATATTTATACACATAATACTTTATTATAAATGTCCTAATAGTTTTTTTTTTTTTTATGTAAAATGCTTATATACCAGAAAAATCAAATTAGTTAAAAATTATTAACTAATATTTTAACATCTACTTGCATTAAAATGACAATACTTATAATAATTCTTTATTATAATAATATATGTGTAATTTTATGTAATATCTATTTACCAATCAGTATTCAACTATAAATTTAAAATCCAGAACTATTTATTAATGGAAATTATGTGTAAGATCAGTGATTTTATGTTAATTGTCTTAATTGCTTTGGAAATTTTTGTTTGAATAAATCTCAATAAACATATTCTAGGAATCATTTGTTATAGACAGTAAATATACAGAAAAATGCTGATAAATTGATATGACACAAAAATACATACACATTAAAATTAATAAGAAATTATAATAGTATAAAGTTATTATTCAAAATAAATATAACTGCTTGGATTAAATGTTTAATATCTATAATACATAATATCCATAATTTGGATATTATGTATTATAAATATTATAATTTGTATTCATTCTACAATATTCTTTTAATTTACATTAGTACAATGTGTTTTTTTTTTTAATATTTTTATTTAATAAAACCCAATATCAATTTGTTATAAAAATCTCAAAATTATACCTTAATTATTTCAATTTAAATTAGTTCATTTATTATAAAAATGATCAATACAATGTCCTAAATTCGTATTATCATATTTTAACAAAATTTCACTCATATTTCTGAAATGGTCTCTAAATCGATTAGTGTTTTTAGATTATTTGAAGACATAAATATTATATATAAGGAGAAAACATTAAAGAATATACCTTATATACCCAAAACAATAAATCTACACAGTTATATTTGTTTTGAATGAAATTTCTAAAAATTTAATATTTATAACGAATAATGTCTAGAATGTGTTAAGAATAAGATAAAATAAATCCAAATTTTCAAAGCAATTAAGAAAATGGATATTATACAAAATTTCCATAAATTAATAGTTCTGGAAACTATATTTGTAATTAAATTTTGACAGGTAGATATAATAGATGTCCCAATCGATGATTTTCACGTAAAATACTTACTTAACAGAAATATAATATGGGTTTATAATTAATTATAAGTAAATTTACAGATATTTACTGTAAAAATATCTTATATAATTTATATATTTGTGTAATTATATGTAATATTTATCTTTCTATTTTATCAACCAATTCCTAATTAAGAAATCTTGTTTAGTATTAAAATGTAAAAATGATTGAACCCATACTTTTTTTTATTAATTTATTTACCTATATGTATTTATCAATAGACTTAGGGTCCAAAGCTATTTATTCATGGAAATAATGTATAAGATCAATGATTTAATGATAAATGTTAATAATTATCATTCAAAACAAATATAGTTGTTTAGACCATTAGTTTTAGGTAAACAAGGTATATTTATCAATGTGTTTCTCCTAATATATAATATTTGTGTACGAAAATAATTTTAAAATATTAACATTTTTACAAATCATTACAGGAATTTGAGTAATATTTTCTTAGAACTTGATAAATACGATTTTAGGACATTTAATTTATCATATTTACAATAATTTATCTAATTTAAGTTGAAATAAATGAGGTTGTAAATTGACATTGGGTGTTATTGAACTGTATATATTAAAGTTGAGAAGAAATATTTTGGAATGAACACAAAATACTTATAAGTGTAATTTTCACAATAATAAAATATGATATTAATTTTTTTTTTTTGTCATGTAAATTGCATTACTTAAAAGCGAAAGGGTTAGTTAATTTATTTATTACAAATGAAAGATATACCATATCAACAGAATCCTCAATAAAAAAATCTGTTTAATACAAACATATAAATAAGTTTGAACCAATTATTTCTTTTAGTTATATATATATAATTGGATCTATAATCTTAATTAAACATTAAATTAATAAATTACTATTAATTTACATAATACTTATAAATCAGTAAAATAATATTAGTTAATAATTATTAGCTAGTAATTTTCCATTTACAACCAATAACATACTGTAAAAATGCCTTGTTATATTTTTATACCTGTGAATTTTATGTAATATTTATTTTTCTTTCATTATTTAACTATAAACGTAGTGTCCAGAACTATTTATGCATGAAAATTAGGTAGAAGATCAATGATTTTATAGTAATTTTCTTAATTACTTTGAAAACTTAGTTTGAATAAATCTCAATCAATATATTCTAGTAATCATTAGTTATATTCACGAAATATATAGTAAAATTTTCTTAACATTTGAATATAAGAATTTAGGATATTGTGTTGTTCATTTTCACAATAATTAAACCAATTTAAATCATAAAGTGTATATTATTAGAATTTCATAATAAATTACCATTGGGAGTTATGTATTGTAAATATTCAAAATAAAACATGGTACCGAAGAAAATTAAAAAAGTATGATCACAAAATATTTTAACAGTATCTTTGCTAATAATACAATTTGATATTAATTTGTATTATTATGTAAATTTTATTACTCAATGAGGTAAGTTGATTTATTAACATAGACTAATGTCAATACTTTTCACAAATTAAAGAAATATTATATCAACATAATCTTTATTTAGAAATCTTGTTTTATATAAACATATAAAAATGATTGTACCCATATATTTTTTACTAATACATATAAGATTAAATATACATTAAAAACGATAAGAAATTATGAATAAATACAAATATAATTCATTTAACTTTGTTGATTATCAGTTTAATGCTTATAAGGTATATTTTTTAATATTTTTCTCCAAATATATATATATATATAATTTAATTTTAAATGAATATCTTAAACCTAATCTTATAGGTATTTATAAAAAATGTACGGGGTTAACCATATTTATATGCTTATATTAAACAATATTTCTCAAAAATGATTATGGTCATAAAATATATCTTTCATTTGTAAATTGGACTGAAATTTTTATATTTTTTATTCAAATTACACTTAAAAATAATACAATTTACTAGGAAAAAAAATTAATATGAGGTTTTATTATTATTACGAAAGAAAGTGTTGCTCATACTTTTTTTTTTTATTTTACATCAGTATAATGTGTTTTTTTTATATATATTTACAATTCAATAAACCCCAATGTCAATTTATTAAGAAAATCTCAAAATTATACCTATATTATTTCAATTTAAACTAGTTAAATTATTGTAAATATGATAAATACAATGTCCGAAAATCATTTTAATCATATTTTCAGAAAATATTACGCATATTTCTCAAATGGTCTTTAAATAGATTAGTTTTTTTTAGATTATTTTCTAAAATTAATAAGTAGTACTGGACACTATATTTATAATTAATTTTGACATGTAGATATAATAGATGTTCTTATCGATGAATTTCACAAATAATACTTACACAACAAAAATATAATATGGTTTTTATAATTGTTTTCTAGTATATTTACAGATATTTAAAATAACATGATTATACTGTAAAACTATCTTATTATATTTATATTTTTGTGGAATTTTATGTAATATTTATCTTTCAGATGGTATTTAACTATAAACACACTTTCCAGAACTATGTATTCAAAGAAATTAATGTAAAAGATCAATAATATTATGAAAATTAACTAAATTTCATAAAAAATTTAGTTTGAATACATCTCATAAAACATATTACAGGTAACAATAGTTGTAGATACTAAGTAAATGTTAAAATGCTGATAAATTGAAATGACACGTAAATATATAAACATTAAACAAAATAAGAAATTATAAAAGGATAATTTATTACTATACTTAATAATAATTACACTACTATACTTATTATACTTATATTATTTTACTAATTAAATACTTAAATAGTACTTAAATAAAATAAAATAGTACAATTATTATATAATAAAATGCAGATGAATTAATATGATACGTTCATACAAGGTGTGGCTATTAAATAACGAGACTGATCGCCTAGAGAGCGCCCTAGATGTGGTAATGAAAAAAACGAGTAATGCGTTGGGTATCTAGATATCTTATCTATGCACGTACCAAAACACGTTTTCGTCACTATTATAGTATTTGTGCAGTAGTGGTTTGAAACGAACGTATTTTTTTCTCGTGCCGAAAACCATGTGTGACGAAAAACATGAACAACGGATAAACGTACAATTTCTCGTTAAACTAAAAAAACTCCAACTGAGTAGTACTATAAGTTGTTAAAAGAGGCCTATAATGAGGATTTTCTATCTCGGGCGCGTGTTTTTGAGTAGCATAAATTATTTTCTGAAGGTCGAGAGTGCACCGGAATCCAATTCAGTCGTAATCCAAATTCAAAACCGTTTTCTTCGATATCAACGGCATCGTGATGATTGAATGGGTTCCAGAGGGTCAAACTGTGAACCAACATTACTATTTGACAGTTTTGGCAANACTCGAACACGCGTCTTACTCACCCGACTTGGCACTCTGCGACTTTTACTTGTTTCCGAAGATAAAGTCTGCCTTAAAAGGAATCGGGTTTGAGTCGATGGAAGAGGTGAAACAATAATCGGCGGAACTCCCGAATAGTCTTACGAAAACAGACTTCCAGCACTGCCTCGAGCAATGGAAGAAACGAATGAAACGGTGTGTGACGAGGGGAGGGGAGTATATTGAAGGGGAGCGTTTGAATGTTGAATAACTTTTATAATAAAACACTTTTTCGTAACCAGTCTCGTTGTTTAATAGCCACACCTCGTATGCACATTTATATAGTAATAATTTAATATGAATTAATAACTTGAATTAATAGCTGAAAAATTAAATAAATTAATACATAAATTAGTTTAGTTAATTAGGTAGGTACTTACTTAACAATCTTGCTGGCCTATGATGTATTTATGTGAGTATAACGAATATACTCAAAAAACGAATTAATATAAAATTTACGTTTAATAAATCAATTTTTTAATTAAATAAAGGTTTATATTTTATAATATAACGAATATAACGAACTAATTCTCTAGGGTCTATTGAAGATCGTTATACACGGATTCTACTTTATTATAATACGGAATGAGAGCTTATCAGATGATAAAAAAACTTTCACACACGCATCTATGGTCAAAGAGGTCAAAAACCCCGCAGTGTCCGCACATTGTGGGAGTTTGACGGACGTCGACCAAAATCACTCGGTAGGCCGTAACATTTGCTGCCTAACAAACGACACAGTTGTAAGTACAAATTGTTATCGTAATTAATCGCTGATAAACGTTGAAATAAATTGTTGTATTTATTTCAGAACCCCGCACTAGGGATTTTGACGGGAGAAAAATGTTTGTCTACCAACGGTATGTAAAATGTCACATTTATAATTTATCGCGATGAAATAATGTGTGGTGTGTTGTTATAATTCAATTCTTATAAAAATATATAGTACAATCGGGACTATGTATTTTTACCGTAACATTATAATTTGAAAAAAAAAACACATTTGGTTATAGTTCATTTCGATGTACTATATTTGTTCAGCAAAGAGAACGGCGTATAACCGAATAGATGCCTAGAAGTATACTGGCGTCGACAAGAAGTTCTGCGGAGACGACACCGAGGTATCGAGGTATTGTTGTTTTTTCTCGGTAAGACCTCGACCGCAGAACTGAACCGTATCAAAATGTACTGGATACAACGGCGTTTACTTTTTGTGCGGTTCGACGCCGGCATACTTCCGGATAATGTATCGTGTTTCGGGTCTTGTGTTCGTTTAAAATTATTATTTGTGTGACTTTTTTTTGGTTTTACAGAGAGCTTCTATTCGGTATGCCCCGAAGTATTGGCGAAGCATATTGCCGACCGGTGTCGGTTTTCCAGACGGGGTCGCCGTTGACCCGTTCTGCGGGGCCGGCGGCAATGCGATTCAGCTAGCCAAAACTTGTAAAGGTAACGTACCTATTATACCTACCGTACCTACGCAATATATTATGTTCGTTTATAACATTACATTTTTTTTTTTTTCTTTATTAATTTTTGATTTTACATCAGTGATCGCTATGTTTATCGACGAAACAAAAATTACATTGGTCCGGCACAACGCCGGTGTATATGGCTGTGCCGGAAACGTTGAGTTCCGGCAGAACGATTTTTTTACCGGACCGAGTGGTCAACAGGCAAATGTAGTGGTCACGTCGCCCCCGTGGGGAGGTCCCAAGTACCTCCTCGAGGACTCGTACAGCGCGTCAGTCCTGTGCGAGGCTTACGGGGGCGGCGAAGTCATCGGGCGGATTGCGAAATCGATGGCACCGAAGTTGGTCCTACATTTGCCCAGAACGGTTGATAAATCCGAGGTTCGTATACTGTTTTTTGTCTTAAAATTATTCTTAAATGTTCTATTCTGTTTTACTTTACATNGGAAACATCGAGTTCCGGCAGAACGATTTTTATACCGGACCGGACAGAACGGTTGATAAATCCGAGGTTCGTATACTGTTTTTTGTCTTAAAATTATTCTTAAATTTTCTATTCTGTTTTACTATATATTCTATAGTAATTGATGATTCGTATACTTATTTGTTTCAGTGCGTAGCAATCGCCAAAATGCTCTGCTTTACTCGGATAAAGTTCGAGGACAATTTTATAAATGGTCGACTCAACTCTACGACAGTATTTTTTAGCTTGTGATTTTATTTCTACCTTTTATTGCATTTTTTATTTTTAATTTTAAGTTTTGTTTTAACTCTAGTTTTTAAAATTATTTTTCATTAGATTTTAACCAGCTATTTTTTAAATGTTTATCTAAACTCGAATTTTACTGTTTGTGTTTTACAAGAATTTTTTTTTTAACAGATTTATATCGAGTTGAATTTTCGTGTTAGTATTTTAAACTACTATGTTATTTTAACAGTTTCCTAATAATAAAATTTGATATTAATTTTTTTTTGTCTCGTAAATTGTAGATAAGATCATCTAGATTCAATCTATCTATTGAGTTATATAAATAGACATATATATCTTATATACCTTAAACATTTAATCAACTCAGTTAGATTTGTTTTGAATAACTTATTTATACTTTCATAATATTTTATGTCTTTAACGTGTATATATTTATGTGTCATATCACATTATCAACTTTTTTCTATATTTTTAGTATCTATAACTAATAATACTTGGGATATGTTTATTGAGATGTATTCAAATTAAACCTTTAGAGAAAGTAAGTCAACTAAAATAAAATCAATGCTCTTGTGTATTATATATATATATAAATAATTAGTTCCGGACACTAATATTTTAGTAAAGTACCGATATGTAAATAAATATTATGTAAAATTTTACAGATATATATATATATATATAATTAAGCATTATTACAGTATAATTATGTTATTGGATGTTAGTAACATTTAGCCGGTATAATTACATTTACTTGCAATAATATGATTATACTGTCAAAATGCATTATTATATTTATCTATTTGAGTTATTTTATGTAAAATTTTCCATCTATCAGTACATAACAATAAATTAAGTGTACAGAAATATTTATTCACGGAAATTATTTATATGATTTATGATTTGATGAAAATTGTTGTAATTTTTTTTTGAAAAATTGGTTTGAATGACCCTTAATAAACATAATCTAGGTATCATTAGTTATAGACATTAAATATATTAAAATGTTAATAAATTGATATGGCACATAAATATATACACGTAAAAATGCACTATGAAATTATGAATGTATACAAAAGTCATTCAAAACAAATTTAACTGTGTGGATCATTAGTTTTAGGTGTGGAAGGTATATTTTTCAATGTTTTTCACCTAATTTATAATTTTTCAGTTCAAAAATAATCTAAAAAAAAAAACAAATTTTAGAAACTCTTTTAAAAATTTTGTATAGTTTTCTTAAAATTAGATTATTGGTCTTTAAGACATCGTATTGATCATTTTTACAATTAACTAATGTAAATTGAAATAATTAAGTTGTAATTTTTAGATTTTCATATTAAATTGATATTGGGTATTATTGAATAGTAAATATTAAAAAAAAAAACAGTGTACTGATGTAAATTAAAATAATTATTGTGAAATGAACACAAAATATACACAAGTGTAATTTTTACAATTATAAAATTTGATATTACTTTCTTTTTCATGTAAATTGTATTGCTTAAAAGCGTAAGTTGATTTGTAAACATAGAACAATATCAGTACTTATTACAAATGGAAGATATACCGCATCAACAGAATCCTTAAAAAGAAATCTCGTTTAATATAAACTTATAAATATGTTAGAACCAATTATATGTATATAATTGGATCTATGATCTCCAATAAAAAATAAATAAATAAATGACTTTTTATATACATAATACTTATAAACCATTAAAATAAAATTAGTTAATAATTTTTAGCTGTTATAATAATAACATTTACTTGCAATAATATGATTACAGTATAATCATACTGTAATATTGCCTTATTATATTTAGATTTTTGTGTATTACTATGTAATATTTATTTACCTATGTGTATTTAACTATAATTTTAAAATCCAGAACTATTTATTTTTGGAAGTTATGAATTAAATCGATGCATTTTTGTTAATTGTAAATTTAAAAAATAATAATAATTCTCAATAAGAAATCTTGTTTAATATAAACATGGAAATATATATTTGAACCAACAATTGTTTTGATATTACACGTATGATTGGATCGATGACTCAAATTTTAATTTAAATTAATAAATGTATATTGCTACTCATAGAACTATGTATTATATGTCGTAATCGAAGTATTTCACTTATAATACTTATATAAAATTACTATAATATGAGTTAATAAATATATATTATATCTTTGTTATATATTTTATTATAATTTTATATTTGTGTTTTTTATTGTAATAATTATTTACCTATCAGTATTTGACTAATAATTTAAAGTGCAGAAATATTTATTCATGGAAATTGTGTATAAGATCAATGATTTTATGATAATTGTTTTGATTTTTTTAAAAATTTATTCTAGGTATTCTAGGTGTTACCAGTAATTAATACTAAATACATAGTAAATTGCTGATAAATTAATATGACCTATAAATACATAAAAATTAAACACAATAAGAGATTATGGAATTATAAAAATATTATCCAAAACACAAATTTTCTGTTTCGATTATTAATTTTAGGTATACAAGTTATGTTTATCAATGTTTTTTTCCCATTATATAATAATTTTGTATGAGAATAGTGTAAAAACACCAACCTATTTAGAGACCAATTGAGAAATATGCAAACAATTTTATTAAAAAAAGATTAATACGATTTAGGACATTTTAGTGATTCTACAGATATATATATATATATATAATTAACCATTATTACAGTATATTCATGTTACAGATACCAACGAATCTTGGTCATGTAAATGATAAAATGGTTGTCACAGACAAGATTATTATTATTGTATTGACCAGATAGGTTATATTTGCCTTGTTTGAAATATTAGGTTTTCGAGTTATTTTTAGTACTTTAATATATTCTAGTTTTTTTTTTTTTCTTAGTTTTATTCGATAATATATACATTAAATTATTTTAACAAAGATGCTTGACAATAAATTTATGATGCGATTCATTATATTGTAAGTTGTAATAAGTGGTAATATATAATAGTTTTTTTATTTTTTACAATCATTATTTTAGGATAACATTTTGACAAAAACCATCAACATCTCGGCATTTCAAAACATTTTTTTATATTATACATGTAAGTGCGTGTGCATGCATGCAAATTTAATTATTAGCTATTTATTTTTATTTGTGATTTTCGAATCGACCATGGCATTTACACAGTTAAATTTTATTAATTTCTAACATTATTTTGTTTAAACTATAAATTCGATAAAATCATAGTGAAAAAAACACTACAAAAATTTAAAAAAAAACTTCACATTCTTAATAACGGGGAAAATATTTTATTAAATTTCTTAAAATAAACATTATTTAACCAAACACAATAAATTATATAAAATGATTAAGTTTCGTAAACTGCTGTAGACCCGACGGAGAAAC
>CABPRJ010001452.1:521338-837981 GCA_902439185.1 Cinara cedri | reverse complement strand
TAAGTGTATACTAAAAATTATCGACACAAAAAAAGTAAAAGTTTAAACAATATTACTAAAATAATATAATTTAAAATAAACACCAATGTATCGGATAGAGTGATCTCATTAATTGACCGTTGTCATCTTCAAAAACATGTCTACATTAAAAACGAATACATACAATATTAAATTCGGTACATACATTTCGGGGGGCGCACTTGGATTTTCGCGGAACACGCTTCGTGTCGGGGGACACGCTTTTCTGGGTTCAGAGCTGATTGTTATGTCCGTTACGATCGCGAATTGAGATCTAATTAGAATTCAGAACGATCTATGTTTCATCAACGTTACATTGTCCGTGATTATTGGGCGTTTAGTAAGATATATAAGTTAAAGATAAAAATTTTTTTTTAATATTTTGATTATTTTGAATACATTTTATGTTACGTTTTTTTTCCAAAGAGCCGCATTTGGTTGATGAACTTATTTTTACCTATAATATCGATTGCAAAAAAAATATGTCCAAATCCTACATCGGACCGGCTGTTCTTTAATACGGATAAATTTACCGATAATTTGTTCGGAGACACACACAAGTGATTATAAGACGTGCACTGCTTTTACGAGTCTACAATACGGCGAGTATTGGCCAGCAACAATGGTGATTATATACCTGTTTTAAAGGATGGAAAGCTTCTAATCCACGGGGGGTTATGACCCATGGAGCTGAACTTTTTCCAATATCTTTGTTGGAAAAATACGACTAATCAGTACGGGAAATATGCAACAATTGGACCCTTCTGAACCCTCTTTCGATAAATCTCCTATATTTCAACAGTTTATGTTTAGGTAATTCTTGTTTAAAATAATATAGAATATATATCAATATGTAACTCTGACAACGAATTTTGGCCAATAGGATATTAAAAAAAAGTGACGAAAACTCCAAATATCCGCCACTGGCTAGTAACGAATATAATATTTTATGAATTAGGAGGTACACTAGAGACGTATAGGATGCCAGATACATATGACGATGATGTAAACGGGTACACTCTATGTACTTTGAAACAATGGATAAGGTACCTAACTACTTGTGATCTACTCGTATTATAACACAACATAATAAACGGATAAAAGTGTGGTACGCGACACGAAATATCATGTGTTTTTACCAGTTAATTAACCGTGCGTATATAATATAATAATGTTCGAACGAAAACCGTACGACGGCGAGTGATTAATTATACCAGCCGCGGGACGAGAACGGCTTTAATATATAAATGGGCACTTAACTAGGTATTATATTATACAGTATCACGTGGGCGTTATAATAATATTTATGTATAAGTACATTCGCCCGAGTATTCTGATCGCACATCGCGGTATAAACACGATTTCTCCTTCTATTATCAGGTATAATTCGGTATTTATACCTGAAGGTATCGCTATTATTTCTTCTTCTCTACCTCGATTCACGCGGCTTCTTCGGGGTCGCGCTGAAGTCGGTAACACACCATCGTGAAAACACCAATATGTATATTCCAAGACCAACGAATTCGTTTGGAGAAAACAAAACTCGGTAGCGAACACCTTAGAACTTAACCGGGCCTTACGACGCCACACCCGTATCCACCGTTTCTTTCGGTCTATCTAGACTGATAGATATCAAACATGGCAAAAAACAATATCGAAAAAAATAATGGAATCGTTATTTCCGTAAATATTCCCGTGATTTCATTTATTAAGAAAACTAAAAAGAAAATTAATAAAAACAATCTCCCGCGCACCAGCAAAACAAATTTTTCTCTCAGAAAAAATGCTATACTTTAATTTCGGAGCAAGATTTCAGGTAGAAAAACAAAATCGAAAATAATGAAACTTTTAACGCTATAAATGTTCGTCCGGTTTTCGTATATTTACTTTTTTTTCCGGTTCAACCTAATTATTTTGAAAACTACTTGAAAACCTAAAAGTTATCTCTTCAACATATCAACTAGATCCTAAGTTCTACAAAGAAGTTATTTTTTGATCGGAGCAAGATTTGTGGTAGAAAAGTTGTTTAAAGGCACGAAAAAAAAAAAAAAAAACTATCGCACACATTATAGTAACACTAATATATTACTCGTTCGGTCTGATCGATACCGCACACATTATAATAACACTAATATATTACTCGCTCGGTCTGATCGATACCGCACACATCATCATATTACGCTGAATTTAAATCTGTCTCTAGAATTTTTATCGCTTCACATAATTACTCATTTCTCTTACATTTTTCTTACACGCAAATTTGTCCATCAATTACCATGTTCCAACGTAAATTTGATGTCCGACGAATATTGCTTTTCGGCCGTAACCATTATAAATTGACTTCGTTATATTATAGGGACGTCGACATTGGTTTACGATAATGTAAAATACAATTTAGGTGCTTCGGTTCGACGATCAAGACTAATTCGAATGAGACCCGGTATAATATAACCGCATTATTTACACAACCAACCCCGCCAGTTCCCAAAACCGTTGGTATATAATATAGTGCATAAACATAAAGGTACAACGCAATAATATTACGAGAAAATTCTTAATAAACACCGTCCACTGCAGAACTATTATGAAGCCGTCAAACGATGACATCCAAACGCTCTGTAATTAGAAAATACGGTCGTTGTGTTACAGTCACCTGTATCGGGGTGATTTTCGCTACCCATGTCAAAATAAATCGAAGTGTTTGTGAAATCTCAATTTGTATATAATGCCCAGGTTATAATGTACGATCGCAACTAAAAAAATTCTCGGTATCTTCGTTAACGCGACAGTTAAAATAATTAAATCATCGTGGGAAATTAAACGCGTGTGTCCTCAAAAATGTCAACGGCAAACGTGCCTACTCGACACCCTTTGAAAAATCTTGATCTTCGTTAAATTACGGACGGTAACGTTTTTACACTCCCTCCGTCGTAGTTTTTATTAAAAAAGTAATAATAGTAATACTAAACAGATATTCAAAAACGACAATTATTAATGAAATGCCTTGTTTTTATTTCGTTATTTTATGGTCACATAAATGTGTATAAAATATAAAAATAAGCCAAACAGGGTGATTTATATACAAACCAAAACACGCACACAATGTACTTATATATATACATACATTTCAGTTTTATTGATATTTTAGATTCTAAATGTAAAAGTGCTATTCGTTTTACTATATATATGATTTGTTTGTGTATGTTTTTTTTCTCGGAAAATACTTTTTTAGGTTAGTATAAGAAGGATCCAAAATACTCGCATTGTACCTTAAAAGATGCGGATTTTTGTCGGACATTCACTTTATTTGAAAAAAAAAACTAATACAAATGGATTATATTTTTGTAGATTTCTGGGTTACCTTTGGCTACGGGACCAAAAACAACGAATAACTACTACTAAGTACTATCCCGCTCAGAATCGTTTTCTCGTTTGTAACGATTTATCGTTACGCACATTATATACAATAATTTACCCTGAATAATATCGTTCTATCCCAACTACCCACCCACAAGAGTAGGCTACCCGTGACTAGTATTAATTTGTATTGTTATATTTCTAACGTTATTTCGATACAGTACATGTACACATAACATTATAAATATTATGTACATAAGGTAAACACGCGCGCAGTGTACAATATAATATAATATGTAGATGGATGGTCGTATTACGAGGGTGTGTATCACGAGGTACGTACTAGGGGCCACGTAATAATATTGACGTATATTCTCCTCTTAATCTCTGTCAGTCGGGATGTACGCATGTATAAGTTCCGATACTTAAAAATCCAATTTCCGTTTTGCCATATCCGAGATCATTTTCCAAACCAACAATACGCCAAACCGTTCCCATTCGCACGGATCCCCAAAGCCGTACGGGATTACACGCCCGTTCACGCGTGTTTTGTGTATCTCTATACATTGTTATCCGTGTGTGAATTGAGCGTTTGCGTCCGCACGCGTGCACGTAATGGAATCTTTAGGAATTTTCGTTAACAACGCGAACAACACACATGCGAGCCAAGTCGTAAAAAATTATTAGTGTCGAGAGCGACAACAAAATAATATATATAATGCGTATTTATATAAATGTTGCTAAGCGAGTTTACGAGATATGTACCCGCATAATATTATTATAAACTGCACGGGGATAGGTACAACCTACATTATTATAATATATAATGTTACCAAATATCGATAATATTCCGATCATTTTCCCATCACTTAAATAATATACGAAGGGTTAAGTCAATTTATGCGGACGTTTATACGTTTTATGTAAAATACGCATAATAGAAAATTCCCAATATTCGATAGCATAGAAACCATTTATTACACGCTACTTAATGTATTTATGTTTCGTAGTTATTTCTCGTTTTCGCAGCTCAATAGCTATTTTTAGGAACCCAAAAATCAGAATGTATTCGACCTTAACACGGCCGATCGCCGTACGAAGATGAAACAAATGGCAGATTTTTAACATTTTTCTGGTAGGGGTTCTGAAAAATTATATTTATTTTAAAGGTATCTATTATTATTAGATACTTTTTTTTTTTTTAGGTGATATTTAATTGAAATTATATCGGTATTTTATAGAAGGTGCCCAAACCCCCTGGACCCCCCCATAAATTCGCCACTGGCGAGAATGTTGTTCAAGAAAATACACGGTACATTTTGTGATACCCACGTAGCCGAATGGGCGAAATTATATATAGGTAATGACAAACCTAAAGACCTATTTCAACGGCCAGGTATGGTAAAGGATATTAGAAAAAAAAAAATGTTTGCGGGCAGAATACTCCTGCCGGAATCATGGTTGGATGATAAAAAAGGTGATTGAAGAAGGTCACGGTTAGGATGGGAGGACTGTGTTAAAAGAGATGCAAAGCAGGTGGAGCCAAATAGTCAACGGAGAGAAATATCAAAGAACAGAGATAGGTAGCAATATATTTATTTAGCGGTATTGACTTAAAGGGCTGAGATTAAAGAAGAAAAACTTGTTTATCGTAGAAACCGTATTTTAGGTTCAGAGCGTAGCGAGGGATCTATTGGTTTTACTATGATGTGTGATATTTTTATTCTTTATGTAAACTACTTTTCGAAAAGAAATCTCGGTTTGATTTATAGAGTATAGTACCTTTTTTTAAAGGAAATTTTGTCTAGTTAATTTAGATAGTTCATTTTTTGATTTTCCAGGCGTTTTCGAAATAATTAGGAAAATCCCCGAAAGGAAATTATAGATAAAATGACAATTATTTACGGTGCGCTGTGATGTTACCGATTTATTCGTTTTTAATATTTGCAACTTATGTTTTCTACTAGAAATATTGCGCCACTCGAAAAATAATTAGAAATCGATTTTATTCCTCAGAACATATAGTCACAAGAAGGTTTTTTTTAGTTTTTATTTGTGGTTTTATTAATAATTAGGAAAATATGTGTATTCACGTATTAAAACATTATTATTGCATAGTATTTTTGTCTGTCCTTGTCGTTTTTACGTCAAATTGTAGTTCTATTCTTGGATATACAAATGCGTTTCTCTAAAACCTCGCTCCACCTTTCCAGTAATATAATGTATAACCGATGGCCTCATCGGTTGTGGTCTGAATATAATTGCGCTATAGGTACCTATGCGAACAGGAGCCACGGACGAAAGGAATATTTCGTTAGAACAGATTTAAATTATTATTGTCTACAAAAGTCCCACTATTAACAAGGTGGAACTCGGGAGAATTCAACTAAGACAAAGTTTTAACGAGGATTTTTCCGTCGTTTTAATCGCACTAAAACGTAGTGAAACGTAAATCATTGTCCTCTATCATTACCTATGTTAATTTGTACAATCGAATAGGCGGGATGAGGAGAAACACGAGGATTTCGACCGTAAAACATGTCTGTCGTCGTGTATTATTATTATGTATACGCATAATCCACGATCAGTCTTTATTATTTTAACTAGGTGAACATATTATTATTATTATTATTATATATTACGAGCATAATATAGTCAGCCGAAGAATAAGCGAAAAAAAACATGCCGGTGACTATACAGAATGATCCAATTATTATGAACCAGTGATTTTCTGAGGAATTTAAGTGAATTTGATTTTTTTTTGGAATCATTTAAGTTATATTTTAAGACTATTTTAAATTATTCACCCCTAATCCTTATACTTGAAATGAGTATGGAATTTTCATACAGCACCCCCCCCCCCTTCTCGGTTTTAACACAAATTCAAATGATCAGATTTACCCTGTATATGAGTTATATGAGTTTTAAGTTTAGACCAAAGGAGTAGAGAATGGTTATGAGTTAACGATTTAAAGGGTACATGAAATGTATTACCCTTCTCGTACTTCACCGATCAACGTTTTAAAATATTGTAATTCATTAACAGTATATCCGATCTCAGTGTTATGCATATCGACATTAAAAAAAAAAATATATATATATATTCTAAATTCGAATCCGGGTACTAAAGGGGGGAGGGGAGGTTAATTTGAAAACCAAAAGTACAAACTCATATAAGGTATAATATAAGGAGGCAAACAATCAAAAACGGTTTTAAAATGTAGCTTAAACAACGGTTTCGTAATGATTGAAAAAGAAAAAAAAGAAACAAATCGAGCTCATTTAAAATCCTCCGAGAAAATTGCCGGTTCGCGACAAGTGAATCGCTCCGTATATAGTGACGGGGGGGAAGCTATAGTGTACGAAACGTGAGTGCGAATACCGAAACGGCGCTTATATTTTAATGGTGGAACATTATTTTTCAGTAAAGTATAATGCCGTAGAACGACGTAACACGATAAACAAGGATAATTTATTTGTATACAATTACTATATATTTCGGATAAAATAACACGGAATAACTTTCCGCCGGAAAATGTTATGTTTACAGTAGGTACGGAAGCGTTCATTGAAAACAATAATATTATGATAACTTATTATTGAGTATAGACGTACACCTATGCAACGCGGTTTGTTCGTCGAAATACAAAGTCAATAGAAATTTAGAAAAACTCGGCAGACGATATGATATTTTGGAAAACATACAAAGTGAAACGTACAGTTAATTGAAAAAATATCGCGAAAACCGTGTATATTTTTCGTTTGTACAACCTCCGTTCGAGCGACTGTACATAACAATATATAGTTGATGCATTTAACAATATTTGCCCGGCGAAATTGTTTCCAATAATTTTATTTTCGTATAGTCACGTTTCGCGCCCGTATTACTGTTGTATTAAATTGTTATTATATTACATTATACATTTCCTGTCCAACAATAATTTGTAAAATTCTCGGTAGCCGTTATATACCCGGGAGGGGGGGGGGGGGTTCCGATAACCAATATCGTCGACCTCCCGGATAACCCTGACAGAACGCTCGTTCTGCGGCACGTTCTATACTCGTAGGTACGCGACACACGGTGGCGACGTTCCGTTTGTTTCCGCGGGACGCCCGGGCGTAACGCGTTCCGGAGAACGAATGTCCCGCAACGCGACGGCGACGTCGGGGTCGATATTTTGATTTTCGCGAGGAATCAAAAAAAGGCGGATCGCCGACGGGAGTGGGGGGAGGGGGCAACAACAAAAATCGAATAGATAAAACGGACCGACGGCCCTAACCGCGGGCGCGCGCTCGGGAAACGCCGTCGACAAGAGAAACACAGGGGAAACGCGTACGAGGACCGTATTCGTATTGACCCGGGCCGAACGCGCACGGCTATAATGCGAATCGATACGAGACGTATAATAAAGCGTGTAAAGTACGCGAGTCGACCGCGGTCAGTGTCGTTCCCGCGCCGCCGCCGGCGACGGTCGCAGATATCCCGGGGCCAATATGCATATTATTATTGTCGGTCGCCGTCGTCGTGTTTGTTAATAAAAACGTTCGGATGACCGACGACGTTATTTATTTCCGCACGACGGTAAATACGCATAAAGGGCCCCGGCCTTTACCCCCCTCCCCTAGCCAATACTGCAGCCGCCAAATCGCCCGCGTTCGACGGCGATCCTTTCCGATACACAAGAAATCCAATTTGACGCGTCACTCCCAGTATCCACTATCGCAGTCAGCCTGCAATCGTTGTTTGCCGGGGCGATTTTTTTTTATACCGACAACATAATATATACCCGCATACTCTACCATATATATATATATATAGCATGATTTCACAGGAATTGGATTCTGTTTTTTTTTTTTATATATATATATTTACAAATATCACGTCCGTCGGGGCAACGACCGTACCCGATTAATTATTTTGTCGACCTACGCGAAGAAAATTGCGTCGGTACCTATATAACGACTTGACATTTAGCATTGGTACGTACAATTTCGAGTATTTAAATACTCGGATTATTCGTTCAAACGTTACAAATAAACGCTCGGGATATCCTGACGGTGTTGATTGGCGGTAGAATTTATTTTATCGATTCTGAGTTGCGACGATGATTCGTATAAACAGATTTGCCAATTCGTAGCGCACGCAGTGGCGTGGATTTGTTCCATCAGACGTATATAATTTTGTTACCGACTGTAATATTATATTCCGAACATTAATACCGCGAAATACGTATCCGATATTATTATATACTTGTGGATTTAGAGAAGGAAGCCACCGTCTTCTTCGATCAAAACATTCAGACAAATACGGTATCACTAAAACAGGCGAAAATCTTGTAGGGTTAATGGAGAGCTAGGCCCCCTCAAATATTTTATCGTCCCCTCCTCTCTATAATTTGTCCATGTTTCATGTATTATAACTATGTATTCGTCGGTATAGAGCCCACATAATAGTTGAATACATTATTTATATATTTTGTATTTAATGTTTTCGATGATCGAAATTGAAAGCCAATCTTTAAAGGTCCACACATAAGTATAACAATTGTTCGTACTAAGTAGTTAGTACTTGACGTTTTCATACTGAATAAATGGTTTTAAGTTTATATCTTATGCGATAAAACGTCTTACACGATGAGCTGTCACGCAATGAACTAATCCGTGACGAAACGTCGTATATTGTGTACGTAGGTACTCGTAACCAAAGCCGGATTAAGCCCATGCATAGCCCTAGGCCAATAATTTTGAATAATTATAAAGTCATCTAAGTGATAAATTATAACCAACACCTGGAACTTAAGCTGTAAAATTAGATTACAAAAATTATATTATCTAAAACATTTTAATAGGCTTGATTTAAAAATCAAGCATGCTATTTTGTTTTATGAGAAATAAAATAATAATAAAAAAAAAATCTGATACTTGAGACGGGTGGGGATACTGTTGGTGGGAAGTTTGGAAGGCAGAACACAAACCGCTATTAAATTTATACCTGTATCCAACGATGTATTATTGTTTACGAAAAACGATTCTGAGTGGAGTTCGGTTAAACGAATGTTTTGAAATACTGCAATTTTTACTATTTTCTCAGAATTTGATCTTAAAACGCTTAAATTGAAAAAAAAAAATACAATTTTAAGTCCAAATTTTTAACCACTAAGTTTAGTTTATAATAAACCACATGTTAAATGTTCCAATTCGGTTACATAATATTTACCAAGCAGAAATTAAAAAGAAATTGAAAATATCAAATGTTTATAGATATATAATAGTTCAAAGTTTTCCAAAATGTTTTGAAAATTTTAACACATCTAGAAAAGTACAATCATATAAAAAACAGACTACTACGATTATTTTTAATCAAAATATAACAAAAATACAAAATTCAAAATAATCAAGTAGTTTTTTTCGTTAACTTTCTCGTTTTTCCTTTTTTTTTTCGGTTTCGTCCAATTATTAAGAAAACTACAAGAAAAATCAGAAACCGATTTTCTTTCAGAAAACATGTTACCCCTAAATTTTGATTTGTCTTGTTATTTTTTGATTGAAGCATGATTTCTAGTTGAAAAGTTGCTCACAGACAAAAAAAAAAAAAAGCAGTTGAGCAATTTCATACAAATAAGTAAGCTTAAATAAAAACGGGGTACCGTTTAGTAACATGATATCGTGTTGACCGTTCTGTTTAAAGTATAGTTACACGCCCACTACTTCAAACCCAAAACCATAATACCAGGTGTGCATTGTAGAGAATTCCAAGTCCTCACCGCTGCACGATATACCCGAATGGCATATTTAATAATAGTGTTGGTAAGGTTTAAGTATTTGCCAGAAAATACTGATAACTCAAGTGATAAGTACGCGCATTAAGCTTTAATTAACCCATTTTTGGAAACTGGACAAATTTCCATACTATGGAATTTTCCATACATTTCGATACTAAAATAAGATAACCAACTTCCTAGCTGAAATTAATGTGTCAAATTGGATGACAAATTACATGAATTTATGAGAGCGCCAATATATAAAATATAGAGAAAATCATTCACTTTATAAGCGTTCAATTTACACGTCGTATCGAAAGTACGCTCGGTTTGATGGATGTTAACTACACGGAATGTATTAGTTTGAATATATATTTTTGATGAAAACGAAACAGTAAAAAAAAGATTTTGATAGGTACTCAACCAAAATAATATTGATGTAGGTATAATGAAAGTTGTCAGTTACAATGTCAACTAAATTTAATTTGTATATATATTTTTTATCCATAAAGTTGAAAAAAATTGTTGTGCATTCCGTTATTTCTATTTAATGTGCAATATAATCTACATCATTTGAATGTGTTATTCAAATAAAATTAAACTAATTTCGTTTCCCCCCCCCCAAATAAAATTAATTTTTAAAAAAAATACTATTATAACACGAGTTAAGTAATTGTTTTTTTTAAATACGCACTCGCTTCATATTATTATCATCCACACACTCTGTACTCGGAATTTAATTATTGTAAAAATTATTTTTGAAAAATTTTAAATTTGGGAAAAAAAGATTAGGAATTTTTGACTAAAAATATTAAATTTGGAACAACTAAATTGAGAAAACTGGTAGTACAACTTGAACTTATTAGAAATAAGCAAAAGGGAACGCTGGTAAAAAACCGGGTAAAGGGGAAGAGGGGTGGGTTTTGCAAAAATATCTACCACATTTTACTTTTGTATTGCTATAAATCAATTATGTTTAAATATGTGTTGACTAAAGCGATTCGTTTTACCATTCAAGAAAGTTATGGATACAAGTTCTTGATGATATTACGTCTCAGACAGACCGATAATAATAAGTCGTCGGGAACATCAATAAGAATTTTTATTGAATATAATACTCTATAATTGTTTATATTGAAATCTATATTCCTAATGAAAGTTTCACCCTCATTATAAATATATACATATAAATTATATATTATAAAACATGGTCTTTAGTATATTGCCGTGATCTTTGGTAATGACAGGAAGTCTTAATCATTAAATTAATTCGATCATATTTTATAATCGATTTGTTTTTATTAATCAATTTTTAATTTATTCTTTGTCATTATACGCTCGAGTTCAATTGACAAACGATCGCAGCAGACATTAAGTATACACTATATAAAATTAACGGTGTTGAAGTTTCGAAATTTTACATGAAAAAAAAAAAATAATAAAAAACCAGTCAATATAATAAATATAATATAATAAACGTCAATATAATAAACGGTTTTGGGTCCAGACTTAGGTTCACGATATTTATTAAAAAGTAGAAAAGCTTTTTTTGAACTGCGAAACGGATTGAAATGGATTTTATTAGTTGTTTTCTTTTTCTTTTTATTAAATGATGGAGTGGTAAAAATATGTATTTCCGGTACTTTATACAGTCCTGAAATTGAACGAGTGACGTAACGGACGCTGGATATGCACGTTGGCCATAGTAATATACAAACAACTCAAAGGTCATTGTTATTGGGAAAACTACTTAGTTTATAATGATTATTCTGACTTGACCAAATTGGTAAGAAAAAAAAAACAGCAAGCGCTGTCAAACAAGAGATAGTATTATATTATTCATTATAATTATACAACACGAAACGTCCAATTTGTTAGAAATATTGAGTACGGATATGATAACGTTAATAAAAATAAATAAATTCGTCAATCATTTATCAGATTTTTTAAACCTAATTTATTGGACCCAGCTGATTAAAATCCCGCGGTGTAATTGAAACCTTACAATTCTATTAGTAATATTACTTAACAATAAAGTACTAAAATAATATATTAGAGCCTATATTGCCTATATTGCCTCTAATACATTTTCTTGATCGAGTCGTTTGAAGTTATAAAATGTTGTAATTTTTTTTTTTTTTTTTTAGGAATAGCATTTTACTACGGTTCAAAATGGGTTAACGTGAGTAATCTTTTTTTAAAATTAATTTTAATTAATTTATTACACTATATACGGATTGTAATCGAAAAAAACCCTAATTATATCACAATCGTCACATTCACTATAATTGTATATATATGAGTAATATAATATTACAATTGCGTGTTATTTTTTTTATAAGAAAAAACTTTTTTGAAAACAAAATAATATAAGACACACGCACACCTGCGTGGTCATTAAATGTAATTTATGAATACATTACAATACAATTTGCCCGGCGCTTAACGACAACAAACAGACCAGCTGGTTTAGTGTGTCAGTAGGAGTATTATTATTGTTATTTATTATTCTTTTGGACCAATAAACAAATAATAGCATTACGTTAAATTACATAGCAGTTAACATTAATTGCATGTTTTTTTGTGCTGAAACGTCCAATGAAAATAATTTGCACTTTAGCGTGTACTTTTGCATCTATAGCCGAAAAACCTAATTTTGCTAAAATAATTTCTAGAAGAACAATCGAATAATATTAAATTTTAGTTTCAAATATTTGAAACAAAAAAAATTGATAATTAGTCTTGGAGATCAAAATGGTCGGTGTAGACGTCGATAATGGTTATCGGCCACAACTGAATGGCCAATCAACTGAAATCGAACAAGTCGGCAGAAAAATTGCCTTAAAAAAATATTACTATAATAAAGGTAGTTGTTGAGTATACTATAAAAACAACATAGTTGCTATGAGTGAAACATTTTCGATTACAATCTGTTACTAAACAAAACGGTGATTTTGCGGAGATAAAAGATCACGTCTTTGAAAAACCTCTTTGCACTCAGGATTTAAAAGTTTCAATCTCTTTAAATAGTATAAAGGAGTTTTTTTTGTAATAAAAACGCTATTTTATATGATATTGAAAATAATAATAATAGGCAGGAGATATACCAGTGAAAAGGAAACTGGATGATTTCCAACGGGTGTTTAATAAAAGACGAATAAAAACATATCTAATAATAATCATTGTCATTGATCCGAAGAGAATTAAACAGAAATAGGTACTCGAAAACAGCAACAACAATAAAAAGCAATAGGATAAGAGTTCAACATTAAGCGTACCAATAGTATAAGCATGGAATACTTTTTGAAGAAAAACGGTTGACAGCAGCGGTGGTTCCGTGAACATAATTTATAACAATATATAGATCAAACTCGACTAGTACTTCTTGGCAGAGGCCAAGGTTTTGGCCAGGTTTTGAAAATGTCACGAAGGGCTCATTATTTTATAAACACATGTACAAAAGTTTTACCTATACCCATATATTTCCTTTTTTTATTTTCCTTAAATTGTTCGTAAAACAATCACTAAAATATAGTTATTTGTTATTTTGTATGTTATACAAATATATAGCATCATGAAGAATCACAAGACAATCTACATTTTTTCTCTGCTATCAATATCAAAAAAAAAAAGTTTATTTTTCTCAATTAATTTTTTTTTTTAAATAAAATTATTATTTTGAGGATGTATATAACAAATATTGATTTTTTTTTGATAATATGAGAACCGTGGGGAGCTGAATTTCGTCTTATCAAGCTTAAGAGGGGCTGCAGCCTCAGAACCCTTCAGAACACGGAGTTATTTAATTTATATCTGTTCGGCGTTACGATAAATTATTGCTACTGAAATACGATTCTGAGTAAAATTTGGTTTTACATGTTTTGAAATAGGGTCATTTTTACGATTGTAGTCAAAATTATAACATATAAGTGCTAATTAAAAAAAGAACTTCTATACAACACTTGACTTATTTTGTTGGACTACTATAATTACAGATGATACATTTTCAAGTATGTCTGTTCGGTTTTAATTTCTAAAACGGTTTTATATTGTCGCGTTTTGATTGGAGTAATCATAGTAGAACCAATCTCAGAATCTAAAATATATTAAACTATGCATACCATATTAATTTTGATGATCATTTATGCATGCATAATATTATACTTTGTACTAATTAAAAATGGTTTTTTAAAAAATAAACTTTTATAATAATATTTTTAAACATACAGACAAAAAGACATTTGTTGGTAACGGTACGTAAAAAATATAGCTTGAATATATTAAATACTTGCTCAGTATATTGGGGAGAAAAAAATAACGTGTAATGTATTTCCCTGTAACTCCACATTTTCAACCCCCTCCCCAAATAAAAGTTAAACATTGTACATTTCAGCTTGTTCGTGAAAACATAATTAATTTGTTTGTGCGCAATAGCATTGAACGAAAAAAAAAAGAAAAAGTTGTTCCCCTTGACTCCCCGTTTCCTATTGCAGTTTACTGTTGTCGCCCTGTAATTTTTTTTCATCTATATCGTCAAGGTAATCCATAAATGAACAAAAAAACATTTCGATGTTTGTTCCGAACATATCGCAAACCCTGCGTTACTCGCCTTTTAAGGGTTGAATTTTGGAAGTCCTTCGAATATTTAAATTTTTTTTATATAGATAAACATTTTTTTAATTTTTCACATATGTTAGAGAACTTGATACGAAATTCATTAAAATTGCTGCAATGTTAATAAAAGTGTTGCAGGAAAAAATTTGAACGACGAAAGGTTTCTAAGAAGAAATATAGGTTTTTTTCGGTGTGAAAATTAATGTACTTACGGGTTATTGCACCAAAAGAAAGGTATCGATTTATATAGCGGTTAGTAATTTCTTCTTACCATTCGGGGTGCTTTTATTAGCATTTTACAGTTCGGCGGGCGAATTAATAAATGCCGATGTGTATCGGAGCTGTGGTTCGAAAGACATGAACAACATATATTAGATTAGTATTAGATTAAAAAAAAAAAACATGGCCATTCGAGAGTTGGTGAACTTGTCGTTTTTTGATTGGAGCAAGATTTCCAGTAGAAAAGTTATTTAGACATAAAAAAACACGCACTCACACACACACAAACATCATAATAAAACCAATACATTCCTCGCAGCGCTCAAAGTCTAATATTGCACACATTATAGTAAAATCAACAAAAAGGTATATCACGTAACGAGAAAATGGGATAATTTGAAAATTGTATAATATAAAAAACAAATAATACGTTTAGGATGAACATAATTTTGATTTATAAAAATATTGATAATATATTCATTGCTTTTTTTTTATATATATTTACATAAGTATCATTTTCTTACACGAAAACATTACCAATACAATTTAAATCAAATGAAAATATATAATAATAATCTTGGTATTTTCATAATAATGAGTTACGTAAAATAATTATTCGTGCATTTAAATTCAAACGTGGTCGAGCATAATGATTAAAATATTAAACAAATAACTGATACTGCAAACGGATTTTCCAGTATTGTATAAGTAGGTATTAATCTATTTCTATACGTAACGATAAATTATAAATTATTGTAAGCTAACAACGATTCTGAGCGAAGTTTGGTTGATAATATTTTGAGATTCTAATACTTTTACGATTATCGTCAAACTTTGTTTTTACCACCAAGTAATGATTGAACGTATGATTGAACCACATGTGTTTAATTGTTGAGCATTTTCTATGAGCTAAAATCATTTTTACTAATTGTTAAAAACAAACTAGAAGTTAATACAAATTGTATACGTTTTTTCGATAAACTCGATTCCTTATTATTGTTTACGCTGTGATCTAGTGGTGCGTCGCGTAGGAAGATGATACCTCCCAACAGAAAACGACTTCGACTTTATAGCGTCGCCGAGACGCACAACTGTGTCTCTATATTACTCCATATCCCATGGTCTACCCTGTATATATTATTTCGTGGTGCAAAACGACCAATTTATTCGTTTAAATACAGAATACAGATGCAATTCAGTGATCGTTCGGTCAGACAGACGTGCGGCCAACCGTGCAATTTTTAAACAATTAAATATAAGTACTATTTTGTATAATAACGGTTATTTTAGGTGTACAATACAGTATAATATTATAATCTACCGCTGTAACCTATAAAATATATTATAATATTATATATGTACATACGGGATAATCATTTTCGGCGCGGAAACGGGCGGCGATTCGGGCACTAAACGCGTCCATTATAAACCGTCGAAATATCTAAAAACGTTGCCTCGTCAACGCGGAACAATAGAAGTATATTATTTTAATAACACGTCGAAATTACGAGCGCGCAGCATTAACGAGAGGTTAATAATAAAATATTATGGATCGACACCGCCGCGCCGACGCCGTCCGTTTAACGTTTATTAATTAATAATAATGGCGTCGATATAGTAAGATTGGCAATCGGCATAAATTATTCGGTGAGTCCTTCCCCTCCCTCTGACAGATCGGGACCTCATTCAAGGGATGCAGGCGAATTGGAATCATAGGTACTTATACACAAGACCGTAACTGAAAACAAATTTTGGAAGGGGGCCAGGCCTGAATTAACGTGTAGGCGTGGTAGGTACGTGTCTAGTGCTAGACAATGGCTGTAGAGACTATTTTGTTCCTAGCAATGTACAATATTATAATATACCGACATAGAGTACAACAAAACGTTTTAAATAACATATAATTTCGTGTCATAAAATCTGATTCGACTATATAAGACAATAGCACAGCTTAAGTTCCGCGGTGTTGATTACGATGTGTTGCATTAAGTCCATTAAATTTTAAATAATAGTTTACTGTAGATTTTACGAAGCAAATGACTTTGGGTAACAAAAAAAAATGTGGATAAAGGGTGTTTTACAATTTTTAATAATATCCATATTCTTTACTGTATTTAAAGTACAACGATTCACGATTTTGTTGAGATAACGGGGGGGGGTCATTTGAGCCATTCAGACTAAGTATACTTTGGCAGACTTAGTTCTTTTTAAATGTGTTTTTGACCTACATAAAATGGGATATCTGTGGGAGTTTCATCTACGGTGTAACGTAATGTATAATATATTATTTCGATTATTATTCACATTGCTTCTTTATACCACTTTGTAACTATAGTTCAGCGTTTCAATCTGTTCTGATATTCTAATTCGTTTGTGGGAACGTAATAGTACTCATCTTGTATACTAATTTTTAAATTTGATTATCGTTTCAATAAAGGCACTAGAAAAGCTCACTTCCACTCTAATTCATTTTATCCAGTTTTTGTCCGGAGATTCTAATTGATTTATTAATGTATTCCATATTTGTTATAGTTTTTTTATATATGTATATACTATAAATAGATAAAAACTGATATGATATAATAACATACAGGGACGTACGCAGAAAAAAGTTTCGGTGACTTTTTTTGAAAATCAATTGTTGTAAATTACACCGGTTTTTTTTTTAATAAAAATAATATACGTAATTTTATCAAGAAAATTAATTATATTAACTTTTTTCCTTATAATGTATACATAGGTATAATAAAAAACAAAAATGTAGTTTGTATTTTCAATCATTAATGGGTATAATATATGATACAATACAATTTATTATATTTACAAGCCCTGTATTAAACATTTATTTTGCTTTGGTCGGCGCTATACAAACATAATAAAATAATATACCTGACTACTTCTATTATGGTATTTGACACTTACAATAAGTCAATAACCATAAAAACACCAATCATTTTGGGTGTGTTTGAACACACGACACACATCCTGCTTACGTACTTAATAACAGACTTTGAATGAGTATTTCGGTCAGGGCAGTTATAATATTGTGAAATTTTAATAAAAAATTCTATGACTTCACCGGCGAGCGAATGGAAATATTTATGTAGTATATAAATAGGTACCAGGGTAAACCAAAGTTAATTGTTTTGATTGACAAAGTTATTAGCCGCAAAAAGGAAAAATTTACAAAATATTTGAAAATTATCGACCTGAAATTACATAAACAATATTTGTTTTATACGATATTTTGTGTTTTATGGTTAATAATAACTTTGTCAATATTAAATATTATCCTTATTAGTTATAGAATCTTTTATGTATATTTTTTCATTATTACATTTTGATGATACCTATGCCATTTTTGATCAGCAATAATATAAGCTCTTATAAAAAAAAAAAAAAAAACAAACAGGTGTTAACTTACAATAATTACTATAATATCTAAAATATTTACCTAAAATCACTGCTCACAAAATGAAATAAAATTCAAAGGTACTGTTACACCTGCACAAATAAAACATAAAGATACGCCCGTGAAAAAAAACACAATTTTTTTTCTTGATCGAACATTACATTATACCAGGTACGAAAGGTATAAAAGATACTAAAAGTATAAAGTAACTTTAAAGCAGTGATTCCCAACTAGTGCCTGGTTTAAACATTTTTGGGCCGAGAGCTTTGATATAAAATAGTAAATTGGTTACAATATTACAATCCAGTCATTATTAAAAAAAAAAAAACAAAACCAATTATAAATATTAATATGAATATTTTATTTCACTTGTTTTATATAATAGAATTTTTTTTGTTATTCATTCAAAATCTATGTGAGTGTTAAAATCTAGAGGCCAGATAGCCAGGGTCACCTAGGTATTTGCTTAAATTAGATACAATTCCCAAAATGTTTACAGGACGAATCCTTAAAAGGATTTAAAGAGATTTTTAATTTGTCTTCATATAAACTTTGTTAATTCTTATTAATAAATCTCTTAGGAGTTGAATTTCTGTAATTTTCTAAAAATGTGTTCAACTATTTATTTGATAGACTCTCGGTATTGATATATTAAACGCATTATACTTTTTAATACCTTTTTAATATTGAAAAACCTCTCTTAGTGGTCTCCTACGTTACGTAATGGATTTATGTGCAAAATGTCAAATTTTTAGACTAAGAGGTTTGGACTGTGCGTTGATATTATACACCTTCACATTTTGACACTCCTTTTTAACTCTTTAGGGATTCAATTTCGAAAATACATTATTTATTTATTTATCAAATTATTCGACATAAAAATGAACAATTGTTATTATTTGTTATTATAACACTAAATTCAAATATTACCTTAGTATTGGATAACATATTAAATTATTATTATAATTAATATGAACAACATTTTTAAGATTTATAAAACATATCACAACTAATATACAACCAGGCCACTTCTTCCGGGATTATTTTGATGAAGTTCTTCAAATCACCATCGTATTTCCTTAGCTGACAGTCCAAAAATAAATTTCTTAGTGTAACTTACAAGATGACAAATTAGGTTGGTCTGATAGAAGTTAGTCCGTTTTCGAATTCGTTCAGTATGTGCGTCTGCTACCTATCCAGCCAATATCGAAGTTGTCTTCTTCTTATTAGTTGATTTTTAATAAAAACAAAAATGTATTATATACTCCTCATCGCTTAGTGCTATTCGAGTAGCAGTTGTATAATGTAAGCAAAGCGTATGTATCAAAAATCTGTGATTATGCATGACTAATTATTTTGTCATGAAAAACGTGCCTCATCAATCATACGGGTTCGGTTAGGTTAGGTTATTCACAATAATTCTGAGCAGGGTTCGATTATGCATATTTTTAAAAGCAGTAATATTTACGATTTTCGTCATAATTTGATATTAAAATTCTTATAAAAAAATAATGCTACATGAAACTCAACTTTTTCTTGTTAACGACTATTGCAACTTATAAAGAACTTCCTGTTAAGTTTTCAAGCATTTCTTTTTCAAATTGGTTTAATAATTTTATCCACAATTTACCAATAAAAATTACGTAAAAAAAACGCGCAAAATTAAAACGTAAGTAAATAGCTCAAAAATGGCTGGAATGTTTTGAATATGTTATCACGTCTAGAAAAGTCAAATATAAGTTTATTGTCCATATTAAATGTTTCTACGAACATTTTTAACTGAATTATAATAAAAAAATTAAATTAAATAAAAGAATAAAAGCATTTTTTTTTCGTGAATTTTCCCGTTTTTCGTGACTATTATGAAAACAGCTTGGAAAATCAAAAAAAATGACCTCCCTAAAGTACCAACTAGATTATTTTTCAGAAAAGGTGCTACACTTGATATATCAGAGCAAGATTTTTGGTGGAATTTTTGTGTATTATTAAAAATATTAAAAGTATATATAAAAAACAAAACATTGTAAAACCCATATATTTCGTATTTTTTTATTTCACTCAGAATCTAAAATAGTTAACACATACATAATATAGGACAAACGATTATGTCATTTATAAATGCCGTTTAGTATTTTTGAAAATATTTATATATATATATTCATAACACTAAAAGCATAGTTAATTGAATCAAATTCTTTGGCTCTACGAGTTTCTTTAACTTTATATTATAATAAAGTATTTAGGTACTTAATAAGTAGCGACTGATCTATAAAATAACGGGACCAATGTTACATGAAGATAAATTTTAAAATATCTAAAAAAAAAATAAGAGATAATTGCAAAGATAAGTTAAAGATAAATAATCAAAAATATTTATCTACATAAAAAAACTGAACAGGAATAAGTATTTTTTTTTATCGCCACGCCGTTTAACCACTATGCGATGAAACCGTTGTACTTTTATGACGGTAAATTTGTGTATAATATTGAATGATGTTGACAAGTATTAAGAAAGTGCATTCCGGATACTACACTCTATAATTATATTACTTTAATGCGTTCTATGCTATCGAAATGTGTATTAATGCGCATTACACCATTTATGACTAACCCGCAGAGTATACACTGTACACAACGGTGTATAGAATTCCAGGAAAAAAAATCCGATCGGTTTTTATGCGATACTCTTGTTATTACTATTTTATTACCTCTTAGGTGCGTTTTAGTAATTTTAGCCTTTTCAAATCGTTCTCCTCAACAGTCTACGTTGTCCCACGTGCAATTCAAATTGATAAGTCGGTTTCCATTGTATTTGAAATAATGGTGCGAGTCATATTGGATAAATATAAGTAGACTAGGTACTATAGTATAACACAAGGGTCGGCAAGTAGTTTATATTGGAGTCCTAAAGATTAAAATAATAAATCAATGAAGTCCAGTGAAAAAATCTTTGTCAAATCTTTATATTTGAAAATAGCAGTACATATAAAAAATAATTATCTAGCTATTACAATTAATTTATGTTAATAATTAAATAAAAAAAATAATTTTTTTTTGTTTTCGATTGCCAAAATTCCTGTCCTTGTGTTAATCCTTGCCGATAAAGGAATATCTTGAATAGAGTTACCGATTTTTTATTTTCTTCAAAAAATGCAGTGGCCACTTTCAGCATACATTTTTTTACTATGTCGGAATCGGAAAAAAGTTTTTAGTGCTTATTAAGAACCCAGCACACACGCAACGCTGCTTCAGTTGATTTCTCTTGTTCGCTCATACACCGTATAAGTGTAGTCGTAATATTTTTGAAAAATAATATACATGTATGGACCTTTTTTTTTACGCACTTCACTACCTGGAGGAAATTTTGTATAAAAATCTTTATGAGTAGTTTCATAATGGCGTTTTAAATTTCCACTTTTAACAATAGCGACAGTTGAATTGCAAATTGAAGCCGACTGGAATGGCTCCCATTCTATCAGATAATACAAAACAATATAGTTCTGTCCACTAATTCAAAAACTTCCTATTTTTACTGTCAATTTTACGGTTTTTACTGAACACATTGAACGAATAATACAAATAAATCTTATTTGATAAATATTATTATAAAACGAAACACGCACTGTATCCACCAGCGAATGTACCCGAACTAAATCGTTAACTAAATTGTTATTTAGAAAATACAGATTATGTACAAATATTATTATTTCCACGTCGAATAACGAAATTATTATTTCGTCGGTATATATGATATTTTCGTGACTCGTCCATCGGGTATAATTACCTGCACGATGAAACGTTTTCAATGAATTAAGATATAACTATAATCTGAGTTTGATAAATGAAATAAAATATACATTTTCTATTAATAATAATAATATAATAAAGTATATACTATTACAGTAAATAACATAATCAAGTACGATATGTAACGGGGTCTAGAGTTTTGCCTTCAGCGGTCCGCCAGTTGCCGACCCCTGGTATAACATATACATCATGAAGATACCAATTACTTAATTAGGTGTACGATTCACACTACCTAAAGACAATTATTGTCTAGAATAAAAAAAAGCACATATAATTTATACCTATGTGAATTGGACTTTCCGTTAAATAAATAAATAAATAAATCATACATTATTATTTTCGTTAAGGACATTCGAAATACACATGTTTATTATTTACATTATAAATTTGAAAAAAAAAAAGTAATTTATTAATAACCGATTTAATTTGGTTAATGTCAATTCAATTGAGAATATTGTTTCACCTATCATCAATACTATCGAAAACGTACACCATAATATATATTATATTAACCTAAGCTTCTGGTGTCCTCGGGCAATATAATGTAATATTATTATAGGAGGATTTATCCACTCACTAACAATTGATTAAGATTAAATATAATAAATGTACCTATATTGACGTCTATTTGACAGCTAACAGACAGTTATGTATATTAAAAGGTTTGTTATTATGTTATATTTCATCAACATAATCTATATCAGGCTGGCCAAACTGAAAACAATTCGAGACGATTTTTCAAAACATAAATAATTTACTGGTATAACAAATATAATAATATTAATAAGGGTTATGTATAAAACAATAAACTTAAAACTTTGGAAAGGGACAACCAAATTGAATATGAATATACTAAATTTGGAATTTATAAAAGAAATGCGTTGATTACAAAAGCAACAAAATACATTCCTCGCTATACTTGGAATCTAAAAATAAAAAGACAATAATATTTTAAATGTACGAGTATTGAAATAATTTATATCATAATTAATGTAAAACGTCTACATTTATGATGTTGCTATGTGAAACTTTTTTAATCAAGCAATAATTTGTTACTCCAGAATGTATTATAGAAAAATTAAAATTAAATGAAAACGTGTACCTTCTTCTCTTAACTCCGAATGTAATATTTAAAACCATCAAACCGATTTTGACACATACAATTAACCAGATAATTTTATTTTTTAAATACAAATAAACATTACTTATAGTTGAATAAGTGTTTTGCATAGACGAGTATTTATTTGCATTTTCTTAAATAATATAAAACGTATAAGTTCAGCAATAAGTGAGCGGTAAGCAATAAGACCTTATCAATAAATAAATTAATTAACAGAACAGTTGTAACAGTTATATCAGTTTAAAATTAAAACAGTTTTACACAATATTAAAAATATATTTTTCGAGTTAAAATATACCAAATATTTTATTCAGTGAAAACTTAAAAAAATAGAACATATTCTCCAAATTATCGTTATGTAACACACATAAATATACACATACATAATATATAAATATATTTATAGTATTTTGAATTTATTATTATTTAAACCTGTCCACAAAAATAAAAAAATGTCGTTTAAAATACTATTAACTTACTTATTGCTTATTTCAAATAACCTGTTCAGTTAGTTTAATTTTGCAAATGAACCAATGGTGTTTTGAAAGACCTTATCTAAATATTTGGTAGGTAGTTTTAGTAAATTTGCTTTACATTATATTGGTGATGTGTGATGAATCTCTGACAACCTTTCTGGGGGTGCAGCTTTCACGTAGGCGGTCGATAAACAGTTACCACGGTACCATACTGGGTCATATAATAGAATACACGAAACTTGTGTTTATGACCTTTAAGTATTTTGATATATAAAACCAGCATGGTGGAGAAACCAATATATATATAAATTTAAAAATAACATCTTTAAATGTGGTTGTGTGTTTTTATACAATGCAATTTTTAACGACGGTTTGAGAAATTATAATAATATTGTCTAGAATCGAGAGGCTACATTTAAGAAATAAATATTTTTCGATTAAACCGCATAAAACAAATTATATTAAAATTAATTAAAATAAAATCGGAGTAGAGCTAATGCATATAATAAAATTATACATTACATGAATGAATATAGGTATATTAAAATGTAATTATTGATAAATTGCATGCAGTTTGGGGCACAAATGATTAGTCTCAGTATCGTATTCTCACTGGAGACTGACAATCACGATATAATGTCTAGAGTGTAGACAATTGTGTAGACTCTGCACAATCGTTAGAGTTATGTAATATTTTAAGTAAAGCTAATGGGGAATAAGTGAATTTATGAAATATCGCCACGCAAACATTATTATTATAATGACTGAAACCTATAAAGGGTGGTTTTTATATGCTTTTAAATTTATTTTAATATAATTTAGTATTTAATAATTTATAAACTAATAAAACCTCGAGGGATTTTAAAAAACGTTGAACTTTTAAAATATTATTATTAAAACTAAACAAGGTACTTTATTATTTCTTTGTATGTATTTTTATTTTGTACAGAAAATATTCGTTCAAAGAATAATAAACTATTAATTTTAAATCATAAATAATTTAAGTTGAAATCTAAAAGAAGATGATTTTCTAGATAATGAGAACACCGGAAAACTTAACGATAAAAATAAAAAAAAGTTGGCTTAGACAATAATTAAGACAATTTTATATTAAAAAATACTGATTTAAATATCGAACGATGTAAGAGAAAATATTCAGTGTTGTATTTAAGAAGAATTACTCAGAAATATATATTGTATGCGATATTGGATGAAGAGGACGAAAATACGTACACAAGAGAGAGTAAGAAACAATAAAAGATATAAAAACGTGCCAAATCATGAATGGAAAAAATACAAGATATTCGTTTTAGATGATTAGAAGTAAATCTACTTCTACTTTTCAAAAAAATAATGAAAATTATTCCGTTCAACTTCATTTGTTCGTATTGCTTTAATTTTCCAAATTTAGAATTCAACCGATAAGAAATAAAAATTTTAAGTAAATGAAGACAATTGGAAAACAAAAACTACGCATAGCGGTTTATCAGTTCAATGGGAAATAATCTTATAGTAACAGAATAAAAAAAAAAAAACTAATATACTTCGCACAATTAATTTTAATCTGTACGTAACGATTAATCATTGCTTACGAAAAACGATTCTATGCGGAGTTCAGTTATACATTTTTGAAAGGCTTAATATCTACGACTTTTGCCATAATTTGATATTAAAATTCTTATAAAAAAAATAATACTACAAATTTTATAATTCTAATTAAAATACTCAATTTGTTTTTTGTTGATTACTAAGTTCAACTTATAATGAACTTCCTGTTAAATTTTTAAACATTTCTGTTTGATATAACGATTTTATCCATGAGTATCTACCGAATAAAAATTATATAAAAAACTTGCAAAATTAAAATGTGGATAAATAACTCAAAAATGGCTCGAATGTTTTTAAAATTTGACTAGAAAAAGCAAATATAAGTTTTTTGTCCAAATTTCATGTTTCTATAAATATTTTTAACTACAATATAAGAAAAAAATTGAAAATAATAAAAACATTATTTTCGTAAATTGTCCATTTTTAAAAATTATTATTAAAACTTAAAGAACCAACTAAATAATATTTCCTCTCTGAAAAAGTGCTACATTAGAAAATTGGAGCAAGATTTTTGGTAAAAAAGTGGTTTGCAGATAAAAAAAAAAACGTCTTGTATTATTATTATCCTTAATGTCATTTAAAATTATAAAATCAATCACTTTATGCCATTTTCTATCAAGTATTTTTAATAATGTAAAGATACACACGAGTAAGTAATTGTAAAGAAGTTTTTCGATATTATTCAACGCATTTTTACTTTGGCTCACATTTTTAAAATATTTCTAATTAATTAATATAGACCGTAAAAGTCAAGAGTAATTTCAATATTTAACGTTTTGACCTTTTAATACTTAAAAAAAAATCTGCTTTCATGGCACAAAATGTCCAAATCAACCTTTATCATGACAACTTAAAAGTTATAACTTACAATTTAAAAAGATGTAAAAATAATTCAACAAATTTAATGTAAGCATTAAAAATAAATTAATAATAATTAACATCCACCAAGATTTGAGGTACTACGGATGCAAAATATTAAACGGATAATCTCGATATAAAAGGATTTAAAATTTTGTATGTATTAGTCCTTTTTCCCAAGGATTTTCATTATAAATAGGAAAAACCGGTAAAAAAACAAGAAAATTTACGAAACATAGTTTTCAAATAGAAAATTTGTATGGCTTTTTAATACCGAACTCCGCTAAGAATTGTTTTTCGTAAGCAATGGTTAATCGTTCTTACAGATATATATTCAATTTCTTCTTTAACTTTACACCTACAACAATGGTCCCCTTATCGTGCGAAGTACGTCTGTTTGTTTTTTTTCAATTAAAAATAAACAGTCCTTCACCATATCAATAATTCGTAATAATCGAACCGTCATTTCAATTTCTTATAAAATGTGTAAACATTTTATGAGACCAATTTTCCCCCTTTGTCCTAATGTTCCAGATCAATTATATGATTGTACAACATTTTAATAGCAAACATAAATTAAATATTTAAGCCTAAATGCCAGAGTAAGAGTATTGATTAACACCTAGGTCAATTATGGATACTTATTCCAAAAGGTACCAGTGCACGCCCAGCCCAACGTCAAACGGCACTTCTGAAGCACAGTTAAAACTTAAAAAGTCATGGAACACGAAGTTTTGACGAAGAACAACACGTTATGATTGAATTTATTTGAAATGCATTAATACAATTTTAAATTAATACTATAATAATGAAATAATATTATACGAATAATAAATTATAATACTAAACTTCAGACAACTAATTGAAAAAAAATATTATTTTAATTTTTGTGCTAGTGGTGGGGGATAATGTGGGTTGAGTTGTTTTCACAAATTAAAAGAACACGGAAATATAGAGCGGTAACTGTACAAAACTTATTTTTCAGCCGATTATGGTTAGCCGAAAATATGTTGGCAAACTTTATTTAAGTTTATATTATACATATCTATATATATTTTACGGTAGGTATATAAACGTCAAAACTTTCATAATGAGGTTCCATTAATAAACTTAAAAAGACGTCCTAGGATAATGGGGACGGCCACTGTTATAAATAATTCAATGTATACCTGTAAACAACAATAAACCATTGCTTACGAAAAAATGATTCTGAAAGGAATTCAGTTGATAGTAATACTTTGTTAACAATATATATGTCATTTTATGGTGAAATAATTAAAAAGACTTTATATTTTTTCTTTAATAATATATGTTTAATTTTGTACCGATTTTTCCAGTTTTCCTAGGGTTTTCCAGATTTTCCCAAGTTTTATCCCGGTTTTTTTACATTTGTTGGGAAAATTCTTGGGAAAATCGAAATCTAAAATCGAAAAATAACCTCTTTAAAATACCACTCTAGTGAAATTCTCTTTTAGAAACATTTTTATCATTAAAAGTTGGAATAAAATTGCTGGTTGAAAAGTTGTACAAAGAAAAAAAAAGATCGTAATATATTTTAACTAATACATACATTTATTATATTTTCCCGTTTTTTCATTAATTGGTTTTTTACATTTGATGGAGAAAACTCTTAGAAAAATCGAAACTCCCCATGCCAACGTTAATTTTTAGACGTTCAAAGTAAAATGTAGCCAACGCATATTACATACCAAAATGTTTAGAAATGTTAATTATTAGTTTTGATAAAATACGTAAAACGATCGAGAATCATAAATTTTGTTCTCTTACACTTCTCTGTTCAAAAAAACTTTTTTAAAAAAAACTGTTAGTTCAGTAGCTATTCGATATTTATACTTACAATACAAAAACGCCTTGTACCCATATTATAAACATAGTCGTAACTTATTTCCTCATCATAACAAAATCAGTATTAAAAATATACCCCGTATTTTCTTATCATTAATAACAATAATACCATCATTTTTTTTATGAGACTATATAGTACTTTAAGACAAGTACCATAATTACCATAAGTGTGCTGTAGACCTTAGACTATTGTATTTTCTATACCTTAGAATTTTTGATTTTTTCACGTTTTGCATGACTAACAAAATGCTTTGTTGTCATCGCTATTTTTATTAATTATTATGCGATACACAAACAAACGAACAAATGAGCAAAGGCCACACAGAAAAGACGTTAAATTACGCGGAACTTGTTCTCAAAAATAACAAAGGGACCTAAGGGTCGTTGCTGGATCGACCTAAGTCTATAAAATTACTCTTATCGGCGAAAATCCCGGCCGATAAGTTACGAGACGTGTATTTGACAATGGGGTGAATGGGTGAGAAATACACCTTTGTAGAAGGAACGAACGATTCTGTCAAGGCATTAATTAATGAGGGTACTTTGGGTTGTATTCGACTACCTCGACTTTTACGGGATGTTCATCCGGGTTATCTCGAATTCTCGACTACCGTAATTTTTACGCAATGCATATCCTTCACTGCAGTAAAAAGCGCTCAACAGTCGTAAATGGCCATGAATCTCGTGATTCTTCGTGGACTCTGCCTAAGGATATATTTATGTCATAACCTAGTTAAAATAGTATTTTATATAAGTATGTATATCAATAAATTACAACTATTACAAGAGGTGGGTTATTTAAGATACATGATATTATCAACCATATTTATAAACAATTTAAAAGTGAATAGGAACAAATGGTATGAAGTCCTTTCTTTGATGGTCTATCACCATCAAAGATGAAATTGTATGCGTAAAATAATTTAGAAGTTTAAATGTATACCTTTCTTAACGATTTAAACTAAATTAAATTTATTTTTTATTTAAGTATTTATTTATACAATTATTATTTACTCAATAATATTTGTAGTCTAAAAAGTAAAAACTTATGTTTCTGTTTGTTAAGAACAGTATCAAATATGTTTTTAGAAAAACTCTCGGGATATCCTGGGTTTTTTCTAAACTTTATTTACTATAAATTTGTTCGGCATTTGCAAAATAAATAATTATACAAACTCAATTAATCTTCCACTATATGAAACTGCGATATTTTAAACAGATAGTATAACCTGTTATTAATGTATTCTACACCGTTATTATAATAAATTATAATAAAACTTTTACTCACAACAGATGCTCCTTCGATGAGAATGGATTCGTCACCGTGTTCCAACCACCCACCTCCCAAAATTCTGGTAGTGACATTTAGCTCATCTGGTTTCACGCATTTCTTGAAGTTGTCGTAAACGTCAGCTAAAAACAAAAACTATATTAGATTTAAATACATTTTAACTCAAATAATCAAATAATGTTAAACACAAGATAAGTTTTGAATTTATAAGTTATACAACCGCTTGCGTAACAATAGAATATCGTTCGTGGTCATTTTGCAGCACAACACTTGGCTACGGTAAAATTTAATTGATTAAAAATATTTCTAAGCAAAATAGCATGGACACTTAAGAATAAATAAAAACATAATATAAAGACGAAAAGTACAAGAATATGAGGTTAAACATAATTAACCTATTTGACATTTTTATTTAAGATCAATCTTATATTCTAATCTATAAAAACAAAAATTAAGTTCATTAACAAATGAACTATTTTACATTAATATTTAAAAATATTTAAGTACCTATTTTCATTGTTTTTTTTTACTCGTAAAAGTGAAAATTTGATAACAAGTAAATGTAAACTGTTTTCTTGTGTGTAAAATTGTTCAGAATGAATAGTCTATTGAGTTTTAATGTTCTGTGTACTCGGAAAATACGTATATTACACTATCGTGCCTACAATTGTATTCATTTTAGAGCAAAAATTTCGTTAGTATTAAATTATAAGTTTTTTAAAGCTTCTTTTTTTTTCTCTGTATCACAAAAATAAACATTGATGTTATTTCCGGCTGACGAGATGTGCAATTGCATTAGGTATAAATTTCATACAAAAATAATATTATTGTACCAAATGCACCGACATTTATGTTTTGTTCGTACCTATTCATAATTTATCCAGTCTATATAATTATTACGAATGTACATAAATCATATTTTATATACTAACAAATTAATTGTATAACTTATTACAGTTAACATTGCGTATGCGTACAGGTAATTATAATATTTAAAATCATATTGCAACATCGAGTGACCGAATTTAATTAAATATAAATATTTATTAAATCGCAAACGTTGAAATTAATTTCATTGGCAGATAGTAGTTTTCGGCTTTATTTTATTGATCGACTTCATACTACGTATTTTATTTAAAAGCTTATTGGTTGTTTCAGTTTCTCATTTCGAGAATATTTCGTATGGTGGGTAGTGAAAAGGGAATCTCGAGAAGACAATTATTTTAATAATCTTAATATTTCCCCAAATAGAATATAGTAAGTCTGATAAGCTTTACAATAAACAGAAATGTCATTTTCTCAAAAAGATAATGATTGTGACGAGATAATTTCTATGATACTGATGACAATAAAAAACGACTGTTGTATTAACAGTTTATTTTTTTTTTTTAAATTCTGCCAACAGCGAGTTCGTTTTACTATAATGGGTTTTTTCTCTAATAATAATTTTTCTATTAAAAATATTGATCAGATTTTCAAGTGTAGCATATTTACTGAAAGAATAATATGTACATCTATTTTGCGCAATGAGGATAGGTCATTTTTAGATATTTTTTTCGGAAAAACGGAAAAATTGTCGAGGATAAAGTAGAAAAAAAAACGGAAAATTATACGGCAAATACGGTTTTATTATGTTTGATTTTTTTGTTTATGTTATAATCGATTAAAAATAATTGTGGAAACCTGAAATTATTAAATAATGCAAACGTGGTGTGTGCTATTTTTATAGAGATTTGACATTTTTTAGGTTATTATTTTTAGTTTTATGAAAATTATATTGTTTTAGATAAGCTGAAATATTTGAAAATTTAAAATTAGGTCCATCATACATTTTTTACTTAGTAATATATATATATATATATATATGCAGTAGTTTTTTTTTTTATAAATATTTTAAGTTTAAATTTTGAAGAAAATAGTAAAATGTACGGCATTTCAAAACATGTATAACCGAATTTCACTCAGAATCATATTTTATTAACAAAAATGTACCGTTACATAAAGTTATAAATTAAATAACTCTATGTTATCATGGACTCCCCAATTTTTCACCAACACACTTATTGAGCACAATCATCAGCAATATATCAGGTTTTTTTTTTTATTAATTTAGAAAATAACCGAATATCTTGATGATACACAGTCACATAAAAAGACTGCTGCAAGATAATATTATATTTCACTGATCGTGGTAAAAAAGTAAGAACGACAGTAAGGTTTCCGTGACGGAGAAATATCGTTGAACATTTTCCGGAGGCGGCACGTGAGTTTCGGGCGGTCGACGGTGTTGGAGGTGAAACGTTCCGCACTATCGGCCGCGGGTAAGGTCGAGTTGTAGGTTTATTACAACAATCGTCGATAAGCCAAAATAAAATATATAACAATAACCAAACTATTAAGGTAAAAGTGTATTATGTAAATCTTTTGGGGTGCTTCGATACGGGACAGTCACGGAGGAAGGGGTTGTTTAGACACGCACCGGTGACGGCGTCGTCAGTTTTTGTTTCGTGCGTAATATTTACGACACGCGGCGGCGACCGAAAAAAAGCTCAGCGAGTAGAAAAACGACGACGTGATTGGCAGGAAAAAACGTAGGTACCTATGGCCAACGAATTTATAACGCCGAAACATCGTCGGTCATTGTGTCACGCTGCACGACTCCGTTAAAAAAAAACATCATCGTTACGTCATCAGAGTGGAAAATAAAGGCCGTGTAATAACCTTTGTGCCGGAATGGATGGAAGCTACATTTCTAATAGAAATTTGAAATTACTATTCAGTAACAATACGCACAGCCCTTTCTCAATAGTTCTACCGAAATAATCAGCCATCCACGAAAATCGACAATTCTGGTAATAACAACTTCGAAAATACAACGTACTCGCTGTATCCGTTTGTTTTTGTTTTGTGTTTTTTGAAGCGGACGTCCTATTTTTGGACGGAACTGAAACGATAGGTCAGCAATGAAGACAAGAAGAATTTCATTTGGTTTTACAGACAGCCATAAAAAAACAAGGTAACGGTTGAAACTGCAGATTTTGCAGCAAATTGATAAAGCTTTAATTATCAATTAGGTACATTTAGATAATGAGAAAAAATAGATTAAGAATACTCTTTTATTATATTTTAATTATAATTGGTCTATGAAAAACGTGAATGAAAATTTGAAATTGTAAAAAGGAATGAAAAATAATATATATTTTTTTTTATGAAGTTTTGTAAAAAGTAATTAACAACAACAAAAAAACTTTAAATGGCGTATTTTTGTTTACAGATAATAATTTTGTATATAATGTAATAATAGTTGTGAATTAATAAAATTATAAAATCTTTGTTCACAGAAAAACACAATTTAGTTTATTTATTAACCCCTATTTCCTAAATAAATGCAATAACACATTATATGTATTTAAATATGCGTACTTACATGCATCGTTGGAAAACGACAAAAGAAGACAAACTTAAACAAAGGCATGTAGTTAATGGCAGAATCATTCAATTAAAATAATATATTTATATAATAATAACAATGATAACATTAATTTTTAATATCATCATTACCGTTATAATATTGTGATAATGAAATTTTACTGTCTGCGTATACACAAAATCGCTGTCTAAATTTCCTAATTATATATTTATATCACGAGTAGAACGGCGATGATTCCTAATATCAGTACCAATACATTATCAATTATCAATAGCAGTAATACTCTCTATAAGAGTGCAAACTACGTGAAAGATTTACTTTATCATAAGTTACATTTGTACGTGTAAATCGGGTATATAGAAAACATCACTCGTGATCTAAATCATACGGTCTGACTGTTAAGAAAAATAATAACAACTTTAGGACATTGATCAATAGGACATTGAATTATTATAAATTAGATTCGGTGTCGATAATTTTTGATTGAAAACTTATACATTTTAATGCATAAACGTGACTCACTAAGGAGTTGAGAAACTCGGAGATGTGTATAATTATAGGCATTTATGCATATGAGCGCACAATGTGTTTGTCATTAATCACGTTTTCATGCGGCAGTACTGTTTATAGCGATGCGCAAAACCAACGCTCATGTTTGTATAGTTGATCTAATATAGTTCTATCTAAATCTAGTAGTAGATTATAGTGATCAAACTTCGATAACAGAGTTAAAATTCGACCATTCAATCATTTATTATATATAATCAATTGACCAACATGATAATATTTTCGTAGTCACGTATAATAATATCCAGTTCTCTAAACTTCACACGATTAAACAATTTCTTAAAAATGACATAATAAATAACATTAAAGTGATATAAGGTACACTGTAATAGGTATACTTATAGTAATGATTTAACGGGACCAATCCACATCTAACAAGAGTGTAATAAAAAAATCTAGACTAAAGTCGTTATATTTCAACTATCAATTTATCAATTCAAATGACAGTGAACATTTAGGGTTAAATTCATATGTAATCAATAAAACAGATATTTTATTTATTTGTACTGTATCACATTACCACAATAATATTTGACATAGGTCAATTATTATTGATTTGACAATACTATAATATTCAATAATAAATCGAGTTCACTAGTATTTGTGTATGAGTACCTCCTGCAAAATTAAATTGTCTTAGTTCAAAAACAATAAATCGACAGACATATACAAAATGATTTGAAAATCTCTATTAAAGTTTAGATTTAATCGGAGTATATTGAATGATTTTCTAAAACAATGTTAGTGGTTTTGTGTGCAAAATCAATACGATTGATAATGGAAATGATTTTAATAAATGTTCACAGAAACACTACAACTATACAATTTTTCTCGAGTATCAAAAAACTGAAAACAATACTTTGCTAATTCAATAAATTCTTAGATTATTGAACTCCAGTGTATGATTTTACTATCAATTTGGAAACTTATATAAACTTTTTAACCAATAACCATACTATAAGTAAAACGCATAATGGCTGTTTGCCTCTAAGGACGCGCATACAATAAACACGACAGGTCAAACATATTTTAGTACAATGTAATATTTTTTATCCATAAAGTCAATAAGCTATTCATGTCATCGCTTGAAGTGGTTGGCGTTTCATTCTCTCGATTGTGTCAGATTTTTTTCCAATATATCCGATTGCTTCAATCTAGTAAATAGAGGTACGCGACAGACCCTATGCATAGTACTAAGCGTCGATCCGTCAATGTCAATAATTTTAGCGTGATTTTTATCGATCTGAAATATTCAGTTCATGGGGTCACTAAAATAACGATAATACATTTTTCAATAAGTCAACCTTATATCACAACATATGTATAATATTTCACCCGTGGTTTGATTTGGTTTTAGGTGAACTTTAACGACACTAAATTAAAATATATTGTATACGTATAATCACTAAACTACATGAGTAATTTTCATGTTATAAACTATACAAAAACAACATTGATTAAAAAAAAAAAAAAAAATCATAAAGGAACAAATATTTCATACTTAATTAGTGAATTAAGGTACAAGATAAATATTCATCATAAATGACCTTTATTAAAGTAAAGATTAAGTTATGCCTGTATGTAGAAAGTTGATACTATAGTACCTACTCCTCATTTAATATTTTAAGATAGAATTTTGTATAAGTACTATAAAAATCTAGGTTTATGTAATATGAACTTTTCAATAATGAGTGTGCGTAAAGTTTGTAAATTTAGTGTTCCATGCTGGAAAAATATAGTTTGGCACCACTGGTTTTTACTACTTAGTGTAGTTTAAGCAAATAATTTGAGAATATGTTTAACAAAAACCAACCCGTTAGCAATTTAATTAATTTACATAAACGATCTGTTTGTTTTACTTTTATTATGGAAAACAAAATCTACATTATTTCAGTGATATAATTGTTAATTATATTGTTTCACGAGAAAAGTTATTATATTTAATACTTATAATAAATATAATATTATTATACGAAAAGAAAAATATAAAACGCGATCGAAATAAAGTAGACTACATCAAACATAGTATTCAAAAAAGAGTAGTTGCGACAGATTATTCCTGCATTAGATACACAGTGGCGTACTATTTTTATTTTAGCTTTTTCATAGCATATAATTGTATAAGTGCCATAGTACACGATGAAATAATTATTATTACATATTTCCATCAACCACGTAAACCGTACGATTTGACACATAAAATAATTAAATTGTCCGTCCATCAAATGTATCAAATATCACATGGCTATTTTATGGCATATTTATGAAAATATTTTCATAAATACTGATTATTTTTTATTTTAGAGATGCAATATGTTTAATGTGGTTTTAAAAAAAAATTAACCACAAAAACATCTTAACTTTTACAAGAAAAAATATTATTATAACACTAGCAGATCGGTCGAATTCACCAAATAAACGTCAAAACTACAATTCTATTTTTAAAATGTTTTAAATAATATTAATAATACAATTATGATATTATAATTTACTGTTAAGATCAAATCGTTAATTATTGTTAAATATATTTATTTTTAGACTTATTATTATTATATATCTATATACAATTTTAAATTTATATTAATCAATTGTAAATAACTATATTATTCCCGAATAAATTGATTAATTGGTCGTTATACCATTATTACGAGTACAATGAATTTACAGTATAACGAGAGATCCGTTTTTATTTAAAGCGAATCGGAATTATAATTAAACTTTTGTAATATAAATTTGTATAATTGTTTATGAAATGTATGAAGCATTATCAAATAACGACAATACCCACTCGGAGCTATTAACCTAAGATTAAACGAATTAACAATTGCACATGCATTCTAATTTACGGACAAGATTCGAAATTAAAAAGTATTATGTATACACTTATAGCTTTTTTTTTTTTTTTTTAATTTACTAACCTATTCTCATTTGTTATTTATTTGATTCCATATTAAATTAGTAGCCAAATCCAATTTTTTAACTATATTATCAAAAATTGACAAATAATGTGTCTATAATAAATACGTGTAGATTTCTGAACTATAATCTCAGTGTATTATTATTTGTTATAATGTTATCACACGTATAAAATAACCTTCTGTATCCCTCGACCAGGCAAAATTTTCTTCTAGGAACCAACCCTAAATTTAACGATCAGATCAAGATTCCTGGTAGAAAAGATATTTACAGATAAAGAAAAAATAAAAATAAAAACATACGTCATATAGTAAAATCAAAATATTCCTCGTTTCTCGCAAATTTCTCTCAGTACGAATATTTTATTTATTAATTCGTTTATAAATCTACAGTTCCTAAAATCAAAATTAATAATAACGTTAGTTTTAAAATATTATAGATATTTTGTTTTTAGTTCAATGCAACTTTTTTTTTTTGAAAAGCTACGAAATAAATAATAACAATTAAAATATAATCGAATTTTGTATGCATAAATGCTTAGATAGATATACTGAGGATATATATAATTCTGTTATTAATTAAAATTTAATATTTATTTACGATTATTACGTATAATATTATATGCTATAACGGAAAAATATTATAATTATTTAGTTATTTTTATATGGGTTTATTTTTATACTAATATATTATGTTTACAGCTCTTATAATATTCTACGAATACGTCCTTCGTAAAGAATAACCTCTTATTCCCTAGACGATATTATTTAATCAAATTTTCCCCGACCTACATTTTCAAGACTATACATTTTTTATCATTAAACTTTATTAGGTTTCAGGTGTATTGTTTTTAAAGATAAATTATACCTAACCATACACAAATAACGCGATACGACAAGAAAACATTTTCGTTGGGAAAGATTTAAAAAACAAAAAACTATATGAAATACGGTCAATCGTATATTTATATTTAACTACAATATGACGTATAGGCATAAGACATTGCTGTTGAAAGTTGATTTTTTTTTTTTTTTACAGCGACACTGAGAATTTAGTATTAAAAAGAAATTGAATTCTGATTACGATAAAATGATAAGGGCTTAGTACAATTTATCATAATGGTTTTTTTTTCAAAATTGGTTTTCTGATGTAATGATTTTAAGAGGATTTAGTATAGAATTATTAATAAATAGATGCATTAAATACATAATTATATTCAATAATTCTTATACCTATTTATTTCATTATATCCACATAGACCGTATAGGCCATATCTATTGTAGTTTTTATAATTACAACTATTAATCCGTAAATAGCTTTCATAACGAACAAATGTTTGATAATAAATATAAAAATAAGAAGCTTCTTGAAAAAAATATGATATTTAATCTACCTCAAGATTATATAGCTAGGTACACTATATATTTTCGAAGGAGAAAATTGTTGAACTAAAAATTTCCATTTATATTACACCATAAACTAATATAAAATGCAATCGAAAATGATATATATTCTCCATCCACGCCTTAGTGTAAAATATGGTAAAAATAACCGAATCACTAAAATAATATATACCAACAAATTTATATTAGTTGTTTTAAAATAAGTTAGAAGCAACTAAAATACATACGATAGTGTTTAAGAATTTTGTGTATCAATTTAGTGCCTCAAATTCAGAGAAACAAAAATAATTTTAACTATTGTATACCTCTAAACGAACTCAGCCAGGTGAACATCGGTCTTGACTAATATTTTTATTGTTTGAATTAATCCATTTGTTAATTTGAGGCGAAACATTATACATTTTCCTATAATTAAATTACAACATATTCGATTGTAATTGTCGCGAATTTTCAGTCGTATTTATTAGTTTATCAATTAAAAGAAGATGTGCAAATTATTATCCTTTCCTACTACTCCGGTCCAAACTTTAAACCATTATAACTCATAAACGGTAAATTTGATATTAGTGTTATTTATATCAAAATGTTTAAAAAAAATATTCTGTATTCAAAACAGGGGATTCCCATTTGAAAAACAAAATTAAATATGTACCCATTTATGGTATATGAAATAAATATGGGACAAAATTAGTTTTAAAATAAAGCCTAAACGATTCTACAATGATTAAAAACAGAAATCAAATTAATTTTACAATTCTCCGATATAATTACTGGTCCATGATAAAAAAAAAAAAATCTCTCTAGAAGTATAAAACAAAATGAATGTATTTATATTAATAACAATATAAACCACAACACAGCACTTAATATTTAATTTTTCGACCTGACGACAATAAATTACGAAAGTGCTATTAAACTGACAGTTTAAAATCTTAAAACAATTATAACTCAGTCAGTTTCGTTAAAATAAACAATCTTTTAGATTCGAAGAGTAACGTATTCTGTCTAAATGGTGCATTAAACCGGTCATTTTTTGATTTTCCAAGAAGTTTTCAAAATAATTGGGTAAAACCTGAAAGAAAATTATAGGAAGAATGAAAAATATTTACAGTACGCCGCGGCGTTACTGATTTCATTGTTTTTAATTTTTACAACTTATGTTTTCTACCAGAAATATTGTTCCAAACGAAAAATGATAAGAGATTATTTTTTTTTCTTTTAAAAAACAATCACTGACAAAGAAAGTCGTTTTTTTTAAATTATAAGTTTTAAAATCAAATTTTTACGAAATAAACCGTAAATAATACGGCCTTTCACAACATGTATAAGTGAACTTCGCTCCGAATCGTTTTTCGTTAGCAATGGTTTATCGTTGCATACGGATATACATTAAATAACTTTATGTATTCCACCTTCCCAACTACTCACCTATAATTTTCGCACCCATCCCTAGTATCAACACTTTTTTTTTTTTTTAAATACTGTTTTAAAATAAAATTTATTGAAAAAGCTTAAAATTTATAGTAGGTACAGTTTTTAGTAAAAACTGTGAGACGCTGTTATGGCATTATTATGATTGACGTTAAATTATCAAGTGTGAAAACGAGTCTCGGATTCTATTACAATCTTTACTCAAACAGAAAAATGTTGTCATTGATGTATAGTTTTCATTGTTTTCAGATATTGATTGATGAGTATCGGCATTTGTCTAAGTCAAATACTTACATTTTTCTAGTTATCTGTAGATAATTAAATAAAAATATAAAAAGTTATTTTTAGTATTTTACTCATTTACGCAACGATGATTAATGAATAATAATATATTATATACAATTTGTATTCTTCTGAAGTATTATTTAATAACTGAGTAAAATGATAAAGTTTATATATTGCCATTAAATAAAACAAAATTAATATTGTATACCTACTTTTAACAACTTGATTTTTAGGCTTATAAAATATCATATTATACTCCTTTTGTATCTAATACAAAACCCCAATGGTAATATTTGTTTCTGTTAGTCTTAAAAAGTACTTAGCCAGCATAGTAACAGATAAAATCTTCAAATGAAATCATAGTAAGCAGAATAGGTCAAGTGAAAAATATAATCTTCAAAAATAAAAAAATTACTGATAGGAAATAAAATGACCATATAAATACTAAAAATAAACTAATACAGACGTACGAAGGTTGCTTTAAATGGATGAGACAAGAACAATAAACAAAAAAAAAAGGATAACGTATAATGGAGGCTCTTAAAATGCGATGTTAAAGAAAAATGCATAGAATATGTTAAACTGAAAGAAATAAAGACAACTTAAAGCCAATAGAAGAGAAAGGAAAATTAATAGATATTCTCCAGCGTAATAATTGAAGGAATAATGGAGGGATCACGATAAAATGAAAGAACAAGAACAAAGTAAATCAGTCAATGAAGGTTGTAAGGGTCATTTCTTACAAAGTGCTCAAGGATATGATAGACAACACGGAAATAATGAGAAAACACCTATTAAAAATAAATATAGTCCAATCTTCGAGTTGAAAAAAAAAAGTAAAAAACATATTTTCAGACCACGTAAAATATATAATGTACATATCAATAAATTATATAATTTTAGAATGTTTAGTTCGGTACTAGGGTAGGATTAGGCCGGCGTGAGATCGTATTCGGCACAAAAGGCCAGTTATTAGCTTAGTTATTAAATTGAGTCGATACTGGCGATTATAACAATGTATCATATTTTGCAACAACAAACAAATGATAAAAAATTAAAACGTTAAAATGGTAGAAAATGTTATTTTATTGTTTACTTTAACTGTTCCGCCCGGAATTGCTAGTGCCTAAATAAATAATAGAAGAATGATCATCCCTGTCATTAAGGTAACTCATAAATACCAATAATAATAATATTTATTTGTTGGTTTTAACTATTATGTATTATTATTATTATTATTATTATTATTCCATCCACATCACCAAGATATAACCCGTAAATCAACAAAAATAATTCGATTTTCGTACTAAGAATACCAACAACCATAAGTCGCATCCCCTTCTTTATTCAATACGGGGGGAAAAGTAGCCTATATGTTATTCCTAGAACTACATGTATGAAAATGTATCAGCTCAATCCATTCAGTAGTTTGAGCAAGAAGACTAGAGGTAAAGGTTAGAACTTGCAAATTGTGTGATAGGTTTTAGGATTCCGAAAAACTAACCACGTCCAGAGAATTTCGTGTGGGGGGTGGTGACACCCCAAACACAACAGATAAACCATTTAATTGAACCATTTATTGAACGTTGAGCACGATCCGGCACTGCTCGATACCGTATATTATAATACCGAATTTATTAGAATCAGAGTGTTTAATTTCATATCACCCGTGCTTCAATGCGATTATTATCAAAGCGTTATTCTATATATGATTATAAAATGATGGCAGCCGAACGATATAGGCAGGTACTGTTATTAAATAGAATTTAACGTAAACTAATTATACAGGTACAATTAGGAACTGGGGAGAAATGGATAGTTGTTGTTTATTTATTTATTTACGAATGGATTTTTTTAAAATAAACACACGCAAAAATAATCGAGTAAACAACGTGTAAAGATAAAACTATATTAAAAAAAAAACAATATATATATATATATATACGCTGCATACAGGTACCGAATATACTATTTTATTAATTAAAACGCCGGCATCGGTGTACGGGTAGCGGTCGGCAGGACCGAATTAAGCCCAACCATAGTACACATTTGTTAATATTCCAATATTTTCCATTGTCATGCCCCGGAGCGGACTGTACACTAGGTATATTCGGAGGGTAGTTCCTCGACATTACGGAAACTGCATGGCTGACGCCCGCGGTAACGACAACGTTACAATCAGGGATGGGCAGTGTCTAAGATACATTTGTATCTTGTATCTAGATTTATTTTTTGTGGTGTAATTTGTATCTTTTTTTTTTCATTCTAATGTTATTTACAATAATTGCATTACATCGGTTACATTTTTGTGATTTTATGACATTTTTGTTATTATATATTCTGATATTCATATTTTATTTAATAATAATAATAATATAGTTGTTGATATTTTGTGTAATAATAATAATAGAGCATTTTTTTTTCTCAAAATGTGTAATATGTTTTAATTTTTTTTATTTCAATAAAAACAAAGTTAAATCTGACATCATGGGCGACCATACTATAAGTATTTTATTATTAATGTATCTTGTATCTAGAAGTAAATATGAATGGTTTTAGTATCTTGTATCGTGATACATTTTTTCAAGTATCTTGCCTATCCATGGTTACAATAATATAAACAGCCAGCGGTCGGCGGTATCGTCTTCTAGAGGGACGCGATTCATTCGGCGAACAATATTATTATTATTATTGTTATTATTGTTGTAGTTGTTGTTATTATTAACGGTGGCGAAAAAGGCGACGAAACGCGGCCGCGGTCTGACGTTTCGCGGGCCGGCAGATGGTGTGCCGTTCGTCGGAAAATATAAAAATAATAAAAAGGGGGAAACGCGCGCGGGCAGGTGTAATACGTTGCGCCGGAGGCGCGACGGTGGCGAAAATCGTACGGCGGGCGTGCAACAGTGTTCAAAAGCTCTGTGCGACGACCACGACCGGTGTTGTGTACGCGCGCGTGAGAAACGGAATTTCGAATTTTTTTTTTCGATTTTTTTTTTTTACTCCCTTATCCCCCTGCCGCATTGGAATTATGTCGGTTTTAATTTATCATTATTATTTGTAGTCACTGTTAAATATTTAAGAGGTGTGTGTGCGCGCGCGCATGTGTGTGTATCGTGTCCGTACAGCGAGTCGACTTTTATGTTATTATAATATTGCCGCGCGTTATATACTGCAGCGATGAATTGGATACGCGCCACCACGACGACGACGATATCGTTTTAAATCGTATGTACGGTAAAATACCTCAAAACTAAACGCCAACGCGATATATTCAAAAAAATAATACAATAACACAAATCAGAAATCTACTGTTTTGAAAATATCTATACTAACGGTTACGTATAATAGGTAAGTAATATGTTGTTATTTTAATCTTAACGCGTATTTTTAATTTGTACACAATACACATATACAATTAAATCGCAAATACGTCTTAGAGTACTCGGTAGAGTTTTAACTTTTTTATAAAACGATTAATAATTGATTATTAACAAATTAAAAAAAAGTACAAGACGATAGAAGATATTATACCAATAAGTACTTTTATGAACGTAAATACATGGACACCCAATTGGTTCTTAAATCAATAAAAATCTAATAATAATATTATAGTAATACCTTCATATAGCGCGTACTATCGAAATTCCGGAATTAATTAAACACAAAATGGGTTTCTATTCATCTACGTATCATGTTTATAGGTATATAAAATTGTTACAAAACGCTTTTAGGTATAATAAACCTGTACACAACCGTAATAGTAATCTAACTCTTAAAATAATAAATATTTTTAAAAAAATAATTAATGCGAAAACACAAACGTGTGTTGTTATTATTTTTGAATTTTAGAAAAAGGTATTAAAATAATAGTATATTCATGAATTTACATTAGGTGTAACTAAAACATCAAAATGTAACATTTATCTTAAAGAATTTCAGAATATTAAGTATTATGCCGTAAAAAAATCACACACAAGTATTACTACGACTAAAAATGTTCATCTGTATACTTTATTTGGTTCAATGTAATTCATCTAATTTAATTAAGTATATACTCGTAAGCAACACAGCCTTACGTGTGCAGTTGCAGTTTACTCGATCATACCTTACTATAGCTGTGCCGTCTGACGTTACCTATGTCAAATAGAAAAATGTTCATCCCCATCACCAAGATAATCCATAAATGCCAATAATATTAATAATAATAATTATTATTTTTATTTTATTTGTTTTATCTCTCTATTTTTGTATTATGGCATACTCGTACCCTCTGTTATTTGAACGGAACACAAAAGTGTCGGATGGGATGCAAATGCAATTGCAATGTATCGAACATAAAATTGTTTAAAAATTACAATTCAAAGGTCCAAACTGCAGTGGCGTTTCCAGACTTTGGTTATGGGGGAAGGAGGCAAAATAATTAAATTTAATATTAATGATTAATAAGAAAAAATTATATCAAATAATGTATTGATCATATCTACTTCTGGACCGATGACTATGCCAAATGCCAATGTAAGTCAACTTCTCTTGGGGGAGGGGGTTAAGGACGCTCCGTAACCAAAGTGCAATTTAATATAGTTACTCGGGTAAAACTAATATAAATTTATCATTCTAATTTTATAATATGGATAAATGTAGAGGATAAAACAAATTCTATCGCTGTTATACAATTAAAACGATCCTACATAAATTAAAAGGAACTTGTTACAATTTTACAAAGAAAAAATAGATTTGAATTAATTATGACAGGTTTTATCAAAAGCATTTTATAAATATAATTTGTTCAAGGGTTACGTATATATATAAAAAATAATTTGATTTGGTCAATCCTCTATAATAAGGTGACAGTTGGTGATTTTCACATAGCCCTACAAGAATTCTTTATAAGATTCGAGCATTGAGCTCTACAAAAGATTTACTCGTTCTTAAAAAAAAAAAAAACTACGCCTGCAGCTAAAAAAAACATTCTTTTTTCTGTAAATGAAATAAACTAAAAATAGTCTTGTAAAAATGCCTACATTGTAACAAATTTCACTGTATTTCCCACTTCCATTCAAGTACCTATTATGTTTTATTTATTATGATTTAATAGAATTAACGCCGTTCGGCTATTTTCAAAGGTAACTTGAGAATCTAACATATAAAATAATAACAGAAAAGAAAAGAAGAATACAAAGGAAAATACATTTTGGTAATTACGATACAAATAAAAGTTGCTCGTAAAAATAAATAGAATGTGTACCTTAGTACAGAAGTACTATATAGAACCAGATTAAATTGTAATTACGCGTCATTTCTGATAAGGGTGCACTCATTAAGAAATTAGTATTAATACTATTACTTGTAGGGAGATAAAAGAGAACCCTGGACCTGCTAGGAACTTGGAGCGGCGACTCGACCCTCGATCAATCCGCGAATAAATCTGTATTACCAAAATTCTTGCGCCTTTCAGGAAGTAATATAATATTACTTATATATTTTTTAGTCTTTCCAAATAATTCACAAAATTTTTGGTTTTCTTCACATCAAATTAGATTAGTGTAGTTAATTAAAGTTATTAAAACATTTGATTATTGATAATAGACGTCTACTCCATAGGTATATAGATTAAGTCATGTTCGTCTATAAGGTTATAGAAAATAATTGAAATAGGTATTAACTTTTGAATATAATTTTTTTTTCATACCGCTTCTTTGGAAATTAAAATGACTACATTAATATATATATAAAAAAAAAAAAAAAACTATTCAGCGGACGTGTATGTATATTGGATTAAAATGTTTAGAATAATATTGCAAAGTGGCTATTTTGAAAAGTTAACGAATGAAGTGGTTTTTTCTACAGATTAAGAGGTAAAATATTAGTTTATTTTTCTCTAAATATATGAACTTCTGACACAAGATTAAAATAAATAAATAAATGGAACATTAGCATCGGGCGGCAACACATCCTGTATATTAATAGGTTATTTTACAAGAACACCCAAATTTTACCAACTAAATTTCACAGAATAATGTAAGCAAATTCAGTTTTATTGTAAATTATAGTTTCCCAACCCGGATTCTCGTGCAGTCTAATTTATTATTGATCTTTAGACAAATATTATTTTTATATTTCCCTAAAAAGTTATTATCTAGTTTTTGATAATAAAATTATAGGTACAGAAAAGGTTGTTTATAGGTAATGCAGCTAGAAAAAGTTTAAATTGTATCCATGTGTGTAAATTTTATAACACACTGGTGATAATATCATACCGCAACAGTTACAGTCGAGATATCAAAACTATTCCTCTATAAAACTTTACTCTGCCGTCAATCTTTTGTGTTATTATGTCTTGCGTCTCGGAAAAAGAACGAACGGTAATAAAATCACGGTCGAAATGGTGCCGAAAGATAAAACAATATTTGACAGAAAACTTACTGCTCGTATGCGAGTAATTTCGATGGCTCAGACGGGGTCGTTAAGGGGGTTGTCACAACCAATTTTCCAGAAATTTAGATATTGTTATACGGCGCGGTGACGTATATATCCTGTACTCGAACTGAGGGGGAGAGAGGCGTAATGGTGACCTCAACTAAAACTTTTATAAAAATGTTTATAGCATTCCTCAGTGATATATTTTTCAGAGAATCCCGTATACACGCTTCAGTAATAGGGAATTTAAAGTAAGCCTTGTGCTTAATTCACTAATCTCGGGATATTCTTTTCGTAACTTAAAATTATTTCACAGTAAAATAACCACCGAGCACGTAAATACACCATTATAATGTATACGTTATAATATATTTATTTGTTGTATACGAATTATCTTAGTGAATATTTCGTCAATAGAGTTCCTCCTACTTGTTTTTCGCAATTTGAGCACTGCGTACAAACCGATATCGCCTGCAGTAATTCGGTAACCTACATATAGTTAATATTGTATACAACATTAAAATACATAAAGTACTTTACAATCAAATAAGTAATAAATCGGCGACACGGTCAGAGAACAACAAAATCCAATCGTATAGCTAACGTCTTTAGATACGCTTTTTTTTTTTTTTTTTACTCTACGATAAGTGTCATTTTTCATAATATTATCAGAAGCTTGCGGTAACGCCACTGCCGCCAATACACAGCAGTTTGGAAAATTATCTTGAAATTTCTCGATTGGTTTGTAAGTTATAATCAAACTGTTCCCTTTACATATTATATTATACAATATAGGGGAATCCCAAGGTACATAACATTAATATACGGACTTTTACCATTATCCTATCATATTTGAAGTATCCGTATACATGCACACGGTGTTATACATAATTTAAAAAGTCCAATGTTTTATCGAATAAAGGATAAATCGTAATTACGAAATAATATGTCCCCTCACTCCGTCATACACATGATTTTAAATGTTGACGAATAATTTTGGATAAATTGTACAATTTAATAACATTATAGGTACTAGAATAAAATCCGTGAAAAAATTAATTAATTCGTCGTTGATATTGACTTCCCTTGATTAAACGTCAGATAACGATAGTTTAATTTTACTGACCATCGAATACTGCTATAATAATATCAACGGTACATAAAAAAAACGTTCTTTGTGCTAAACAAATTTACTTTGAAGGATTTTTTTATAAACTTGTCAATTTTTTTCTGTATAGAAAATACAGTCCGACTGAAAATATTATACCTAATTTAATATTCGATGGTAATTTATTCGTTTTTAATATATTAATATTGTATCATGCGGTTATTTCGTTGTTTGTTATTAAAAATGCTTATACGATAATATAACATGCATATTAATACCGTTTTTTTTAAAAATGAGACCGGGGTTCTAATTTTATTTATTTTTGTTTTTTGGTTTTAATACGTCAAGTTTGTAAAGTAAATAAGTTAAACTAATGGTTGAAAAAACCCGATTAACATAAACGAATAAGCGAATATTTTAAAAATACTTAAGCAAGTGTTTATTTTCTTTAAATTAGTTATTATAAAGTTAGATAACCTATTGTATTATGTAGTATAATATGTGGTAACCTAAACTATTTAAATGTAATTCAGGCTTCTAGGACGATTTTTGACTGTTTACGGTAAAATTTAAAATAAATAATGCTTTTAAAATCTAAAAATAAATTATAATTGGATTTTTTAATATTTAATTCAGCTATAATCTATAAAAAGTATCAGTTTAAAGCTACAAATTAAATTAAATCACTGTTAGGCACACCGGTTAGTTTAAAAATGTGGTGGTTGCCTATGTATATTTGTGTGTGTACATATATTTTATGTTATACTTAATTTCAAATCACACGTTTAAAATGGAATTTTGTGATCACAATAATTTTAGATTAGGAAACTGCTACTAATTGTTTTTTTTCTACAAATGAAGTCTAATACTGCAATATAGGAAGTTATATAATACTATTATAAGCATAATTTTTTTTTCCATGCGTGGTGAAAAAGAGACCATATACCAACGTACATAGGTCATATGCAAGTATATTAAATACACACTTACTCCGAATATTTATTTATAGGTTGCAAAAAACCTAACCTATACATAAACTTATCATTTAATTAATAATTTTAAACAACTATATGTCATACTCATCATATATTATTCAATATTTTCATTCATAATAAAAACATGGATGTGATATGTCACCTTATCAATGAAGACAGTATTCAGACGTAGTTTTCGTACAATATAATATATTGTAGGTAAATAAAATAAATAAAAGGCCTCACTTGTTTGTCATTGTAGTAATTATAATGATCTCACTTGGTGATTTCCCATCCAGAATTTTAGAATCTATGATTATTTTAAACATTGTTTTAAGAAAACATTAAAAGTATGTATTATATATATATTAGGATAGTTGTTATCTTTGAACTTCAATAATTTTATGCCACGGGCTCGAAATTCTATTAATTACTTACATTGTAAAAATAATTTTTGTAAATTTTGGGTACAGTGAGCCAACCCCTTCACGTGCCTCGAAAGGGTTGAAGTTTGTAAAAAGGGGATGTTTTTGGATATTTTACGTTAATTTTTTTAATTTTTAACATTTGTATTTTCAAAGTTCAAAAAAAATAATATAAAAACTATCCCTTTTTACTAACTCCAACCCCTTGGAGGCACGTAAAGGGGTTGACCTATCATAACCAAAATTTACAAAAATTATTTTTACAGTGTACCTAACAGAATCCCGAGCACTTGGATTCAAATATTTGACGTTTATTTTCAATTATATCTATATTTTAACATAGCTATATTTTGAATTGAAATTACAACCCAAATTTTAATACTCGAATGATAAACTATGTATTATTATAATGTGTGCGTTTTTGAAAAAAAAAAAAGATTTATGTAAACGTAAAAAAAATAGATAGGTATTTTAAAGTTATTCATAAGAAACTAATATTGGATAATCATGAACATTATACTGTTTAGCATATACCTTATAATACAAAATAATTAAGTATTTGTATTATTAATTTTATAAAATAATAACAATTATATGAAATAATTAAATAAAACCCTAACAGAATGATGTGAATTGGAACAATATCAATTATCATTAATAATATTGTGCCAATAAATATATATAAATATTTCAATAACTCACTTCGACCCCTTACGATAACTCAGAATTCACAAAAATAATTCATCAAGTTGTCCAAAAAAATTTTAAGTCAGCCAATTATGAATACCTACCTATAAGTATGTTAATATGGTATATATTTCACAATATAATATTATAATATTTTCCACCTCGAATAATGATCATTGATAAGTTTTATCGACATGTATATAGTTTCCATAAAACGAAAGATACGTATCTAAAAATCAAAAGCATTGTCAATATTTTTTACCACGTAGGTAAGTATACGAGATGAAAAAAAAAACCGTACGTTTTTGTCAGGATGGCAGCATTTTTAAGAGCACAAATATTTTCTAACTACATGGGAGTATAGCTATCCGTTTTAAATTTATTTTCAAGACTCTTACCCTTTGTGTAGCTAGAACGAATGGTAAAACTTTATTATTATTATTATATCATTTTTATTATTATTTATATATTTTTTTTTTTTTTTGAAGTGTAAACGCTGAAGTTTATTGAAATTTTGTGTCGTTGAGTTTTTTGAAAACCTACTACCGAAACCCTATTAGTATTAAAGTTTATTTCATTTTGAATACATGACAATACAAATTATACACACAAAACTAAACAACTGAAGCAAGAAAAGTTTTCACGTTGATATTTTAAAACTATACCTATGCTATATATAGAACTCAAAAACATTGTTTGAAGAATTCCGTATAATTCCCAGTACAGTGAACACAATATTTTTTTTGTTTTTAAAGTTTAATTAGATTCTCGGATACGTCATACAAACCGGTACTATATGTCTTGATTTGAGTAATACAAGGAAAAACTATAATTTTTGTAAAGCACACGTGAAATCGTAAAATGATTGGTGTCGATTGTGTCAAAAAGTCAACTATGTTGACAACTGTAGTAGATTAGGTAATAAATATACTCTATAGCACGCAATTAAAATTCGTATTAACATTATCTATATCCATTACTAAAATAAAATTGAAAACATAATCAAATAAAATATTGTATGAATGTAAAATTATTATTGGAAAATGTCCTGGGTAAAGTATCATGTTGATAGATTCAATAATATAATATACACATAATATTTTAATAAATTAATAATATACGCTAAAAATGTACAGTTAACGAGAAGAGTCAACTAAAAAAGCAATTTGGGATAGGTGAAATACAAATTTTGTTTATGGGATGATGATGGTTTTTTTTTTAATTATTAAGAATAAAAATAAATCGTTAATACGAAAAACCATTATATGGAGGACTCATTGAAAATGGATTGTGTTTGAATAGTTTGTGTAAAGTTTAAAAGGCATGACCTCATTTAATAATTATAATTAGATATGTATATTAATCAGCTAGTTACAATTAATATTTTGTACGTATTGTGATACATATATTTTTTTTTTCTAATATTTAAAATCTTTTAATTACAAATGTTTACATTAAATTGTTAAACGATTTGCAGCGTCAATTAATGACTATAAAACACTATGTACTCCTGGGATTACTAAAAAATATGTACACACATCTTTAGATACAATATTCTAACCTAACTTAATCAAAATAGTTTGAAACGTCAAACTGTACAGTTTGCACATACATAAATATGCTTTGTGATGCAGAAACAACAGGAAATTACTGAAATCTACACGATCTCATTTCTAATTTATAAATATTTAATATATAGATATGGGGGCAATTAAATACACTTACAATCGTGAAATACACATACCGTACGAACTTTTACGAATAAATTAAATTTGTTTATATCATTTACAGTATTCAATATTGAAGTTTCACGCTATTTACCAAGTGCATCAAATTGGGCAGTAGAATACAAGATAAGCGTGTACAATCTGGAAACTTTCCAACTATTATTTAATAATATATTTATTATACCGTCTACGATGAAAATAATAATACATATTATTTCCGGTGAAATTAATAGTGAACTAAAATAATATAAACTGAATGACGGACGAAATTCTCTCTTTAGACTATTTATATACACTAACAATATATTTTAGGGCTTAGTGGCCGGCCGACCTAATATCGTGACCAAATTATTATATAAAAAAAAAATAAATGAAAAATAATAATAATAATATATTACTTTCAAATTCAAAATTTGTACGTTTAGGTAATTTATAGACTTATAAATAAATTAACGTTACTGCAGGTTATACAATGAAAAATAGGTATTGGAATTTTGTCAAAATAGTAATAATAAGGGATAAAATATTGTATACCGTGTATTATTACCAAGTATTTTTCATAGATACACAGATTATAATTATTAATACTAATTGATTTTTACTTTATTAAAAATCTACAACAAAGAAGAAACTAAACACTTGGGACCTTTAGCTATAGTGTAATATGAATTTGGGTTCGTTCTTTTTAAGGTACCGTATTTTCTTTACTCCTTTAACCATCGTTTAAACTTTACATGGATGTTGATGATAAATACTTAATTATAAAATATTGTGAAATGTGAAAAACAGTTATATTAAACTACTTTTTATCGCTTGTTCTTCTTGTCTTTACTTTTTGAAGAACTCTGATATCAGGGGCACCAAAGTCTCACTTTGCCAACTTACCTAGTAATTGCACCACTGAGCAACAGTAAGTATTTAAAATCTGGCGAACCTGGTGAAACGGTGAATCTGATATTAATGTGATATCAACATTTCTAGAAAAATATTCTTTATTCGAATCTGTATTCTAAAGGGGGGTTCATATTTGAAAATCAAAACTATGCAATTATTTAATATACATGGATTAGGGGTAAAAATTAAAAATGATCATAAATTTAAGCTTACACGATTTCATAATGATTAGAAAAAACAGAAATCAAATTCACTTAAAGTTCTCTGAGATAATTGGTGGTTCATTATAAAAAAAATCACCCTGTATATATATACAACCCTAAATAAATAAATTATAATCCTAAAATATAATAATATAATATATGCATAATATATGGGTGGTAAATTTGTCAATCTTAAATATTCAACATTTTCAAAACTTAACAAAAGACATTTTTAATTTCGTTAAAAAATATGTATAATATACATTTCAAATAGTAAATAAATATAAATAAATTATTTATTGACTGTTAGAACTTTCAACTACAAAACGATAATATTATAGTTCATACTTTTATTTTGTATAACATTATTACTAATACATTTATGAATTTCATTATAAAATAAAGTCTAGCACAGAAAAATGTCTGTGTAGCTAATAACCAGGACTCGGGACTTTATGCATTTAAAATCCTCAGAAAAGAGCTTAAAACGTCAAAAGTTATGAAATAAAATTTAAAAATCAAAAATGGCAAACAGCTCAGAGGGGTTTAACATTTCTATCTCTACATACCATCACGGCTCTAACCATTAAATGCAAAAAAACTTGTGTTTATTATCATTTTTGTAATGTTCGAAAATTGTATTTTATAATTTAGAGTCATTGGAGGGGGACTTTGTATATTTATTATATAGTACCTATATGTATTCAACAGTAAACTATTCAAGAAAAGTATACTTCTTCAATTGCATTCTAATAAAAAAAAGAAATGCATAGTATTAATTATATAGGTATTATAATATATATGTATACATAGGACGTAACAAGAAGATCTGACACCTGAAAGAACTTTTGTTCTGTTCAATATTTTTAAGTTTCATATCCTTATAATGATTTCTAGAGCCTATCACCATATAATTCCTCTATTTAATATGTTTTATATATTTTTAAACCACAAATAAAACGTTTAAATTTTAAAAAAAAACTGTACTTACAAAATCCAAGATGGCTAGGTATTTTATAAATATATTTTAAAACAGAATTTAGATGTTACAAATAGTTATGGATGATAATCGTTAAGTTTCTAGAATTTTTCGAAGTTAATAATAATTATTAACAAAATTGTTTTTTATTGGAAAATTGTCGAATAAATTTACATTATTTAGTAGTGGCAATGAAAATAATTTAAATCATCTATAACTTAAAAAAAAATGTAGAAAATTAATGATTCATCGTTATTTGTGAGTAAACAATTGTAACACAACTCGTACGATTTTATAGACACTTTACATAATAAAATTTTAAAAATTGTAAGGTTTCTAATAGAAATCACTATGACATATTATATTAAATCAATAGGAAAATGATGGCAATCTCTTCAATTTATTGGATGAATTATAATACAACGGTTGTCTGTCAGCATGGCGGCATGAGCGGCTATACTAGTTTAAGATTAATTTTAATTAGTTTATGTCCCTCTTGTGCGTGTCACCAACAGTGTGGTAATTTGGTGTAAATAATTAATTTAATTAATCAGAGAGAAAAGCAACATTGTTACGAAGTACATGATTTCCAATTTATGTAGTGCAGGTAGTATTAAATGTCTAATGGCAATTATTATTACCTACTACACAATACCATAAATCATGCTACCATAAGACATTTATGATATTTTACAGTGAGAAAATCACTCCTATAAGTTAAACAATGTATACCTGCGAACATTTGGTAAGAATCAATGATTATATTATTTGCATATTGTACAGAACAGGGTCATTTATGTATGCTAAGGGAGTGGTATACATAAAATGAGTGGCTCAAATATATTTTTAGCAACTTACTCTTTTTCTTATAACTTATCTGGAACTTTTAATATTTCCACGAACAAATAAAGAATTATTTGAAGAACAAAATTAAAAGAACCTGTTTTACCCAAAAATAGTAATTAACATTTTTAATGTTTATAAAAAAATGCTCTCAGACAAGGTTCAAAGATATTCATATATATACTATTACTTGAAATACAGTCCGGAATATAGTATATATTATATTGGTCTTAATTTGAATATTCAATTGTTAAAACTTTTAATTATATATAAAAATAAATACAAAACAGATTTGAATGATAATTTAGATTTTAAATGTATAAGTATATCACTAAGTCTATAAGTATATTCATGAATTTATATTTATTTTACTATTGAGTATTTTAATAAAATCAGTTATATTATTATTTTCTAAAATCGAAACTCACAACTAAAATAAATTTGATCAAAATCGTTTTTGTTAAGAGTTAATATCTTGAAAAAGAAGCAAAATAGAAAATAAATTTCGACCTTTTACTGAACCTACCTACTAAAACAATATATTGTACTAAGTACAAAATTATTGAACCTATTTAGTTTAGACTGACACTAGAAGATTACATTCTAATCAATTGTAATAATTTTTACAGTAGGTAAACTTATACAAGAATGAGATTGATTAGTTGAAAAGTTACAGTAATAATCAATGAGAAATAGCTTTACGGCAGTTCTTGTGTTCAAATCGTTGCAAATTATGATTTATTATTTAATCGATTACACATTATTAAAACCAAAAAACCTTAGCGAACTCAACAAATAAAAGTAAGATGCTCACGTAAAAAAAAAAAAAAAAAACAGCATATTAATCAAATAGAAAAATATTGCATACCCAAAAAACAGTTAAAAATCACTGCTATGGGAAGTATTTTATTTTGTTTTTTTTTTTTACATGTAAACGGTTAAGAGGGAGCTATTTATATGAAACTTTTGAAGCACTCCTTCTATCCAAATACATGCTCACAATGCATAACTTAAAAACAAGTAGTTTATATTCGGTTTAGCATACCACTGACGTAAATTTGATCAAGGAATCGTTATATTAATTAAATTTTTATGTGACATCCTCTATCACTTTAGAAAAGGATATACAACTCTGAGAAAATCAGAACTAAGATTTTTTTTTTGATTTTTCCGATAATCATTTGAAAATATATTCAAATATTTAAAATTATAATTTCTAAAATTGAATACATTTTTATTATTTATTTAGTAAAACATAAAAATATATTAGTTGAAAGAATACATAAGAGAATCAAACATTTATATTATTATAAATTATTATGGAATTTATAAGATTTTTATGATGAAAGGGATGTGGTCGTTTTTAATTTTGAATCGCCAAAGTATTCTTTGATTAAAATTTCAATTCGTTTGAGATACAACATAAACCGACTATGTACTTATTGTATCTTTCTCGACAAATGCCTTCAGAAACAACAAAATTTAATTAAAAAATGAACCAAGACATTTCTGTACCAACCAAAATCTAAAATACATTATATGTATACTGATTTGTTCGCTCTCCTTATACATTCAAAATATTTACATAATTGTCTAAATTATTTCAGTATTTATAAACGTTCAGATGTTGATGAAAATCTTATTAACGTTTACATTTATATTTCAATACACGTCTAAACGAACTCTGCTCGGCATTGTTTTTTGTTAGCAATGATTTATCGTTGCGTACAGACTTAAATTAAAATACCCTATAATATACCCTACCTTCTCGAATTCCCACCTACAACAGTAACACAACCTTTCCAATAGTATCAGTTTTTTTTCCCTTTTATCTGAATTTAAATCAACAATTAGTTTATTTATTTATTATACATTAAGAGGATGATTAAAAAATATTTTCATTTTTAAAAACTATATTAATTGACAAAAGTAAATACATTAGAAACATTGATTTTATATATTTTCGTATTTCTTTATGAACGCTGAACATTTTAATTAAAACGTATTAATGTCGAAAAAGGTATTTGTATTGATTACATTATTATTAATAATTTTAAACCAATTTCAACATGATTTTTAATTTTAGATTAATAACTCGGGTAATAATAACAATTATTATTTAAGTCCAATTGGTTAATGTGGACGTACAAAATTTTGTTTAATATTATCTAAACAAATATCTCAAAACAAATTTCTTCACTCTTTACACGTTTTTTTTTTTTTTTTAATGATTATACGCGTAGCTACAATGATACAATATTGTAAAAATAATTGCGAATTGAATTCAGTTAACTCTGTTTCGAAATAGATTTCAATTTAAAAATAAAAAATAAAATATTGACAAGCGCCCAAACGAGGATAGTTACAGGTAACCGATATCCACAACATTTGCATGTATCACGCCGCCCGTTGAATTTCCGTATATATTTATAAATAAATCAAAAATATATTATAATAAAATATCATGTTATTGTTTAAAGATTTGGCACCCTTGATCGATGGCGCGCGGGACGCACGCGTACGCGAATCGGCCCACATTAAATCCACTACTATACGTGTTATTACAACAACATGATATTATTATAAATACCTACCATACATACGTTCCGTCGTCATATAAGCATACGTAATCACCGTTCGGATAAATGAATTAATCTTGTGTACCTACTGGCTGAAAAGTGGGTCATGAACAGCAGAAATTGAATACGCCACTGCGCTGAATTTTTAGAAAAAATAAAAACAAAAAAATACTTTTTTCTTTATTGGGGATTGAGTTTTCCTATAGGTCTATAAAGTCAATGCACTGGCGCCAAACGACGATTATGTTGAAAATATATTGGGAATTATGTCAAACCTAATACAGGGTGATCCTTATACTGAAGTTATACGACACTCGTTATCTCGAAAAATATTAACTTTTTGCGGAATCGGTTTTTTTTAGTAAACGTACGAAACGAGCAACTCTTTAATATAACATTAGATACCGTTATTTTTTTGTCGCCTAAATTAATATAGTTGAAACCACTTTTGATTTTCAAATAGCAATCTGTACTAAAAACTGCATAAATAATAAGGATGGTTTTTTTTTTTTTTGGTTAGATAAACTCCCCCTTCCTGCTAACCGACAAAACTTAGAAATTAAATATCTCGTGAACAGAGGTTGACGATAAATAAAAATGTCAAAACCGAAATATATTTAAACCGAATGTATTTTTAGAGGCATTTTTAATAGATTATCGGTTAATATTTGATAACTAAAAATGGGTAGTAATTTCAACCCTAAAAATAAGGGCAACAAAAAATAAAGGTGATGTTAGATATAATAAAATATCCGAAAAAGTGTATCCTTTCCGGAACAATGAGTATCGTACGTCTTATACGAGTGTACTACGGTATGATGATCACTCTGTATAATAATATTACGTAAATATTTTTATTATTCAATAAAAAAAAAAACTATATATTTTAAAATCGATTTTTACCTATTGTTTACACATAACCGGGGCAGCTATGGTCGCGTAGTGCGCAAACAACACTTTTCTGTAGAATATTCATAACGCATCATTGCCGGAAAAATATGTAATATTACTAGAATACGTATAAGAAAGTATCGAACACAACTGCAGCTTTTGTTTGGTTTTGTTCTCCTTTATTAAAACGCTTTAAGTTATTTAAACTCTCCGTGCATGAAAAATTTACACGTTAAGTGAATTATTGAAACTGTATAAAAAAATTATAGTGGCATACAGACACGTCTATACTCTATATACATATATAATATATATATATGTAAGAACCTAACGTACACATGCATGTAATACATTGTAAACAATTCACACACGTTTTATGTATAAAGTTTAAACTTTCGGGCAGAGTGTAAGTTTAAAAGTGATTATGCAGAAGTGTGTGGTTATCAAATATGAAATTTATCCGATGTGGGTACTCATCCGTTATTGCAAGGCAGTATAATAGATAGGTAACTCCCTGGAACTCTCCTGTTTTCTTTTTTTATTCAAGATTATAATATTCTAGAGACGGTTGCTTATGAGCAGGGTTCGGGACTTATAACATTTAAAGTCAACAAGAAAGCGTTCAGAAAACTTCATTATAGTCCTGAATTCAGCACTTAAAAATTGTTTACGATGTTAGCAAATTTTTTTTTATTCGTCGAAATAAGCAAAAAAAAAAAAATCACTTTCGAATTTTTATATTTAAACTTGTTAATCTTTTTAAAACTAAGAGGTAGGGGTTTTACCGACGCGACAAGTAGAGATAACCTAAACAAGAAAATACAAATTGGATAATATAATTCAAAAATAACATTATTTAAAAATCATATAGAGGAGGGAGAGGGACCTAGAGTTTTTAAGTGAATTGCTTAATCATAAAGTATAAAATATGCGAAAAACATCCAGGAAAAACAAGTAAAATATTTTTATTTTTTTTAATAGGAATAAAAAAAGAACTTCAAAATTGCATACAAAGTTGAATTTGCCGTAATGTAACATGGATTTCTATAGCGTTCTGCTAAATGTAATGGAATACCAAAAAAAGAAGTAAATGCGTCTTGACCTGCTTATGAGTTACATATATGATTTAAATATTGTTTATTCCCTGATTTTTACAATATTTGTATGGCTTCTAAAATAATCATCATTAAATTTTGATAAGTACATTAATATTTGTTTTTATCGTTTTTATTGTTTTACCGTTCTACTAGTTGAAACAATACGAATTTCGGTGGAAAAAACGCAAACAACATTTAACGTGTAAATAATCGAATTGTTATCCAACGGCATCAAAAATGTAGAAATCGCGAATGTTTTCATCATTCCCATGTTTATTTTGGTGTGCAATAAAGTTTTTATAGTCGATTCCTCCCGAAATAAAAGATATAATTTCGTATATAAACTCGACAATTTTGTACTATTATTTTTATTTGTTTTATTAAAATCTACCAGCAGATGTAATATGCACGGTATGTTTGTGGTCACGGCGATTCAATAAAAGTTAAATTCCACTTTTGGGTTATTGCGTTATAACATTTAATTACTTAAACTTAGTACCCTTAAATAAGGCTAACGACTTTATAAAAGTTACAACAAGGATTTGCTTATTGTTTAAAAACTATCCTATGGCATTTATTCTTAATTCCAATTCGTACAACTAACAAACCCATTTTTATTGACTAAGTATATTAATTTTGAATGTGAAAAAATCCGTGTTTTTAAATGAATTAATGACTGTTAATTATAATATACACGCGTTACTCTGATTCTAACACAATCTGCTTGCATAGGTCATTACATTTTTATTTCATTACTCTATACTATTAATAATTAAATAAAAATAGAAATATATTTTAATTATCATACTATTTGTACTTAGATATAAAGTGACCAAAAAAAAAAAAAATAAATCAAAGGTAAATAATAATAATCTATCGCATAAACATAATAATGCCCTCTCCTCAAGCCACTCAAAAAAAAAAAAAATATAAAATAATTATAAAAGGAGCTGACATTGGGAACTGGTGTGCTAATGTTGTAGGTGGAAAGTTGGAAAGATTAGGATATATCAAGGTTGAAAACTTTTTATGTATGAAAGCAATGCCAAACCATTGCTAAAAAAAGCGATTCTTAGCGAAGTTTAGTTAGACGAGTTTTAAAATGGCGTAGTCGTTATAATTTTTGTCCAAATTTGAACTTAAAACTCGTATATAAAAAAATTACTATATTTCACCCTACTTTCATTTTTTTACCACTAAGAATAACTTATAATGACCCTCTTGTTAAATTTCCAAGCATTTCTGTTTGGTCAAAACATTTTATCTATAGAATACCTATCAAATAAAAACTACTTAAGAGGACGTTATACCCGAATCTACTGTCCAACTACTAGTTAACATGCAAAAAAAATGATTACGCAAAATAAGTAAAAATAGCTTCATTTTGATTTTAGAGTAATAGTACTTATTATGAAATTTATAGATAACAATATTTTTAAAGGAAAGTCATAGGTGTTTTTTGAATTACGAACTATTAAAGAAATAACAGCTATTTAAAAAAACAAAAAAAAAGGTTTTTATATCTTTTATATAGAGCTGTATATTTTGAATAATACAAAAACCTTAAGACATTCTCTCCAAAATATTGTTCTCTATAAATTGCACAATAAGTACTTTACCTCTAAAATCATAATTAAGCTAGTTTAACTTATTCTGCGTAAGTATTGATTTTGCATGGTACCTGGTAGTTGGACTGAGACTATAGATGCGGGTATATGTATAACGTCCTTTTAATCAAACTCGGAAATATAAAATTCCTATAAATAGCTCAAAATTCGACAAAATTTGTTGAACAATTTTCCTTTTTTAGAAAAATCCAATACAAGTTTTCTATCAAAATTCCAAGTCTCTATAAATATTTTTAACTGTATTAAAATAAAAAAAACAATATTGAAAATAATGAAACCATTATTTCCATAAACGTTCCCGTTCTTTCAACATTTTTTTTCGGGTAAATTATTAAGAGTACTGCTTAACAAATAAAAAATCGACTTACTTACTCACCAATTATATACATGAAATTCAATAAAAAAAAAAAAAAAGGTATTTTTTTGATTGGAATAATATTTCTCGTGGAAATTTGTAAAAATTTAAAATTACGAAAACGCCTTTTTTGGGAAACACAGTGTTATGGCCATCTTGTTACTGGCAGATAGATTCAATGGCTTGGTCAACCATTTTAATTAATTAGGCCACTTTGTTTATACGATAACCCCAGCCTTATTTTATATTAACAATATTACTATGCGAATTATTTCATAATTTCAAAGAAATGTGTAAAATATAAATTTGAAAAATACAAATGTATATGTATAGTATGAATGTAAATTTACTTAGTTTAAAATCAAACCGTAATTTTTATTGTAATGAGGTGTGATTGGATTCATCTTTCCAAAAAAAATAACATGTATATATATATAATTAGATCAAAAATACAGTCATTAGTTACTATTGTTTCGATGACAAATGTATTTTGTATTCTTATTACGAACATTTTTTTTCCTTGGGGCGCTTTAATGTGTACTTATGCCTGCAGTTTTATACATTACTACGTTGAAACAAATAGTCACACATCATAATTAAGTTTTTCATTCTTCTGCAGGAAATTGGAACCCCCTCATCCGCTAACCACCACCATGCGAAAATACACCTTAAACCCTCACCTTCTAAATAACACTATCGCCGCGCAACTGCAAAAAATACACGCTCAAGTTAGGAAAATAATACGTTTACGTAAAATATTGAAAACATACTGCAATGTAGTATAATAAATATTTTTTCGATGTATTAAAATCCAATAAATATATTAACGGACGTCAATCGGATTTCATGATGTTTTATAACACCAATTCACAATAATAACACATTTTAATGCGTGCATATATTAATAGTTGATACAATACAAAATTACACATTATATTATACTACTTTTGAATGTACATGGTATAGGTATATATGATTTTAAAAACTACACAAAATACATACAGTGTGTCCGTCCACAAAAAAATAAGCCATCACGAGGCTCTTTAAAGCAATATTCAATACAAATTTTTAAATCTATTTTCGGGACATGAAATTTGACAAATGAGTTCTTCACTCCTCTGACTTACAATATTCTTAACTCATGTATTCTGAGTACAATATAAATCCACTTTTTTTTTTTAATGGGGACTCATATTTTGAATATAGATTGGTTGAATTTGTCAAGCCATTTTAATGCGCCAACATCCAAAATCCAGAATTAACTGAATACGAGCTGTTTTGTTTTTAACTACTTATAGATATTTTTTAGAATAAAAAATTGATTTATACATAATACATTTAAAACAGTCGAAATAAGAATAAATACAGAGTGTACCTATAGTATAGGTACATTCTGTAGTATACTATAGTATTCTATTATAGTATGGGTCCTATACTCATTTCGACAATATCTACAGATATTGCTAATCAATAACCATACAGAAATTGTAGTACACATTTAAATTGAAACTGCTCTAATTCAGCCACGTTTTTATTTAGAGTACAATTTGATGCATTCAAATTACTTTTAAAGGAGGTACCATTGAAATAAAAATTTGGCAAAGAATCGTCATCTTTATTGGTACCTACAATGTAAATAATTTGGAACGTTTTTACTAAAAAAAAATTGTATACATACATATTATAGTATGTAGTTATAGTATACAAAATAATAAAATACTTGAATAATTTTATTAAATATATTTATCTCCTTTATTGTTCATTTGTTTTACATTATAATTTATGTATTATATATAAACGAGTATATACACTATACAATACACATACATTAGTAAAACTTTTACTTACGAATATATCAGACATCAGTGAGAGTAGAAAATATATCTTCCTATATTAGCCCATTAAAAAAATGTTACGGGTTTTGAAAGGTGTAGACATTTTGACAGAACAATGTATATAAATATTATATTCCTTCAAATATTTATAAGTTATCATTAAAACATAATATATCATAATTATTTGGAAATATTGGACAATAGACATTAGATGTTTGAAATTGATTAATATCTGTACGATAATATTTCAAATTTAAAATCTGACTGATTTTACATAATCAGTAAAAAAACGAAGGTGAAGAAAATATAATATTTTACAAGTTTTAAATTTACAATTATAAATAAACTATTTATGACGAAAATTTTAATATAGTATAATACACCATTTAATCATATTTTAAACAATATAATATTGAAGGTGTTTTTTTTTAAATATTTATGTAGTATTTCTGATTTTGAGAATGGATATATTGGTTTAACTGATGTTTTTTTTTTTCTGTTTGTAAACAAATTTGCTACCAGAAAACTTATTCCAATTAAAAAATGGCAAAAGGCCATTTTTATTAAATTTTGGATATTGTTGGTGCATCAGCTTTTAATTTTTCAAGCTGGTTTTATAATAAGTGTGAACGATAAACGATTAACGATAAAAACGTAAAATAAAAAAGGAAAATTTCAGTCAGGTATGAATCTAAACTATGAGCTGCTCCTCTTTTTTTGCTGATCCGCAAAGGGAGCAAAGGTATTAAATTGTTTAATTATCAAGTTATATTAGAATATATACTTGTACTTATCAAGATAACCAAGATAACTATAACAAGTATCTAGTCTTGGAAAAATATCGGTAGTCAAGATAACACGGAACCAGAAGTACCTTTTTTCATAAGCGTTTAAGATTTAATTTTGATGAAAATCATAATTACGGAATTTTAAAATATGTACAACCAAACATCCATTCTAAAACATTTTTAAGAGGGCCCAGTTCACAGAGGACAGAAATATGTATCTGAAATGGTAAATATAGAATAGATTCAACAGAACAAAAAACTCATACAAATATTATTTAATTTGAATGAAAAAATAATTATTCATTCTATCGGATATAAGGCAAAAAATATTTTCAAATAAATAAGGAATAAAGGAAAGAGCTATATTTATTACTATAATATTACAACATAGTAGTATCTATATAAAATGTACGCATGTTCATTTTTATTATAGGAACCCATTTAATTCTATATATGCTGAACTTTTGTCAAATATCATAAGAAAATATCTACAAAAATAAAATGTGTACACAGAGAAAAAAAATACCAAAAATATTTTCAATCTTTAACAAAACAAAAAAATAACGTAAAATCTCTCTATTGAATCTCTCCCTATTTATCTAATACATAAATACATATGTACATACATACATACATACATACATACATACATACATACATACATACATACATACATCCATACATACATACATACTTACGTATATACATACATACATACATACATACATACATACATACATATATACATATACAATATACATATTATATCAAAGCATGTTTTTTTCCATGGGACTTAGGAATCATTCTCGAATTTTACATAAACAGAATGCTTGTAACATCAGGTCATTGCAACGTTCGGTACAAAAGTAGTAGGTACTTTTTCTAATTTGAGTACACTTGAAAAAAACAGCATACCGAGTATAATTATACTACTGCTCCCTAATTAATATACACTAATAATAATAAAAATGAAAATAAATAGCATCTAACTAAGTAAAATGTATAATTTTGTTTATTTCATAAAAATAAACGACTCGCAATAAATATAGGAATAACAATCAATCAATTAATCTATTTTCATTTATCTGTGACCTGAAGTCTGAACCTCCGGGAAACAATAGGAAACGAGCCAATGATATACGGAAAAAAAGAAAAATAACTAAATCTTTCTCACTCATATATAATATTAAATAAATAAATATAATGTATAAACATCAAGTTTTACTATAATACTATTATGTTACACGTTTCGGTCACAGGTCATTTACCATAGCAAAGAAGAAAAATAATAAAAAATACATAGTATTTCATCATTTACTATTATTCTGGTATTTTTGCATTTTTCTCATATATCATAATATCATCACACGTATACTCATCACTATACATCACTAATACTCACGTAACACGTTATACTTTTTAGTCAATATTCAATGATAATGCAATGAACGCTTGTTTACCCTTATGGTCACCCATTTATTTAAAGTGGGAAAACAGGGAGTGTCGTAGGTTTATTAATGCATAACATTTATATTTTACTATTACTTAAGTAAAATGAAACCTATAAGTAAATTGATTTAATTGAGTATTTTCAATAAAACCTATCCTATTCAGAGAGAATAAAACATAAGACAGTTTTATTTCATATGTTCACATTTTTTGAAATAGAAAAAATTGCCTTTTCTAAAGTGCAACCCGTATTTGATAAAGTTAAATATTAAATTTAAAGTTTCAAGTTGAACATGTTTGAACAATGTATTGGTACAAAAAGCGTTTCATATTTTTATCCGAGATAAAAACATACCGCCATAAAAATAATATTTTATACTATAGTAACGTGGTTCTATTTTCTTTCATTATAATTGTAAATTAATATAATTGCATTGCAACAGTAATACGATTTTACCTTATTTATTTTGTATTAAACTAAGTCTATGTTACCTATTGCTAAGTAATTTTGGTGTTCGTAAAAATATAAATGTAGATATTTTCACGACTAAAATATATCAGGCTATTGCATACACATTTTAGCGTTGTCAAATCAAACAATAAAATGGAAACGTAATGATGTATATGTACAACACAAATATAGTATGAAACCGTAATAATTAATTCAACTCCGTTATGCTGCCATTTTAATTGTTGACTACGGTTAGACTGAGAGTAAGAGTAAAAAATATTTAATTTTATACTATGTATAATATTGTACATTAGGTATATTACCGGTAGTGACCCATTAATTGGTTTACGCAACCACACATAATTCTTAGAAAAATTTCGCAAAGACAATGAATAAATGAATATTGAACAATGAATATTGAACTACACAAAAATAATATAAAAAGATATCAATTCAATAATTAAATACTTATAATAATAATTTAAACAATATTTATTTTTCATCCATAATATACGCATTTATATAATATAATTTTCAGAGAGACTTTTTTTTATCATGGTCCTGAGTGTTAGGGGGTTAACCCTAATTTTCATTAAATCAATCAACATTCAACAACATAATATCTTAAATCACAAAACAAAATAAAATTTAATTTCATCAAAAATTAATTATTTATTTTAGTAATAATAGTGATACATAGTACTGTACTTATATGTGCTATCCTCTCTCTAAGTAATTATCATATGCAAAACCCCTCCCGAAAAGAATCCTGTGTGCGTTACTGTACCAGACAATTTTATATAAGGTTCACCACACATTTTAATTTATTGTTATAAAAACAAGTGGAGCGTAATATAGTAATTTTTTTTAATAAGCTTTTTTAAGTTCAAATTTTGACGAAAGTCTTAAAAAAAATACGACATTTCAAAACACGTTGAAAATTTCGCTCAGGGTCGTATTTTTTTAACAATAATTTATCGTAGCAAACAAATATAAATTATATAACTTTGTGAATGCTACTTCCCCAATATCTGCCTACAACAGTGGCAGCAGTATTAACTTTTATTTTTACATACAAATTTATAGATTTCAAAAAAAAAATATATTAGCGAGATTTTTTATTATCGAGAAAAAAACATTACTCAACAAACATGACATCTTCTTAGATTTTGAAGAATTCTATTTTGGGCTTTTAAAAGTTATTAAAATATTCTTATACTGTTACTAGTTTAATGCAAAGAATAATTTAATAAGCGTTAATTAAAAAAACTCGTTTTTTATTTCAAAGAGCTAAAACCTAAAACGAATTTAATTATATCGTGAACAAAAAAAAAAAAATTTAAACGGTTTAATAATTAAATATAAGATCGTTTAAAAGGAGTATTCGAGTTGAAAAATGTATTTCAAATGCTTATGAATTTGTTTTTAAAAATGGAAAGACTTCAAAGTGCTCTTCTACTCTTCAATATCTTTTTAACAGATTACCCAACCTCTTCAAACACTATTAGTAGAATATGCTAACGACAACACTTTTTTTTCACACATAAAAATCCATTTATAATTTCTAATAACTTTCAGTTTTGTTTCGACCAAATGGAAGCACAAAACGCAAACTGGAAAGTTAAGATGAACGAATTTGAGACAATGTATGAAATATTCAGATATCAAAACATTGTCCGCACGTTTATAGAAATGACGTTCTAATATTTACTTCACAATAGCAATACACTTGACAAACTACTTGCATGTGACATGGTCAAATCATATTATAAAATTCCTACTCGTGTATAATATGTATAATGTATATGCACAAGATATATACACAGTGTAACACGATGATCTGATACCTGAAATAACTTTTTTTCTGTTCAATATTTTTAAGTTTTTATTTCTATGGTAATAATTTCTAAAGCATTGCGCTTTGATTTTTTTATTATATATAATTTTTCTCAACTAAAAATAAAAGATTTAATTTTTTTAAAATTGTTTTTACAAAATCCAGGTTAGCCATTTTATAATATACATACATTGAATTCCGCTTAATGTGGGCACGTTGAGACCAGTTAACACTTGCCCAAATTAAGCAGTTGCCCATTTAAACCGAAATGAGTATCGTTACACATTAGAATCGGGACCAAACTATTATGCCTATATTAGACGGCTGTCCGCATTAACCGATGACCACATTAAGTGGAATCTACTGTATATGTATTGAAACAAGATTTAGGTATTGTAAAAGTTTACAAATGATGAATTGTTAAGTTTCTAAAATTCTTAAGTACTACTTATATTTTAGTATATTTTATTAATATTGCCTCATTCGAATTTGAGTTCCGCGATAAAAATCTACATTAGTTGGATCCTGGGTTTACAGATAGTTTAATAGTTGGGTGCCAGGTTTATAAGAATAGTACACTAGTAGAGTTTTGGGTTCTCACAGGTAGTATTAGTGGACCAGTACCGTAATAATAATAATAATAATTCTAATAGCTAGTTTGAAAGTTTAGAAAAATAAAACACAAATGAATCCAAATATTTACCAATTAATGGATGTTTTAAGAAGTATCTAAATAGATACTAACATAAAAATAATAAGTTCAGAAAAAAATTAATCACTGGCAAAATATATCTTAATTTTTAAGTCTGTAAAAATGAGAAAAAAAAATGTCTTGAATTGTTTTAAATGTTCGAACCCATGAAATGGTATATTACCTACTGGAAGTCGGGACCCAACTAGTGCACTACCTATCAAATCACTAGAGCCCGAAACCCGACTCGGTTGCAACCAATTAAATATATATTTAATACTTGTATTTAAATTAATAATAATAATATGACGATTAAAATTTATCTCCTTGTTAACCAAATCAACAACTGCAACTGTGTAAAGGATATACTAGTAACAATACAGACGGAAGGACACAACAGCCAGATGTAATTCACACCATATATATATATATATAGCCACCATAGTATTATGTGAGGTAGTGCTAAAGGTATAGAATCTAGGGCAATTTAATTCATATAAGAACTGATTAGAACTATAAATCATTACAACAAATAAAAACGATTTTGAACAATTGCCACGCTTCTTTTTATGATCTATTAAAATATTTAAATGTCACAACACAATAATAGGTATTTCAAAACACGTTTCTTTAAAACACCTGTACAACTAATTAAACACACAATTCAATAGATATCAGACATTTTTATTTATTTGTATAGTAACAAAATAGATGAAGCACAAAATTACTTTGAATTGGTCATCTCAAAACACTAGAATTATCAAGTTCTATAAATTGTTGACAAACTAATTTAATAATGCTATTTAAACAATAAACACCAATTAGCTTGCGTTCGCGATTAAACATTAACCAGTAACCAAGTCAGTAAAAACATACATTATATACTTTCATTAGTGCAAACTTGGAAGGTCATACAAAGTTGAAATCAACTATTTAACATCAAATAAAATATATAAGTGTAAAAACCCGATTACCTAAGAACCTTACTAATCGAAATTTGCCAGTAAATAAATCAATATTATTGAGAGAAGCCCCAACGTCTTTGTCAGTGCGTTTCACTTTTTACATATAAGATATAATATCATAATATTCTATATAGCTTTACAAGGAAGATACATTATGAGCAAAAGTGCAGAATTCATACTCAATGAATATTACCTATTTAATAAAGGTGTCAATAGTATTTGACCAAAACAATTTCCTGTGTCCATGTTATAGCTTACCCACTAAATCAATGTGGCAATAACTCTATGGGTAGGTAAAGAGTTTATTGGCTATTAAAATTTAAGCAGAAGGTACATTAGTAGAAGGAACATAAAGTTGACAAAATATTAATGAAATAGTAATGTTATGGTATACAAATGAAAGATAAAAGAATTATAAATTATTATCGTATAGCTGATAAAAAATCAATAATAGTTTATTATCAGGGTAAGGATAAAAAATTGTTGTTAAATCGTATGCTCAAAATCTAAATTATAACAATACAATACAATTTAATTTAATTTATCAATTATTAAAATAAAATGCAAAAATAAACAATTTAATCTAAGTGTGTCGTTGGAGTCAACAATATACTTAGTGTTCATAACGACATTGACATTCCAAAGATGGATTTCTTTTCGATTAGTTTTAAAAAAAACATTGCATTGCCAATTAAAACGTGTGCATTAAATAATAATTTTTGTATATACAATAGGCGTTTTAACATTTAATATTACTTTATTTAATTATATAATAAAACTTTACACATTAATTTGTAATAAACTATTATTTAAGAATAGGAAATAATGTAGAACGTTTATTTCCATCAGTCCATTTATCGTTGTTATATTATTATAATAATATATATACATAAATGAAGCATTTTATAAAATAAGCACGTAAAATATTTAACTGTGCATTCCTCCTACCTTCCCCAAAAGTAGTTCTCAAAACGTGAGAAGTGTAACGAAAAAAAAAGTTTTGAAAATATATTATTTTTAACTATGTTGGCAAAATTACATTACCTATCTAAACCTTTCTGTACATATTTCAACTAACTTCATAAACTACTCTAATCATTTATCCGAATAAATTTTGTAAATCATCAGTTAAATTTAAATCAGGAACGTTTCTATCTACTAAATAGAAGTCTGGGGTAGAATAATAAGTAGCTATTTTCTGTACCTACAGAAAGTATTTGACACAACATTCATATTTTGTTTGTGTACACTTCTGTGCAGGTTATACTTAACATATAATTTAGTAATTTTAATTAAATCATCTAATTAATATATACATGCAATGATGATTATATAATATTTATACGAATTAATCCGTTATAGTTCAGTAATTCTTTAATTACTGTATCGAACAGTCGCATGTTTATAATACAGGTTACTTGCTTATTTGGTATTATACTTCTCTATGGTTTTGCTAGGATAATTTATATGAAATATTGTGTTTGATTTGCAATGGTGACATTTTCTAAAGCGATGAGATCCAATGTTCCATAACATAATATGGAACATATAAAGAGTTTTTACATTTTTTCTATGTGGATTATAGAGACGCGCATTTCGGGAAATTAAAAAAATCAATAGAAGCTTCCTGATCTTTTCTGAAGTTCTCTAAATAAAGAAATGGAATTTATGGAATTAGCTAAAAGAAAAATCTAGTTGCAAAAGAAGGAATGGTGTATCCTGGAACAATTCTGCCATTGACTCTAATGATCAAATGGCTGTCATACAGAACACTTTTTTTCAAAGCTAGTAAAACAGGTTAGACACAAATATATTTGGTTTAAAAATAATAAAATGTTTGTAAAGAAAAAATGATGGCTTAAAAGTAACTACAATTGATGATGAAAATTCTATATAAAAAATTGTTTAACATAATTTTTTTTGTTAAAGAAAGAGAAAAGAGGAAGTAATAAGTTTTCAATGAAAATGTTTTACTTTTTATCTTGGAAAATACTTATAAGTACAATAAATTATCTTCTATAAAAATGTATACGGACAGATTTTTAAATAAATAATTGAACACGCAAAAAACGTTTAAACGGATTATCTTTAGAAATTCCTAATTCAAAAAGGATTAATATCACCATCAACTGAAAAAAGTGAAAACTAGAAAAAATTCAAAAATATTGTAAACATTTTAATTTTGAATTTCAATTTCAATAAATAAATCATTTTAAGTAAAATTCTGATGGTTTTAGATTCAAAGCATAGTAGATTTATTAGTTTTACTATAATGTTTATTTTATAATATTATTACTCTTCTCTTTTTTTCATTTTTATTTTTTAACACCTTTTCTACTAGAAATTTTGCTACAAAGTATCAAATGTAGCACATTTTCTGAAAAAATTTTTTATCTAGTTGGTACTTTAAAAAGGACATTTTTTGGCTATATGATATAAGCGCCGAAAGTGTAAAAATAACATATCATTTGCGCCAAAATTAATATTTTACACATTTTATAAAAGTAGGTATTTATAAAATTTTTAATTTGTCAATAACCGAAAAAATATACATAACAATAAATAAAAATAATTTTAATTTTAATAAATTGGTTGATTTTGTTTGATCTTTAAAAATATCAGATAATAAATTTGTCGATTATGATTAAACGTTTGGAGTTTTTGAACGATAATATAGTTCTAAATTTAGTATCGCACAGACACGTTTAATAAATACATCTATTACTTCAGTATAATACTCGTATATCTATTAACCGTGGCACACAAGTACCTAAAATGTTAGTGCTTTTGTACGATACTATTTTTTTTTCTTATCCCATTTTGGCACTTATGTCTTCCAACGTATTTTTTGATTTTCTATGCAGTTTTCATAATAATTGGGAAAAACTTAAAAAGGACAAAAATGATAAATTTACGGCATTAGGATTTATTTATTTTACATTTTTACGCTTTCCGTTTTGTCACAAAAATATTGCTTTAATAGAAAAACAACAAGAGACCTTTTTTGTTGAATTTTTAAACTAATTGAAGACAAATCAAGTTGTTTTTTGATTATCTTTGTAGTTTTTTTAATAATTGAGCAATACGTAAAAAGAACTGAAAAATTGACTAAAATACCTAATGATTTTATTATTTTAAATTTTGTTTTTGTAATTTAATTCAATTAAAGATGTTCTTAGAGACTTGAAAATTTTACTGAAACATATTCATTTTTTTTATATGTGGTAAAATTTTCAAAACATTTGTGTCATTTTTTTTTTTACTAAAAAAAATTGAAATTTTAATTTTACGAGTTTTTTAGGTAATTTTTGTTTCGTAAGCAGTTTGTGAGACGTAGGTAAATTGTTAGACTAAACAAAAATTCTTGAAAATTTAACAGGATTTTTAATATAAGTCGTACTTAGTAGTAAACAATAAAAAAACAAAATGTGTGTATGCAGATTTTTTTTTAAAAGAATTTCATTATCAAATGTTAACAAAAATCGTTATGCGATAAGGAATCACAACCAGCACGGTAACCTTTACCTTTTATTGAACATTAATCGTTTTTACACTTATTTTCTAGAAATTAAAACGCCTATAATTAAGAAACTTTTAATCAGAAATGAATGCATGATACATTAAAATGTTAAGAATAATATTTTTTACAAAATAATTATTTTGAAAATTTTCTAAACTGAATAAATACTTATATTTGTGTGTGTGTGTGTGTGTGTGTGTGTGTTTAGGGGATAAACATTCAAATTTAATTTTTCTCCAGATCGATTTCCCCTCAAAGACATACCGATTGAAAAAAAAAATGACTGAAAACAAATTAATATTACCAGTGTTAGAAAAATCCGTCGAACAAGGTGGGACACACTGTATACTCTACCCTCCCAAATTCCCACCTACAACAGTGGCACACCCGTCTCCAGTATCTCCTTTTAAAACTATTAAATAGACGATTATTCGATATTTTACAAAATTGGTTTTTACTAAGTTACTCTTAAACGTACATTATTAAATTGAAAAAGTTAGTAACTCGGAAAGTCGCATAGTTCAACAAATTGGCAAAGATTTATGTAGGTATGCACAAATAACGAACATATTAATATACCGAAAAGAATTCAATACATCTGCGTAAAAGATCCGAAACGAAAGTAATAAATGCAAATCGAATAAATTCCATTCTATGTACTCAATTGCCATTGGGAATTTGAAAATAGAACACAGTAAATTCCTGTTCAGTTTAAAAAAAATATATATAACACTTTGTGGCAAAAAAAAAAAAAAAAAAAAAAAAGTAAATCTCGTTAAATAATATGATAATATTCCGACACTGATTGAAAATGTATTTTTTTTTTCTTTTGAAATTCATGTTTAAACATAGATCTTTAGCATATGATAATATACAAGTATATATATATATATATATATATAAATATGTATATTATGTCGACCATAAATTACATGTGTCATTATTTCGAACACGTTGGAGAATATAATTTGAAAGTTAGGTGAGACCTTTTTATTCGGAAAATTAAACTTTGTAGAAAGCTTAAGAAGCAGTTAATTTAACATAAATAGAAAGGTTCCAATGCCAGAATGTTTTTTTTAGCTAAAATAATAGCTTTCGGGGAAAATTCTCATGTCTCGTAGACTACGTATTCAATTTTAACAATTATTTGTATGCTGGAAAGAAGAAGACTTCTAGGAAAAAAAACTTCGCTTTTCAATCTCAAATCATAAATCTTTATGTTTTTTATCAAAATATTTGTACTGTAACAGTCGAATATTACTGTGGGAAGTTATATTAGCCGTTGGGCCCTTTAAACAATACAATTATACACTGAACACTGCACAAATACTTGAATATAAAATATAAAAATGTGTGTTCAAAATCTAAAAAAAAAAAAAAAAAAAAATGATTGTGTAACATTTGATAAATACCTTTTTATTATTTACCAATTATTAAAGTTAATTATTAAATAATATATTTTAATGTTTCTTGAGAAACCTCCGGTGGAATTAAGCTGTTGTGGTGGTACATAATTTCTATTGAAATATGCAAATATGCAAAAATATATTATAGTATCCAATTTTTTTAATAGCTTTTAATTAATAATTATTAAGATTACTAAAGAAAATCTTAAAATTTAAAATAATATGCAAACATATTCAATGTTTATAGAAACATGAAAATTCGTGCTCTACAAATTAAAATCTATACAAATATTGTGTATAATGAATAATTTTAAAAACAATCAAAAACCGAATAACTAATATATAAATATCTGAAGAAATGATCATTACTGAATTGACGAAACATCTGACGTTTATATAAATTAGATCATATTAAGAATAGGAAGAACGTGAAATAAGAGGTTGTGGATACTGGTAAGGTGAAGAGGAATGCGCAAAGATATCGTGATTTATAAGTCATGAGGTTCCCCGCCAGGGAGCCATTAAGGCGAAGGGTAATACAAGAGGTAATTCAATTAAAATATCACATAGAACAATACTATTGTGTATATATAGTTTTGTGAAGGTGTATATAGGTCTTCCAAACCTCAGCGATGTTTAACTAAAATGGTAATACATATTCCAAAATTCATCAGTTGAAAACATTTAATTATTGGATTTTATTTCATATTTCAGAGTTATCAACTAATTTTGTATTTATTTTATCCTTATTAATATTTTTTATAGGTTTTTGTTTTCTATGATATAAATGTATGTCAGTGATAAGGTGCTCATTATATTTGTATAATATAAGAAAAAGGTTTCAAATATAAGTTTTTTGTCAAAATCGCAAATGTTAATATTTTTAACTTAATTAAAATGAAAATAAGAAAAACATGATCTTCGTAAATTTTCCCATTCTTTCTAAGTTTTTTCGGTTTGGCTCAATTATTATAAAAATTACTTAGAAATCAAAAATCAAATTATTAGCTCACCAACTAAATTAAAAATACAACAAAAAAGTCTCTTGTCGTTTTTTTATTTGAGCAATACTTATATGATAGAAAACATAAGCCATACAAATTTAAAATAATGAAATCATCCTCCGTAAATTTGTTCGTTTTTATTTTTCGTCTTTTTCCGATTTTCCCGATTATTATTATGAGAATTGCGTATCATAATAAAACGAATAATATATTCCTCGCTACGATCAGAATCTAAAAAATTTCAATAACTACAGTAAAATAATTTATTCGTCCCACGATGGTACATTTCACCTATGCTAAATTCAATATAAACCATGTATTTACAAACGTCACTGACAATATTTTACAGAAATATGAACATTATTATAATGCGCACAGTACCTATTTAGTTTAAATTATAATATTTCGACGTGTATAATAAAATCAAAATTCTTTATTTTATATTTAAGTAGATAACGTTCTTTGTTAAGAGGTTGCTACACGTGCATTTTTTGTTTCCGTCCTACAAACACACGTTTTAGTAAAAACACGCTTATACAGACTACACAGAACTCACTTAATTTTAGTTTTAGAGTAGAAAGACCAGGAAAAAATTAGAAAGAACAATATCACGAAAGATAAAACTTTAAGTTTTTTTTCCATTTTTCTGAATATAACAATCAATTTACCGTCTTTAAGTAACGATTTTTCCAACATTTTTTAATCAGGTAGCTAAAACTTTTGAAAAAAAAAAAATTATTTTCAAAAAAACCAACGTCTTGCCCTCCAGATTATTGTTCTCTATTAATTTTATAATAGGTGCTTTTACTCTAAAACTGAAACTAAGCGTAAAATATATAGTTTTGGTAGGTATGAATATTATAGTTGCGTTATCATTTAATACAAATATGTACTATTCAATAATTAAAAGGTATTATAATTATTATTAAAAGGTATTATATTATTATTAGTAATTATAAGGACCATATTTATAATACAATTAACTTAATCGAGAAAAAAAAAAACTAAAAACTGGTGATCGATTTTTGACCCACTTCCCGTAGTCCGATTCACTTGAAATTTTTTTCTTGCATTAATATTTTTGATGACAATAAAATTATCAATAATCAGAATTTCAGTTTTCACCCTCATTTTTAAGAAAAGTAAAAATATGGTTTTCAGCCTCATTTTAAAATAGAGTGAAAAAATGGTTTTTACTCTGTATGACTATTGGATATTTATTTTAAAATATCTAAAAATGCCTTATACAACTCTCTTGTATATTTAAAAAAAAATCCACGGTCGGCTGGTTTCACATTGACATAACAATACTTCAAGAAAAAATATTGAAATATCAAAAAACGCCTCACACAACTTATTCTGTTCGTATATTCTCCACAATAATCCACGATATGATTTTGCGATTTCTTTCATTTTACTTCCGCTTTTTTTTAAATATATTTAATTTAAAATGTTTAAAAATCCCACTAAAAGTACTAATAATTAGTCTAAAAAAAAAAAGTATTAAAATGCTTATTCCGCATCCGATTGTGCTTTAGTCTTGTGATTTGGTCATTATCACACAATTGCAGATATCGCCGTACTTATATAATATGTACTCTCGAAGTTTTTCAGTTAGACGGCACTCGATTAATCGTGAGAAAAAAATGAACCCGGTGGAAAAAAATTAAAACTACATAATTAATAATAATATAAGTGTGCGAACTTATCTTGCGGGGGCTTACCAACGAATACTGAATAGATAAAAGAGACCAATTTATAACCGGTTTCGACGACTGGGCGGTACGTATAAGTGTATTATTGCGGCCCAGCATGGCTCTAAACCATTTTGTCTTACATAACCTAACCAAAGCATTGTTTTACTTAAATTTTGTATCTAGTTAGTGAGTAAGTAAATCTTTTTTGATTTTCTAAGCTGATTTTATATAATAATAGGAAATCGGAAAAAGGCATAAAGTAAAAGAGCTGATTATATAAATGGATGCAGCCACTGTAGTATATGAGAAGTTGTAAAGGAAGAATACATAAGGTTATTTCATTTATATCTGTAAATAACGATAAACCATTGCTAATGAAAGACGATTCCGAGCGCAGTTCGGTAATACATGATTTAAAGTGCTGTATTTTTTTTTTTTTTTTTTTTTTTTTTTTTTTGCGATTTTTGTTTAAATTTGATTTCAAAACGCTTACTAAAAAATAAAAAAGTCTAAAAGTTTTAAAAATTTTACCACGTATGCGTAAGTTCAATATAAATAATGAAAGACAATTTTGTGTAGTTTGTAAATATGTAAGCCAAGTAATTAGTGGGGCAAAATTAGGAAAAACAGTTTCATTATTTTAATTCTTTTTTTTTTCGTTATTCATTAAAACAATTCTAGCTAATATTTCACCTGTGAAATATACCTCTGAAAAATATCAGGTCTCTACCTGATATTTTCGCATAAATGGTTTATTTTTTTTTTTTAGATGTTTTTGATATTATTAAATCATTTTTAGTTATTTATAAAAATTTGACATTTTTTTGTATTTTTATTTGAAAGGTACTAAGTGTCTAAAATTGTTTGAGCAAACAGTAATGCTTGAAAATTTAACAAGTGATCTTTATAAATTGTACTTAACGGTCAAAAAAAAAAAGTTAGGTATTATGAAGTTTTTTTTTTTGTAAGAAATGTATGACTAAATTTTAAAGAAAATCTTTATAGTTACAACATTTTAAACATGTAAAACAGAACTATGTTCAAAATCGTATTTCGTAAGCAATAATTTATCGTTGATTTTTACTTGGAATATAATACAATTGATTTCAACAGTGTAAAATCTTTAAAACGTTACATTATTTATATTACATTACACTTAAAATTGACTTATTATGTTTTAAGCCTCGATTGTACCCAATGTTAAAATGTTGTTACTATAATAAAAATAGAACATATTACTCAAATCATCGTTTATAGATTTTTAGTGGTTTCATTTTCATGTATCAATATGATATCAATGCGACAACACTTGTTTAAAATTATATTATAACACTACTAGTAATTTACTGGTGGTAAAATTGGGTATGATATTTTTATGTGATCCCCTGCGGGAGTTTGGAGATCGACAAAATTGAACACTAACACGAATACGAACGCAAACCCGGTTACAGCCTTACCGTCAATGAACTTTCCCGCGGGAACACCACAGGCATATACAATAAAAACGTCATAAAGAAACGAATTCTCTCGCATCTCCTACTCAAATATAATATTCTGACACCTCAGGGAAATCATTTCGACAATATATAGTTTTAATATTCAACGAATGAATTATTACGTAAAAAAATCTTGCAATGTATATTATATTTCATATAAGTACGTTACTATCGTTACTACGCGAGTGTATATTATATTTATTTAATTTAATTACATATGTATTTTCGAATTTCGAATCTAAGCAAAATTGAACCACTTGTAGCAATAAATATCAAAGTAATTTAAGTATTTTACAAAGCGCAACCTCTAGTACTAATTACAAAACAAAATATGAATTAATAATCTATTGGTATATAGCATCAAAATTAACTGCAAATAATTCCGAGTAGATATATTAGTTATAAGAACATAAATTATATCTTATAGTTCAAAATATATACTTTGTGATTAATAACATATAAATATTAAGATTCAGTAATGATTCAAATTAAACATTGCACGCATAAGACCTAGAAAATCCATTTTCAAATATTTACATTTATATATTATAGTCCAAATAAATAATATTATGAATAAATGAAAAACATTTCACTGAAATTGAATTTCGGGTATATTTTCAAGTGTTATTCATAAATGTGCAGTCTTTAGAGTAATATTGTAAATCTTACAAAGGAAACTTAAATATATTCAATTTGCTACAACAAACTTTAATAGGTTTTGAAAATTTCTTCTATACATTTTAAATTGTATTCGATTTTTCTATTCGTAAAACGTAAATTACATTACTGTGATAGACAGAAACAATATAGATGGGTACTAACATTCTCGTAAACCGTACATCAAAATAAACCGAAAATCTGTACTTTTAATACGAATAAAGAGATTTGATTTAAAAAAAAAACAAAATTAATTGTATCCAATCGCATGTTTTCAATAAAATAAAAATCTATAACGACACAATAACCGAAATAATATGTACTATGCATAAATGGAAGAAATTACTATATTAAAAAATCCAAATTTCTATATTTCCATCGTTATATACACGAAAAAAAATCTCAATATTATGTTTTTGAGCTTTAAAGACGATAATCAAATCAAACCTACTTAAATTTTAAATGTATCCTTTCTTAAAACCTCCCACATCCCATTCACGATTTCAACACTTTCACATTCTAATGTCACAAAATTATTGACGCAAATTATCTAGCATAAGATTTATGGCGCTAATTCTAGATAGGCCTCCAGTTTAACAAAAACAGTAGAGAATATCTATATTAGATACTGAGAAGAACGAAGAATTAAAACCAATATTTTTACAATAATGTTTATTTTTTATTTTTTTTCTATCTGTGAACAACTTTTCTACCAGAAATTTCGCTCCGATTTTCAAGTATAGCACTTTTTTGGAAAGGAAATTTGACTAGGGTTGGTACTTTAGGGAAGTAATTTTTTTATTTCCCCAGGAGTTTTCATTAGAAATGGGAATAACCTGAAAAAATGTAGAAAAAACAAGATAATTTACGAAATTTATTATTTTCAAATCGTATAGCATGTATAATATAATCTAATTATGCTCAAACTCGTTTTTTGTTAGCAATGATTAACCGTTGCGTACAGATATACATTAAATTACATCTCTACCTTCCTGATTCACCTACAACAGTGACCATGTGAAATATGTCTGTTTACTTTTTTTTTTTTTTAATATATTATATACTTTCATCTGCTATTCAAATTTAAGTTAAGTCTAAAAACGAATATTGTTAATTTACGAATCATTTATAAGAACCGTCTGGTCGTATGAAATCAGAATTAAAACGCCTTTCAAAAGCCTAGTAAAGTCTGAAATATAATTTAAAGGGGAATAGGGGGGGAGGGGGTCAAAGGAATCAACTAGCACCGTAGTGGTGCAGGGAATACCGGTGGATGGAACAAATCTTCTACTACACTGGTGAGATTATCCTGTCTAATATTTTAATAAAAGATTAGGATTAATAAATAACCGGACAGCGACAGATTTCTCAGCTAGGGATGAGATTGGAAACAAGGAGACATGTAAAATTAGTTTTAATTTTTTTTTATTGATCACCTAGTTTTTTTTTTTTTTTTTTTTTTCCCCTTTTTTTTTTTTTTTTTTTTTTTTTTTTTTTAACGTGGCCTAACTTAGGCAACGCAAATTAACGACAGCTAATATAATGCGTACATAATACCATTTTGTATCCCTATTTGATCATGAAAACGACACTATATTGTTTTTAATAAAAAACTCTATGCTAACAACTACAATATTTTATTTTAAATAAATATTATTTATTTATTATAGAAGAGTATACGCGAGGGAGGCAAGGATTTTGGGGTATTATCCTTCCTCTGTTGTTTTTTTTTTTTTTATTTTTACATAGTGTACATAATTTTATATGTAGATTTCAATAAACTTCCATGCAATGAAATTTTTTTACACTGATCCCTCCCATAAAAAATGTATGTCTACATCACTAACGTAACATGTGATTTATTGTAAACTAAACAAAAAAATGTAAGTAAACATTTAAAATAACGAAACTTTACACACTGTTTAATTCTACTTTATCGACGAATTTAAAAAATATATAGTTTATTTTTTGGAATAAACTTTTTTTTCATAATTAAACAATTGGACAAGGCAAATTTTGGTTGATTTAGGAAAAATCTGTTTCTACACTAAAATTTTAAATTGTATTTCTTTGTTTAATCCCTATTTATATGTTTCAGGGTCATTATCTTAATTGTACTTTTGCTAATAAAATATAATGTGGTTGTAGAATGATATAATATAAAAGAAACACTATAGTTCAAAAATAAGCATTCAATTATATCAAATCGTACGGAATAATTTTTAAAACAATCAAACAATTGTCATCCCTGATGTATAGTCAAATGTTATGATTGATTAATTTTATATTTCTAACTATACGAATGGATTAATCAAAACGAATGATAATAATATTGTATTGTTTAAAAAATGAAGTAAAGGAAAGCAGAGGCTTTTATAAAATATGCAAGGTTTTTTTAAATAATTTTTTATGCTAATGATAAATTATATAATAATAAAGTCTGGAATGCGAACATTGATTATGCCAACTTATAATAATATATTGTTTATATAAGACCATCGTAAATCTTAAAAATATTGCGTAATGAATAAAAATAATAAAATTTGAACAAATTACAATTTGAAATAATATAATCAACATGTTTATATAAAAATAATTTTTAACTAATGACAATAGTAATACAATGCTAATGCAAAATTTAAAATAAATAACTAATTGATGAACCGAGACGGCAAATTTATATGGGCAATGTAAATATAAGTATATGTAGACAAAAATACGAAACACCAAACATTTTATTATCTTGAATGATTGCATGGACTTATAGAGTTTCCTTTCGTTTAATAATGACTTTTTAGAAAGAAATTTAGACACTGAAAAATATGTGAATATGTGCCAAGTAGTTTTAGTAATGTACTGCGTAATATTTCCAACTTTAGATTCGAGTCGATGTAATATCGAGGATAAAACCAAACGGGTTTTTTTAAACTTTTAGTCTCACCGATCTTACTGACACGAAACAAAATAAATAATACCAACAAATAACAAGCTTCTCAACGAAGTTCGAATATATAGGATTATTTACCAGAAAACCGTAATTATTATACCGTGGTTCTCACCAGTTTGCACAGTGGTACACATTTGTGTGAATTACTGTGATGTGTGTCACAAAAAAATTGTTTTTGAAATTTGATTTGAATTTTTTTATTATTTAAATATGGATCGCATATTAGTAAATTTATATTTATATTTTGAAGATTGATGACCGATATAAAACAAGTTTAGCATAAAACATGTATATACGTAAAAAAACATGCCCTCAAACGCCGAGTTTTGTATCTGTCATTTCTCTAAGGTTTCTTTCCTTATTAATTTCGTATTTAAAGAAGTACATTTTTTATAGAAAAATTATTAATTATGAATGCCTAACTTCTTAAAAAACAAGCATCGATACTTTAATCACTTTACCGTCACCATCATAATCTTCTATTTCAAGTTATTCAAGAAAAATGAATACACTGGTGATCAAAGAAATCAAATATCTCAGTTTTTTTTTTTTTTTTTTTTTAATTTTACTTTGTCAAAAGAGTCAATGGTATCAAATAAATCAAAAAGATGTATAGAATGAAATCTTGGTCATGTAAGTAAATAAAAAATTTAACTTTCACGGGAAAATGTCTTAAATGTCTGATTAATCTATTTATTTTTTTATTTTATTTTTTAAAAAATACCCAAGTTTATATAAAATGAACTAAATGAAATTAATTTTAGATACCATTGAAGAGAATTAACTTTATCAGCTTATATTAATAAGAAATTTAGGTTTGTCATACTTAGTAAAGAAGCAACTGAACAAGTTTCAAACATTGCATTGTCAAAGAAATGATAATGTCGAAAAATTTTAGCAATGTTGGAAGACATTGCAAAAAATATAAATGAGAAATTACAAAATAAATAGGAATTTGCATTAAAATTAAATAAGAGTACCGATGTTCCTTGTGAACTCAGGTTACTTTGCTGACAATTTCACTGAATATTTAATATTCTACTATGCAAGATCGTAAAGAAAATATAATTTGTACAAGTGATAAAATATGTAGTTTTAAAAAAAAAAATGTACTTAAAATATTATAAATTCACTGTACAAAACACATACAGGACGTTATTGTTGCTCCAACAGATTATTAAACAGAAAATCTAGGGATTGTAAAAACACCATATTGGTTTTGTCTTAAAATTTATCTGTTTTCTTGCTATTTAGGTTTCGACATTTTCGGACATTATTGTCTGATAATATATCAGATAGTATATTATATCATATTGTATAACATGAGTACCTACTTAATAGTGTGTTATATTTATGTTATAAAAATCATGTAAGCTTGTAAAAATCTTAAAATGACATTTTAAATTTGGGTCCAAAAACTTCAAAAATGCCCCCAAAACCTTAAAATGCTTATGAAACGAATTTATGACAATACGATCATTTCACAGTAAGCTTTAGAAAAAAATGCTAAGTGCATTCAAATATCATCCTTAATTGTGTAACAAATGATAAAAATGATGATTTAAGCATAAATCAAAAAAAGGAATTAAAAAGTATATTGCATTGGCATGTATTGGCACTTTTTTCAAATTAAAACGAATTAGCTTCTATTCAATTCGACCCACTCATATAGAATTTCATTCGTTGAACTTTTTCATTCAAGAATAAAATATGGATAATACAAACTGAACATTTATGGAAAACGAACATTAACTAGAAGTATCATCAAATACAATGTTAAAATCTAAATTTGATGAGTCTTAAATCAATTCATTCTGGATTTCTTTGCAAAACGAATCTTCGAAGTGAGCAAAAAAATTATACATTTCTTTTCATTAACAACTTCGTTGCTGTATGAATTAGAATTTTTAACATAAGAAATAACAAAAATCAAAAATGAGGTCTAAGCTTAAATATTAAAATATTAAAATAGAACTACGCTTTGATTTTTCAAAAAATCACAAAAAAATGCAGACCTATGTTTAGTTCATCAATCGCAAATATCACACTGACTTAATTTTATAAATGAATACTTTTTTTAAATATAAATACCTGTCTAAAACTGTTTATTTTTAATTATGTTAGTTATATTTATATATAAGACCAATATTAAATCGACAGGAACTGACTACAAATAAACAAACAATATTGAGTTTCACTATAAAGATTTTATTCAATGTCATTTAATTATTCTATTTTATTCTATTTACAATATAATATGCCTTATTTACCTATAAATAAAGAAACGTCAGTTAATGTTCAATATTTCGTTTGTCAGTTTCCTTCGAGTTTTTTTATTCTTAACAATTATTACATTTTAAAATACCTACTACCGTTATATTTTGTCTTTATACTTTTATCAAGTTTATCTGCGGTTAGGGAGATCGGTAATCAAACCTGATTACTGGAACTCGTAATTTAACTGTTCCCCTTTGAAACCATTTCGTATTGCATGGTTCTTCTAAATTATCGTCCCTCAACGTGACTTTTGAACTTTTCCACTTTAAAGTGTGACCTACCCTCTACGGTCCCAATACGAGGTATTTTCCATTTCCCCTCCTCTTTATTTCTACGTGTTCTTTTCAACGACAAAATGTTTTAAGTTGTAATTTAAAACACAAAAAATAGCTTGAAGTGGTGAATTATTTTTTTTCCAACGTTGGTATTGGGGCGGCCCGTTGTAGCTTATCATTTTTCTGACAACTGAGTACTTATACTACCCCTCTCCTCCCAAATAAAAAAAAAAAAAAAAAAAAAAAAAAAATGAATATCGAACGAAAAGTTTATAATGTATAGTGCAAACACGAGACTACACAAATTTCATTAAACATGACCTGTATTCAAAAGCAAATATGTGATTTAACGTCAATAGAAATTTATATACTATAAATTATTATAAACAATTAATGTAAACATTGTACCTCCGTATTGTGTATATTTTGAACAGTGTACATCACACACACACACACACAATATGTATAAAAATAATAAATATCGATTTAAGTCTGATCTGCTAGCCGAATATAAATACTTCCATTCCAGTTGGCATATTACCAAAACGTACATGATCTTGGCACTACGAGTAAAATAAACCAATTTCATTGGCCAATTCATAATGGGTGATTTGTCGATCTTTTAACTAACGTTATTTAAAATAACGATTCTTATTAATCTATCAAATCCAAATAAATGATAACAATTTAATTGAAAGAAATGAAATAATAGGTCCAAACCTGATCCTGTTCCAAGGAAGTTGTCAACCTAAAACCTAATCAATGAAAAAGTACGACGGGTTTGAATAAAACAAGAAAAAATAAGAAAAATTTGATCTATAAGTTGCCGGTTTCGTACCCGTCAACATTAATTGTAACTTCGTGTATTAACCAATGAAATAAGTTTATTTTTTATATGTTGTGGTAAAATCGTATACGTTTTGTTAATATGTTTCCGGCTGCTCATAAAATATTATAATATTGTAAATAGGGTACACGAACGTATATACTCGTATATTTGCATAAAACGGACGTCATCCAGGCGCGTCCCTCGCTAAGGGGGTCCGCCGAATGATGTTCCATATTTATGTCACAATATATATTTAGATTATATATATATATCTAAATATTATATAAAATATATGATATATACAACTCCGAAAAAAAATATTTTTTACTATTGTGGCCAAAGCTGATACGTGCCAAAAAAACATTTTAAACATGATATCTGAATAATAAGCCGAAAACGAAAGTTATAACTGGTTAATTTGATAAAATAAGATCAACAATCAATAATTTACTATGACCATTAATGACAAGAAACATACGTAAGTTACCTTGTAAGTTTTTCGACAAAAAAAAATATAATTAAACAGTAATCATTGAAAATAGTTTTATAGTTTTTCAAAATATTCTCCACGAATATCAATACATTTATGAACCAATTTTCGAAGCACTTTTTCCACTCCAATTAAGATACCCCCAAAACATGCATTTTGAATGCATCAACTGCATCTTCAGGTATTGGAGAACGTTGAACACGCAATTTTCGATTCTGAGTGGAGCAAAGAAGCTTACGGTTTTACAAAGATGTTTATTTTTTGGTTTTTTTTTTTTAATCTGTGTGCAACTTTTCTTCTAGCAGACTTGCTCGGATTTCTACATGTAACATCTTATATAAAAAAAATCGGCATAGAGAGGTACTTTATGGAGGCCATATTTCGATTTTTTCAAAAGTTTTTTCATCAGATGCGAAAAACCGAAAAAAAACTGGAAAATTTACGAAATATAATAAATATAATCTTACGCTTTTTTTTTCTTTTGACAAATTTTCTAACAGCAATTTTGCTCAAACTTTTATTGATAGCAATGTTTCTTAAAAAAATTTCACTAGCTAGGTACTAATGAAAGGTAATTTTTCAATTTTCCCAAGAGTTTTCCCAGCAAATGTGAAAAACAGGGATAAAACATAGGAAAATCGGTACAACATGAAACAAATATTAATAAAGAAAATATATTAAGCCTATTTAATTATTTTTTTACTATAAAATGGCAAATATATTGTTACTGTAGAAAACCAGCCAAACAGAAACACGGTAGCTCGATGTGGCGTTTCATCATCAAAAGTCAAAACAAGTTGATCAACACACTGTTATTGAGTTAATCCACGTTGAAAGTCGTAGTAAATCATTGCACGAAAATGTTCACAATTTTATTTTATTTTTCGACAGTTATGAATTTTATAAGTCACTGTAAACCACACTAATTGTACTTGTACCGCAAAACGATTAGATAAAGTATGTTGTAATAATATCAATTATCATGTTCTATTATAAGATTTGACGTAGTATCCCAGGTGTAATCTTATCACAAAACATAAAAAGCAACCTACATAAAATTAATAATTAATATTCTGTTATTTATTTATTTTTCATGAAAAAAAAACATGCTAATAAATTTTACAGTTATGCTAGTCCTGAACAATTTAGTTTTGACAACAATCACTTTGCCACAATAATACAACTATGTATAATAAAATATTTTCATATTTTGACTCCCTCAACCCCCATTAAATTGATTCAAACACTTCTCTGACCGTCAACGCCGATATATTTTATGTATCCAACAGTATATACATACGTACTTACTTAATATAATATTTAATATTTTCGGGAAAAGTGCCCGCGACCGGCAAAACAGATGACAGGAATTCGACGATCGATATGTCAATATATATTATTATACCGAACACAATATAAATTACAATATATTAATCTCATGTCTCGCAATTCGGGAGGTGTTTTTATTACTTCAGTTCATCAATCAGTTGGTGGATATTAAAAAAAATAGCACCTCCGACGGACATAATATTATATATACCTATATATATTCGGGTTTGTTTTATAAACATATAGCCTCCTCGAGGGAATAACGACAAATAAGCGCCTCGTTAAAACACCTCCGTGGGGCAGTCGACATTGTAATGAAATAATAAACGAATTTTATCCCCGGGAAACACGAAAATCCGATTTCTAGAAATCGGGTGTTGCATTAAATCCGACACCGGTATTATTATGTATATACAGAGTGTTACACGAAATATTCCAGCTGGGTGGAATTAAGTTAAAATGCGATTTTTTTTTTTTTTTAGGAAGATTGGGGATTCTAAAATATATGTTTCAAGCCGATTGTCAACATTTATCATTGTTCGGTATTTCATGGAACAATGAATCTTACATTTTTACTGTAGAAATCAGAACAGTGAAAATACAAATCTGTTTCAAAAGCCTTAAATGGAAACACCTATTTCAAACATCAGATTCAAATTGTCCTATTTTTTTTCCCCAAATAATTTTTAAGTTTTAATTAAGTATACGTTTTATTTCCTATCTCAAAAATTGCCTGAGATCTTAAATATGATTTACCTTGAGTTTTCGAAAAATAAACCCATATTGTGTACGTACAGTTATGTGATCTGTGGGTACTTTTTCTCCATAAAAAAAAACTTTCAAATTTTTTGAAAATTCGAGAAAAAAATTATATTGTTTTAATAAACTTTATATGCAAATAAATACTTTGTATCTTTGGAAATTTTTATTCAGAAAAACCCACAAGAATTTATAATTTAAAATATGCTGAATAAAGTTTATTTATTTTGGTACAACAATCTTCCTAAAAAAAAAATCTCATTTTAATCTAAAGTCCATCCGGTTGGAATATTTCGTGTTAGTAATTTCAGTGAAACGCACTATATATTTTATGCATAAAATAATAATATACTCGAATAATACTATAAATTGTTATTCTGCGTGTACATACAATATAGGTATACTTTTTAGGATATTTCATAAAGGACTCCCGACCCTATTCTTAACGTGTGGATATTCTTTGACTCTTTTTTTCCCCTTCTCTCGGGGACATCGTATACAAAGACGATATTTCACGGTATTTATAACGTACGAACGTAACGAACAAAATATAAAAGCAAAAAACTAAATATAGTTTCCCCTCGTACCTACTTACTCCGTTGAGTTAAAAAAATATGCACTTAAAAACCTTTTTTTTTTTTTTTTCTTTTGCCTTCTTTAAACCCATTTTATTACGTGACATGCCTCGTTATTATTATTACTTTGTTTTTGTTTAATTCTACTTCGGATTAACACGAAAATAATTTCACTTCGTCTACGTCACCGCGACGACCGGTCGTAAATAAAAATAATAATAAGTACTAATAATAAGAACTGATACTGCTGATAGGTGTGCTATTGTTGAAGGGTGCAAAATTGGGAAAATAGCGGATCCATGCAATTTTTTTAATTTATAACTTTATTTAAATGAATGCTAATAAAAATCGATTCTGAGTGAAGTTCGGTTATACATATGTATAATAATTTGAATGGTATATTCGTCAAAATTTGATCTTAAAGCTTATAAAAAAAATTACTATATAGATATATATAGACTTTATATATTACTATAATAAGGTTATATTTTTTTTTAATATCAAATGTAACTTATAATAAACTTCGAGGTAAAAAAATAGTATCAAAATTAATGAAATCGTTCATACCGTATACTTTCTTGTTTTACCTAAATTTTTTCCAGAATTTTACCACATACTAATAAAACTACAAAGAGAATCAAACAATGACCTCCTTCCTAAATGCACAAACAAGATCCAAAAACCTACAAAAAAAGTTCTCGTTATTTTTATGATTGGAGCAAGATTTCTGATAGAAAAATTGTTACAAACATGTAAAAACAAATTGCACACTTACGAGTAAAAAAAACAATACATTTCTCGCTACATTTAGAATCTAAAAAATAAAATTGCTGATGATTTAATGGTTTAGCGTGATGCAAGCAGCTATAATAAGATTACGAAACGTAGCGTAGCAAATAATGTATAGGGATTTATTATTTATTTATTAATAAAATTCATACGGACACAGAGTCCAATTACAATAAAAATTGTTTATCTTATTATTCACAATTAAGAGCTAAATTCACATTACTTTTAAATTTACAAAAACTATTAACAAAAGGATAAATATTGTACCTATTAGCTATACTCATTTAACGATGAATTGGTGCATTTAATACTAATTGATTACTAGCTAAAGACGAATAAAACAAATTGACATTTCTTAAATTAATTTTATGAATCTTAAAACTAATCATACATAATAATTCAGGGCATTCAATTAAATTATTAAGTAATTTATATGAGAAAAATAGATCTAATGGTTTCTTCTTATTTCTAAAGTATTTAAATTTAATATACTGAGTAATGGCTCATAAGATGTGTGTGCCTCTCTATACACATTAAAATTAACAGAAACAAATCTAAAAAATCGATGTTGGATAGCTTCTACTTGTCTAGTTATTATAATAAATGCTTTATTTTTTTCTGTTTGTAAACAGTTTTTCTACCGAACTGAAATGTTCACGAAACTTTTGAAACTTAATATATATGTTTCGGAAATATTTCATTCAAGTTTAAAAAATATTACTAACATTTTATGGTAATGTTACGTAATACCTAGTTAATTATATATCTTTTAAATATTATAGTTAAATATATAACATTTAAGAAACATTAAAAAAACTAGGAAGAAATAAAACACTTGTGGGATTTAAACTCGAGCCTACTGATTTTTTTCTTTTAAAACCTACCTATAACCTATCTATATGGATCTATACGGAATTTTTAACCTGTTCATATTTTGATAAAAATCATGTAAATCGCAAAATTTCAACACAAATTTAACCATACTTCACTGAAAATCGTTATTCGTTAATAATAATTTATAGTTGTGTACAGATATAAATTAAATAAAATGATGAGTACATGTATCTTACCTTCTCGAATCCCCACCTACAATAATGGTAAACCCTTCAATAGAATTATTTCTTTCTTTGATTTGTATAATTACATTTTATAAAAAAAAAACTTCTAAATAGCTAACTAAGTATTGTATGTCTACGAATGCTGGGCTTGGGAATAACAATATAGGCTATAATATTATGCAAAATCAAATAGAATGCAAATAAAAATTTCGTGCACGAAATATAAATATAAATAAATATAAACAAACACGCGATGGTAAGTATGTGCATTATGGAAATGTTTAACGGGGGGTGTCGGACAATCGATTAAAAGAAATCCTGTTAAATATTATGACGACGTGTTTATGATGTTTTTGTTAATTATATTAAAATTAGATGTAACACTCTGCTTTTTCCGTGCACATTTATAAACGGAAAAAAGGGAGATACTGCTGATAGATAAGCCACTGTTTTAGGAAGGAATTTCAAAGGAAGGATATATAAAGTAAATTTATTTATTTATTTATTTATATCTGTAAGCAGCGAATATTGCCAAGGGATTTCTATAAATCTACACGAATTGCCAGTTTTACTCATTTATTACCTAAAAAAATTACAAGAAAAATCAAAAACCCTATCCTCTCAATACGCCCACACGATAAAAAAAAAAGCTACGAGAAAATTCCTATAAAGTTTTAGATATAAGTAAGATTTCTGGTAAACAAATCGTATAAGTACAGACACAAAAAACGTATTATAGAAAAACCAATACATTCCTTTTTCGCTCAGAATCTAACAGTTTAAAAAGTAAAAATGTGTTTCCTCACGATTATAATTTTATATAGTAAAACAAAATAGGTATTTTATAATACCTAATATAAATGATTTTTCCCTTATAACTAATAGGTAAAAGAAAAAATAAATTAAAATGTACTTTGAGGACAAAGTTCCTTTCCACTTTAGGGATTGAATTTAAACTACTCGCTAAACACTCCTGGAACTAATAAAAACATACATTGAAATGTTCAGCAAAATCGGTCTAGTAGTTTTTGAGTCTATAAACCACAACCATACGTATATTTTGTCTTTGTATGTACAGGAAGGTATAATATAATATAGGTAAATAATATTATAATAATGTTTATAGTTTTATACCGAATTTTCTTCACGCTTACACTACAGGAATATTATTATGTTATTATACCCGTAGACGGTCTAATACACGAAATATTCTAAGATGGAATTTAATTTCACGGGACGGCTTAATCGAGTACAGTTGGGGGAAGGGGTACCCGAGCGCTGTTATTTGCTTAACCCTTAAATCCGCGTTTGCGCAATTATTATAATATATTGGCGGAGAGGTACCTGCCGCGGGAATTCACGACCCCGGTCATTGCACGTACTACAATCCGGGTCACTGTGCCCTCCCCTCAAACATCACCACCACTGCCAGTACAATAATAATATTACCGTCCGATGCCCACATAAGTTTTACAACACGTGATAACTTCACCGCAAGAAATTTACTTAAACAGCTGCGTTGCCCGCAACCCGACAAATAAATTTTACGAAAATTTAAACATATGCACATGCGTGTGACTGTGTGTGCGTACAGTATTGTGCATACTAAATGGACAATGAAATGTAAAGACCTTTAAATATTCATGCATATACGCACTAAAAAAAAAAAAAAAAACCGATAAAAATCATGTATAAATGGTTTTTTTTAAATACTATATTCATAGTTATGTCCTAAAAATCTGAAAATATGAAAAATAAAATTGTCTAACTATATAATACCGTGAAATCATAAAATTCATTCTGGTATAAACAAACTATGTTTATTACCAACTAATAAGGAAATGCAAAAGTATATATAAATATATTATGTTTCGTTGATTAATAATATGTGTTACATGCATAAAGTACATATTCAGATTTAAATTTATAAATTATTATTACACTCGTTCGTTATTAAGTTTTATATGGGATTGATTAACAAGTTTACTAATGTGTTTTGACCGAAGCAATTATAAAAAATCATAAAATTCTATGTACTATGATGAAGAATATAAACAGAAAAATACCATAGTTTTGCTCTTCGATATCACATATACAAAAAAACAAATTAAAATTGCTTCTGTCATAACCTAGTAAACTTGTTAATCAATCAAAATCCGTTTTGAAAAATTATAACCTGTCGCTCCTAATCCTTACATTTTTGTCTGGCTTTTTGGTCTAAAACGTCATATTCTTCAGTACCTCTGCCCTTAAATCGGTCTGTAAATTAGTGGAAAAATCTTATCGTTACTTCGGTCATTATAGCTTAAATAAATGTTTAAATTTTAGAAAATTGATAAACATTTTAAAACCTACTCCGACCTCCTTAACTCGATTCGTTATTTTATCATTTTTATTCCGAATGTATTTTTAATTCGTTGTTTCATAATTTGTATACTTGCGATATTATACTAGCAGGCGATGGACCGAAAATATAAAATACTACAAAAACAATATAATATAATGAAAATCGTACGAGATAATCGTGAACGGCAGAGCGGCGACAGTCCGTCACGTTTCGAATTTTTCCCCGCGTTTAGGCGCGCCCGAGGGTGCGGCTTTCGAGGAAATTGCCTTCCGCTCCAATTTGCAAACGAAAACGTCCCCTGTTCACCTCTTTCGGTGGAAATATTACGAATCGCGTTCACGCCCACGACCGACATTCACCTCCTATTGTGGCACGGGCTACAAACACACGCGCGCACGCATTTTATCGGTTACGGAAACAATTAAATATTTTCCTTTTCTTTTCGGAACTACTCGGAGTGCACAATATAGCTAAGTGAATTTTATCGTGCAATAATTTTCGAACGTTACCATTATTAAAAAAAAACTACCCGAGACTACGGCGTAACGGTTATATTATGGTCACAAATCGGCGTATCGCATAAACGATTTCGCCGATACTTCCAATGGACCGTAATATTGTTTTCGACAGTGCAATATATTGTACATCATGCTAATCACGCATATGAATAAAACGAAAAAATCAAGAAACAGTACCTATGTAGGTGGTTGAAAAGACCAAAAGTTATGAATTATTAATAAAAATGAATAAAATAATACCTAGCTCAATTTATTTACGCAAATACCAACGAATTTAACGATTTTCTGTTTATAATAAAAAAAAACTACAAAACTTTTAATTAGTTTGAATAAGTTTTTATTTTTTTAATCTTATACTCAAACGAAACTAAATAAATAATTGATATTTTAATTTTAAGTACATACGTCACTTTACGAGAGAAAAAAAGAAAAACTATACATTTCAAATGTATAAAAACAATTTAATCCTACGTTTCTTGATTTACTCTTTTCTATACAAAATACTTTTCTTCAAACGCTTTTTTTTTTCTTCAAACTAATTAAATATACAACTTAACAGTGCTGATTTATGTGCCATATTTATACAATACTCATTAAAGAATTAATTTGATCAGTACCGTAACTAGAAGTTGACGACATAGACAGTTTTCAAAGGCACATTAAAGTCAGGAGGCACATTTGAGTTGGTTTAATAATGAAATTTATAATAGTATTAATTATAATAAGTTCAATTCACAGTCATTTTACTTTTTATTAAGAATTTTATTTGAAAGGCTAGTTTAGACTTATAATATGGAAAATAGGGGATGAGTTCTCCCTATTTACACCATTAAGATACAATATATTATATAATTTGATAATAGTACCATGGAGAGTAGTTATTGGCACTGATTTTATTACAGACAAACTAAATTATAAATTACTTTAATTGGGAATTAATCACATAATATAATCACAATAATTAAGACAGAACTGTATATAAAATATATAAAAATCTTGGATGTTGCAAGTTGATTCACTTATAACAAACTAAATATAGAAAAGCAAAATTCACAAAAGTTTACACAAAAATTAAATTAAATTAAATAAAAAAAATACTATTTCATCATTTTACAGTAAAACTTACTAAAATGCAATAAATTCGTCTTACTTTTAATAGGGAATCAACTCAAGTTATGTTAAATACGTTTATATAAATTTTAACATAATCATTTATATACAGTATTTCTTCAACGAAATAATTATATACCATGAATAAGTAATTATTAATCATAATTATATATATTTAAAATTTATTTAATATTTTATAAATTAGTTAGAACGCAAATTTAACAAAAAATCTAAAACATGAAATAATGAAATAAACCAATTCATTGACTCATTTATTATGCTCAGTGGTGTTAAAATCAAAATTAAACAATCATAATCATAGTTGTTTTAAAGATTAAAAATATTAAAAACTAAAACTTTAGTCTTTATAATTATCGCACGCAAAATCCAATTTGCATAATAAATTGAAAATTTATATTTTTTTAACGTTGGATATAAAGATTTCAATTAGGCATTTTTTTATTGTTCCGTACATTTTCCGAATTTTAATGATCTATGTTTTTATTTTTCTCGAATTTAAAATATAATTAATCATTACTCAAGAAAAAAAACTTATAAATAGCCTAAAAGCCCCTTAAGTATTTAATTTCTAAGTATTCAAGTTGTTATAAGCAGACAAATTTAGTTTTCAGATTGTTCTTTCCATTTTCGAAAATTAAAAATAAAATGTAATCAACTTTACGTTATAGCTAATATATATATATATGTTGTAGACCAGTTACAGTTCCACTGTATACATATTTTATTGCTATCCAGTTTGGATAAATCAAGCAACAATACCATCTTGCAGTATACATTTTATACGTAAATTACTGCAAGATTACACATAGGTTTAGCATTTTAATATTTAGAGAGCTGTCCACCTCGCTTATTAGCACACCGTATAGACAATAAACATTATATACGTTACGATCACAACATATACGTTTCTTATTTCACTATAATAAACCCTCGATTCAAAGTTACCTTTATCAATTTTATTACTAGATTCTTGTTCAGCTACGGAACAATAATTTTATTTGTATCTTTATTGTTATGATTTTTTTTTTATAACAATATACATTGTCAATTTATCTATATGCAAGTAACAGTACTAGAACACTACTCTTATTACAAATAACTATTTGATTTGGTTTTGTAATAAAAATTAGACGATCTTACACGTGTAATACCGGTAATTAAAACTTCCACGCCCCACACTGATACGTTTTCAAAGTCCCACATTAGTAAATACAGATTTATACACACACACAAACATACCTAATCAGTCAGAAGTTTTGATAGGCGACCCCTTACGCTTCTTGTCGCAAGTTATTATACAAACACAACACCAGGAAGTGTTTTGTACATCCAAATCTCGGTACTTTAGTCAGTGTACTTTAAAACGAGCTCAATGTCCACTTTTTAATTGTATGCTAGGTAAATAAATTATTGTTTTTTGTTTCAAGCACATACGTCATTAACACAGCGAAAATATTATATTCGAACCAAACACTTTCCATAAAAATAATTTTGTGTTCGACAATAGACGGTATTTTCATACCGGAGAGAAGTAAGTATATTAAAGTTTCGATCGTTAAACACGTATCATCAAATCGACCGCCCTCCACCGGCGGCGGCGGCAGTGGCGTCGGTGAACAGTACAGGAATAAAACAAACATAATTTCATCATCCTTTATATAATGCATAGAGGCTCGTAAATCTAAAAATCTAAAACTTTCACTTTCCTTGCTTTGGTATGTAATTATTCCACATATATACAGGGTGTTCCACCGTATTTCCCCAATGATAATCAATATTCAAATCTTCCCCCTTTGTTAAAATTCAAGTTTGTTTTATTGTTTGTTTTTTTTATTTTTATTTTTCAAACAAATTTCGTGTCGAAGAGACACGTCATATATAGAGACAAATTTAATTGTTATTTACTCTTTAATTACCAGGAAACATGTTTATCGTTTTAAAAATAGCCACTTATTAATAAATATTATTCCAAACGTTTAAACGTATTATACATATGCATGTCTGATAAATATTTTTTAAATAATAGCCAATTTATTAATTTCTAGAAAATGGGTATAAATTACTTTTATTAAAGTGCTTCGATTGTGATTCTTTTCAAAAAATATAACAGCTATCACTTAGAAACAAATCATCAGATGCATGAGTTTGTATTTAAGATTAAATTTTTAAAAATAAATTACAATAAAGTAGTTATTTTTACAAGTTTAAAAAAAAAAAAACAAATAATGTGTGTGATAATTAGTGATTAAAAGTTGAAATTAAAAAAACACTTTTCTCTAAATATATAATCATGTCTCTCTTCCACGAAATCCGATTAAAAAAATGTAAAATACAACAATTTGAAAATTAATAGATATATTAGCATCGAAGAAACATGGTGAGTACCCTGTATCATATATAAAAGCTAAAAATAAAAAAGCGGAACCTTCCTAAATATAATAAAATATTATATGATGTTTAACGTACTATAGTTTATACCATCAATATTTTGAGCACTTTATAATAATGATGATGGTATGTAAAAAAAAAATTAAATGTAGTTCATACAGCCTTTGTAATTAGTTTCGAAAATATTTCAAATATAATAGGATATGATAAAAACGTAATTTATGTTTACAAAAACTATTAAATGTTATGATTAGAAAACGGATCGTAGTTCTAATAAAAATAACTGTATTTTGTACCGGAAAATTAACTTTACACGTCATATTATTATTGTACGATGATAAAAATTATATAAATATATATATAGGTGTACATTTTTGTTTCCATCAACTAGAATAACTACTACTCGTATGATATGTAACTTAATTATTTATGCTGTGTACCTTTTTTGGACTACTATTTTAGTCAGTATAAACTATATTTTATTTCAAAATACAAAACAACGAAAAATTTACACAATAATATAAATCTATATTAGGTATATATTCAAAAAATAAACTACTAAATACAACTAAATTACGAAAAATAATATTGCTCAAAAGGGGTTCTTTGGAAAAAAAACAATCTCATAATCGTAAAACTCTAATAATAGCTAATTAATAATAATTTACTGTTAAAAAAAAAGAAAAATAATCATAAATACTATCTCCATATTTTAAATAACAGAAAATTTTGGGGCACGTTGTAAATCCCAAATTTGTGCAGTTAAATTAATATGTTACTAAATAATACTATAGCTAATAGCTTGGCATCAATTAAGTTTACAGGCTTGCGGTATTATATCCCAACGTTTGCTTTGGTATTGAATACAACTATGTAGAAGTATTGCATACTCAAAGCGCCGTCTGACAAGATGTTAGTAAAGAACTATAACTTTTATGCGTCCATATATTTTGTTACCATGAAACGGTATCTTATACATTATATAAAATATGTAAAATATATACCTACTGTTAAACTTCAATTAAAAATCAGTACGATGTTGATCATATAGAAAATAATCAAGATTTTATAATCTATTATAATATTTAATATTCAATAATCAATACCTATTTAGTATTTATTAAATTAATTAATGATTCCAAAAAAATGTCATTTATAATAATTATCATTATATTTTTTTTTCACTTTTTTTCTGATGTCAAATATTTTTATACTTAATTTTGGTGAAATTTAATTTCCAATTTTACTAGCTTTATTGACAAAACACTGTCACAGAAAACGTTTTTATCAGATACACTGATTTGTTGACGTAATGTAAAGAAACGGGATGAATTTTTTATACAAAGTTTAACCAACACGGAAAAGTGATTCATCACATCGAACGTTATATTATTACTTTTTTTCAAATAGAATAAAAAATCAACCATCGGGATAAGTAGAATCGTATTGAATACATAATAATCTCCTATTCCCATCGGAATTGAAGAGCCTTGAAAAAATATATTATTAATAAAAGATTTATTTATTTTTACCACTAAAAATGAAATATAAAAAAAAACCTGTGACAACTTGCTGTTAATATTAGTGTTAAATAATTGATAGTTACAAACCGTGCAGAGTTTGCCTAATATATATTTATCGAATAACAACTACGTATTTACGTAATAAACGTGATCGAATACGACGAAAACATAATATACACGTAGCAATACAAATATGCACAAACACTATTTTAATAGTAAATAAGTATATACATCATGTTAATTATTATTTATGCATTTCCATAGGTAATGTCCACTACTCAGCCACAAGGTACAGCAGACACGACGTTCACCATGTTGCCTGAAGAACACGAAGACCAAGAACCGTCTAGCTCGAAAGATTTGTAAGTACAATATGATTATATATGATAGTATTTATTATACTGCACAGCTCAAATTGAGAGGAAAAAATAAGGGTGGACGCTGGTTTTAGTTTAAAAGCTATCGTTTTGTACCAGATAAATAGTACACATAAAAAAAATTAAATAATTATGAATACATTTTATTTGACAACTTAAAAAAAAAAATGTACAAAATACTCAGCTATAAACAATACTATCCACACCTATATTAAATCTACCTTATAAAATAGAAAAAAAAAACACTATAATAGAAAATATTATATTATATAGAATTATAGGTAGATTTATAGCTTTTACATCTAAGGAAATATGGCCGAAAATAGGAAAATTGACAATGTAACATCGAGTTCAAGGGCATAGGAAGATAAGTTACATGACATTTTTTTTCGACATTCTCGTGTGAATTAACTTGATCCAAAAACTAAATTTAAATTTTACTCACAATGAAAATTAACAGTTGTGCTGTACAAATAGATACGCTTTCGATAAAAGCTTTCCTTTTTTTAACTAAATGAAGTTTAAATGGTACAATAAGATAAAATTATAATACTCGTATGTTATGTATGTTACGATCATTTCGTTTTGCAAATGTGATTTACTCGCGTACTGTTGTATCATACCGCGAATAATAGACTGCAAGTCGTAAATAATAATAATAGAGTATATAATACACACGGCATTTCAAAAGGTCGCCAACGGGCACACGGCGAAAATTAGGATATTACACTTCGGATTATAATGATAATATTATGTCTCGTTCAGACCTGCTTGAGTATAATATATTTCGATTGTATAAAGAACATAATACAATATAAAATATAATGCCAAGAAAACTAAATCCACCGAAAAGAATAAATATGAAATCGATTACAAAATACGCAGATCCTAAAAAAACAACAGCGATTTCATATATTTTCGTATTCACTTTAATGTTTTTTTTTATATATATATCTTATATACATATAGTTGATGAAAATCTGTTTCACCGTTTCCCCAAACACACACACACACACACATGACCAACCGCATTGTTTCATCGCATGTGCTGCAGACGAGTATATTTACTTATACAATATGCTTATTGTGCACAGCGTGAACAAAAAACCCAATATTTTAACTTTTGGACGTATCACTTTTGTTCGACACGTTTCCACGCAATGTTTTCATAAATAATATATTTGTAAAACAAAATATTACGTTAAAACGTTGATAATGAGATATATATGAAGATTTTTTCACAAATAGTCTGTAAAATCGGTGTACTGCATGAATGTATTATACATATTTACCTATATATGAACATTATACCACAAGACCATCCCAACAGTACCCCCTTGTTTTTTTTTGTTTATTGGTTATTTTTGTGTATTTTGGCATGATCAAAATATAGTAAATTATATAAAAATGATAAATGCACCCTCCCCTCCAAAAAAAAAAATTGGTTGCGGTACTGTATAACATAATGTAATGACCAAATACTATAATAATACAAATTTAATTTAACTCACAAATAAAACTAACATTAAAAATTGTAAACATATTTCGGGAAGAGGGGGAGGGGGGTCATAATAAAAAAGTCCTATGTTTACTGCATATTTGATATTAAAAATAAATAATTATTTTATTTTGAATGGTCAATATTCATTCCGTTTAATTATATTTATTCATAACTAATAAACAAACCACAATTTGTTTAAATAATAGCACGTTTAAATACTAACAAATTTAAATGAAAATATTATTTATTCGGCAAATATACAAACTCTTAACCTTTAATAATTAACCCTAATAGTTTCACAAACGGTTTTTATAAGGTTATAACAAATATTTTAAATTATTTTGGGTATTCGATAAAAGAATAATAAAAAAAAAAAATGGCTATAGAAATGATAAGTTACTTTTACGTAAAATCAATCACACGTTATTAGCTTTTCTACCTAAAATTTCGTTTTTAAGAATACCTATACTAGAAAGTTATTTCGTTATGCGAGGCTTCGGGAAGAATTCATGCGAACAATAACAAGAAGAAAAACGCATAACGCATTGTCAAAACGGAGCAAACTAACCATGTCGGTTCAACACTAATGGAATACAGCCAAAAGCCGAGAGCAATATATAAATGCCCCGAAGGTAAATGTCAGTCTCGGTGGCGACGGCTGCAACTAACGTGGTTAAAAAAAAAAATTAATATATAATATAATAATAAGGGTTTGACGTTGTTATTACAGTGCTGATACTACCCTGTATTCGTATATTAGTTGCTCTTGTTATACGTGTCGAAACAAATAATTGTTGTTTATAAATCCAGCAAAGCAACGACAGGCCAATGGTTAACCCATCAGCAAAATAAACAGAAGGGAGGGAAACACGCGGACGCTATTATTACTGACCGTGATTTTTTTTATAATATTAGAACCAAATAATTTGTGTATATTCCAATATTTCATATTTTGAACACATTCAAAAAGATTTAAATAATTAGTCTGATTTAAAGCTATACAACAGTAAAAGCCGAACGAAGCGGATTTCCATCCTTTTTAGATTCTGAGTGGAGCGAAGAAGCTTATGGTCTTACAAAAATGTTTATTTTTATTTTTTAATCTATGCGCAACTTTTCTACCAGAAGACTTGCTCAAATTTCTACATGTAGCATCTTTTATAAAAGAAAATCGGCGTGGAGAGGTACTTAAAGGAGGCCATTTTTCGATTTTCTCAAGAGTTTTCTCATCAAATGCGAAAAACCAAAAAAAAAATTGGAAAATTTACAAAATACAATAAATATAATCTTTTATAATCTTTTTTTTTTTCATTGGATAACTTTTCTATCAGCAAATTTGCTATTGATAACAATGTTCTTAAACATTTTCACTAGTGATGTACTTTAGAAAAGTCATTTTTCAATTTTCCCAAGAGCTTTCCCAGCAAATGTGAAAAACAGGGACAACATGGGAAAATCAGTACAACATGAAACAAATATTAATAAAGAAAATATATAAAGCCTATTTAATTGTTTGACTATAAATTGATATATATATTGTTGACAAAGCACACTATCAACTGAAATCCTTAGAATCATTTTTTCGTAAGTAATGGTTTATTGTTGATTACAGGTGCACATAAAATTATCTATAACAGTAGCTGCACCCGTTTACATTATCCTTTTTTTACGTTTAGGCCCAACGTGCGTGCCTGCTACCAGTTTTAACGTTGTTATGGGAGTATCACAAAAATAATAATATTATTGATTGTATACCTACGAAACCACATAAAATAATATTATACTCCTAAAAGTCTTAAAAATAACAATCAAAAAATTATGCCATTATTTCGACGTTTCAGCGAATATTTCGATATATTCGGTTTAAGAAGTATATTTATAATTTGTAAAATTATAAACAATTTTATTTTAGATTCTGAGTGGAACTAGTAATGTATTGGTTTTACAATGATGTTTATTTTTTGAACACTTTTTCTACCAGAAAGCATACTCCGATTATCAAGTAAAAACACCTTTTCTCAAAGAAAATGTTTTCTGGATGGTACTTTGAAGAGGTCATTTTTTGAGATTCTCATTAATATTCTAAATAATGAGGAAAACCTTGGTCTTTAGGTTTAAAGATTAAAAATAAAGTTGTCATTGGGCACCATTTTTTTTTTATTTTAATCATTTTTAAACAATCATTGTTGTCATTGAAGCGCACATTGTTGTAATCATTTTACTATAGTATGACATATACCATGTATTGTATTTTTAACAAAGCAACACTATAACTGAAATTGTTTTTTCATTAGCAATGATTTATCGTTGCTTATATTATTGTAGACATACTTTAAATTCCCGTTTGTATACTACTTTCCCAACTTCTCACCTACAACAGTGGCTGCACCCACATGCGAAGTATGTCCGTCCTTTTTTAATCTTTAAAATACAAAATTACTCAACAACATTCCCTTCCGGAAATTTATTCAGAGAATTTATTGTCATTAAAAGCTCCCTAATAATATAATTCCAAGGAATGCGATCTGTACAGTCACATTTTCAATAACAATAATATACTTCAAAATACAAAATTCCCGGTATCGTGAATAACGAGGTTCCTTTAACATACATGTTTGATATTTGATAGTTTATGCAATATTGTATTAAACTACATACGCACAGTATTTCATACATGAATTCGGAATTAACCATTTCGTATAAAAGACAAACGTTGTCAAGACACAAAGACTCTACTAGTCGCGTTCACAAATGAACGTAATTCGCTTTTAATTAAATCTAATTACATTTGACATTAAAGCGGGTATCAAATTAACAAATATACACAAAGTTTTGTCATTAATGAAACCAAAACATAGATTAACGATCAAGTATTTATCAATTAATTGTACCTAAATCATTTACGCAATAAGTTATTTTCATAATACATGAAATATATATTATATTTAATTCTATCAAAAACAAAAACTCTTAAATTTCGGAAATAATAAAAATGTATCGATAAACATTTTTTTTTAAAATATCGAACAAAATAAACCACGCTGTTCTTTCTTTTTTATTAAACTACACTGCTGTACTTCAATTATTTCACAAGAGTTTCTTCGTCCCAATACACTCCATTGAATCCAATGATTCAATGAATGTTTGACTTAAAATAATATAAATCATCTAGTCATAATGCGCCTGTCAAAAACTCAGACGCTGGCTCACTCGAAAAATTCAAACGCACCACACTTAAATATTTTATTCATTATTCCGCCCTCGTGGAACGTCTGTTATTTTATTATATGGGTCCGAATAACTTGAATATTAACCTTTCTAAAACTTGTCTCGAACATGACATTGTAATCGGTTTGATTATTTAAAAATAATGATTTCTTGCTAATGTGGAACTTGCATAACATAGCTTAACGATTTAATTAAAGTTGTCAGCATTCGCCAACAATTATTTTGTTACGTAAATTCTTGAACTATGTTTGTGTGCAAAAGGTACGTCTGGAAACTTTTCAATAAATGCCAATATGTTATTTTTTATTTACGCACTACCAACTTTTCGATTTATTTGTTATTTAACTTGTTGTTCAATATCGACAGTAAGTATTCAATTTGATGAATTAAATATTATGGCATACAAGTGCAACAAAAATAATTGGGAGAGACCATAAGGTCATATTTAACTACTAGTTTCGGTATGTAGTTTATTAATAATGTATCGCGTATAATTATTTTTTCATACATTTCAAAATCGGTATAACCATGATAATTATTTACACATAAGAAATCCTTAATGTTGTATTCAACAAAATGTATATATATGTGTGTAATATAATTATTATATACCTACAAGAAAATCATATGAGATCGATGGATTTTTCAGATTTACCTATATTTAAATAAAACGGTTTAAATGATTGAAAATGTAATAAAAAATATAAAATGTGGGTTAATACTGCTGAGGGTTGTATCAATGGTGTAGGTGGGAAGTTAGAAAGGTAGGAGTTATTTAATGTATATCTATACACAACAATAAATGAGCGAAAATCAGTTAAGCATGATTTTTAAAATTTGCCCATGTCTAGAAAGAACTAATATGAGTATTCTGTAAAAATTCCAGGTCTCTACGATTATTTTAACCAAATTTTAACAAAAACAGAATTAAAAATTTCATGAGTATATTTTCCATTTTTTTCCAATTATTAGGACAATTATAAAGAAAATGAATAAATGATCTTGCTAGTACACAAACTAGATAAAATTTTCTTATTGAAGCAACAAAACTCGTAGAAAAGTTGTTTGTAAACAGAAAAAAAAACAAACATCATAGAAAAACCAATACAATTGATGCCCTCAGAATATAAATATTAACGTAATTTGTTTTAAAATACTAAAATAATGGTTTCTTAGAATTTTTCGCGGCGTAATGAAATTCTCTAAAAGCCACAATAACAATAAGTTTTTAATAAAACTCTTAAAATGTCTTTTACCCCAGAGAAGAAGAGTTCACAAATAGTTAATGGAACTGAAACCTCATGGGGCTAACACTATCCAATTAGTCTTGACATATTACGGTCCGTAAATTTGAACGGAGGTGAACTAGATTCGAAAATATACGGAGCTATAAAATGATTTATAAGGTAGTTTAATTCGAGTGACGAATTTGACGTTATTTTTCTCGTACTTTTTTTTGGTTTATCTTCCTCAATATAGTCAAACATTTTAAAAGTGTTCAATTGAACAACTTTCTACATTAAACATACACATTGCACAGATTTCAATTAATTCATACCGACATAACACTCAATGTAAACACATACTAAAATGTACCATAATTTTCAAGTTTTAATATGATACCTATATACAAATATTGATACAACACTTAAAACTAACATATTAATTATTAATATTAATTGAATAATAATATCAAATATTTAATTGTGTTTAACATATTTAAACAAAATAAACACAAACCGGCCATGACAATGAATTAAACATAGAAAAACCTCCTCAAATACAATTAAACAACGAATTTGAATAAAGATATCGTAATTTGTCAAAAATAGTAAATAATTATTATTGACCCATTACAAGACGTGAAAAGGTTTAAAATAAAAAAATTATTTTCAACAATAAGAATAAATTATTTTTTAATTAATTGTATATTTTTACTTAAATAGGTATGTTACTAAATAAAATATTATCCATTATTTCATTTTAAAATAACATTTACATATGCATTACTTCATAATCACTTTATTTTATATAATATTTTTAAATAGAATATATTCCGTTAATAAAGAATTATAATAAATAGTCATTTATAAAAATAAATATAAACATAATAAATTTTGTCATTAGGAAAAAAAAAAACTATTCGAATTCACATAATCAATATGGTAGTATATAAGCACTGTTAATTGTAAAATTAACTATACACTGTTTGACCGTTTTATTTTAATACATTTCACAAAAAAAAATATGAACTTAAATATAGGTCACATCAACAAATTTAATAAAAAAAAACCTCTATCAAACAATTGGGAAATGTATTTTAAAAACGAGAACGCTACAGTTAATCAAAAAAAAGCTTTACTTATATTTTATTATTATTTAGACACTATTGACAAACAAGTCATGAAAAATCGTATGAAATTAAATCGATTTTCATAACAGTCGTAGGAAAAAATAAACAAATATCGTAGGTATTATAAAATAAAAGTATCATTGAACACTCGTATCAAATAATATCTTCCCAATACAAAATCCCATTATGTCAAATCAGACCTAAAATATAGTGACCCATGAAACACGAAACTTTATGCACATTATGGGATATGATAAAACGCTAACGTTTGTACTTCAACGGACATCCGCAGTATAGTTGCTTAGATTATCATCAAATCGTTTCATGTAAAATCAAGACAACTTCGTCGTACAAATAAAAGTGGGGTGGAAGAGAAGTTTAACAAGCAACATTATAATATCTAATATTTATAAATTGTTACCTATATGAACAATAGCTATTTGGCATAATATTAAATTGTTCGAAATATTAATCGAAATCAAAGGTTTCCAAGTTTTCTCCAAATGTGTAAAATTTAAAAATTATGTTTTTTATCTTTTAAAACCGCCATAATAAAAATACTAGTTCAATAATCTACTACCTGATAATACGCATTATAGAGGAAGGAATGCTGCTGTTTTTGCGTATGAATATAAAGTTTTAGACCAATAAGCGAAGGGAAATTATACATACTTGTCAATGTCCGATTAAAATGTTTAAAGTGTGTGTACTACGGAAACTTTAAAAATTGTTGAATTGTCTTAGTTATTTTAGGAAGTCGATTTTTCAATTTAAAATTTAATATGTCTAAAATAAATGGTAATGCTAAATGTCATTATTTCACAGAATTTTCAAATTAGGTCTTAAGGTCATAAGGTCTTCGAAATTAAAAATCGAAAATTGACTGCCTAAATAACCTAGATAATTTATTAACAAATGAATGCGTGCTTTAAAATTTTAAATCAAACACAAGAAAGTATGTCTTAATTTGCACCAGCGTGTTGGTATTAACCTTACAAAAATTAGGTGTGTGCTAACCCATTATACAACAAATATAATATGTGTAGAAAAATCATTTTTTAGTTGAGTTCGATCTAATCGAACCGATCGAGTATATTATGTAGTATAATTGAGTGATTTTTAATATAAAGAAACATTAATCATTTTTATGTTATATAATTAAAATAATGGCCATTGCGGAAATACAAATGTGATTATTTTTACTATAATATATACTCGATGCAAAAACAAATTGGTATCTTATAAATTGCAAAAATGCAAGAAAATAGTAAAAAAAAAAAGCAAACCAAACAAACGTAATTGGATTAAATTTGATTTTTGCCATTTTGATGTCAATACACAAACTTACGTTATATTATTAACACTATTACCGTATTCGATCGAAAAAACAAAAACAATCACGTGTTGTTTTCGATTCAACCGTTTTGTATTAAATTATATACCAGGATTGAATCGTATAAGACAGTAAAGTATAAAACGCGTATTATACTATACAATTTTTATTTTTACCACAATTGAACAGAAATAATCAGGTAAAATAATTTTCAATTGAATTTTAATCATTATTTTATATATTTTGTGTTAATTACCTAAAATGTAGGTGATAATTTGTTATATTACGTTTATAATACCGAAAAATAATTTTCGGTATTAGTATTCAATAAGTTTTGTTTTTATTTTATTCTAAATTTAAGAAAATTCACCATGTTGATGTGATTTGTTAATTTGTTAATTTTATAAGTTTAAGTTTTTAAAATTTAAAATGTACAGTATTGTCAGTATTGTAATAAACTTCAAAAAAAAAAATAAAATAAAAATGTCAGTCGTTATAAAGTTGTATACGTTTTATACATAGAGTATTATACGTGTAATGTATAAAACGTTTTATATGCTTATATTACCAACCTTGAATTATACCAACGATAGTTCTATCGGGTACTACCAAATTATATACATCAAGAAGGAAAACTCCGTTTTCATTAAACAAAAAAAAAAAAATTATGATAATAACAAATAAAGTGTTCAAATTCCGTTGAAGTGACAATTGACAATGACGCGCGGCACGTGGTGCGTTGGTCTCCTTCGCACTGGCTTGCGGTTATACCGGCAGCAAAACGGCAGACCGAATGCACAGAAAGTGTAGAATGACGAGAATATGGGAGGGATCCCGTCTAAACAATAACGTTTTTGTTGGGGGTGACCCCTCGTAGGTATCCACCACCCATACAAAGGTAACAATATAATCCGCTTAAAGGTGGGTGCGTCGCGGGAAACGGGTCGGACACAAAATTATGTGCGGCGGAAAACCGAAAACCTCGGCTGGTAGCGAAATTAAACGCCGGTACCCGTCCCCGACGTCTAGTATTACGCGCAAAATTGGAGTACCTACCTTTCAAATTATTATTTTGACGTGAAAACTGAGAGATTTCTGACGGGTTTCTCCGGACTTACATATAAATCTACCGGGGACGCGTTATTGTTTTGTTCGTTTCCGGGAATAATGTCATACGCGTTTTTCAGTATTAGCAAATTAAAAAAAAAAACAAAAAAACGTTCCACCACTACCCCCTCCAACCATTTCCTTCCACTAATTACAATGTTGCCAGCACGTTTGAAATATGTGATATGCATGCGTGCATAACATAGGTATTATAGGAAGGTATACATTTTACGGACGAGACCATCATATCCGAACACCAACAAACGGAAGGATGAAAAAAAATTCATTTAAAAAACAACATCCCGATCCTCGAATCAAATAACCGCACGAAAATACCTCGAATAACTCGTACAATATAGTACTATTCATAGGGTGATTTTTTTTTTCTTTTATCATAATTCAGCGGTTTTAACAGAGTATTTCACGTCAAATTAATTTCTATTTTTATCAATAATTATAAATAGCTTTAAGCTTTAGTTTAAAAGTTGTATTCCTAACCAAACGAAGGTTGTATCAAGCTGCGGCTAAATTTAAGTTGCACTAAGGCTCTAAATATACAATCTCTTAGTATTAAACTATTAAAAATTCTGCTAATTCTACCTCACGCTAAGACAAATGACGCCACCATTTATCAGTTAAACAGTTTAAAATTTTAATCGAAGAAGTAAGAAACGATTTTTGGAAGGATTTTCACTTTTAGATGATAACCCTTCCCGAGATTCTTCGCTACTTCTCCGGTCATCATTTCAAAATGGTATAATTCAAAAAAATTAAATCCGATATTAGTCTTATTCATATCAATATTTCTAGAAATATATTCCCCTTTCGAACAAAATCGATTTAAAAAAGAAGAGTTGCTATTCGAAATTTTAATGTGTTTATAATACATAGGATACAATTTCAAAAATATTGTGAATAAAATCAATAAACAATTCTATAATAATCTTATTATTCGTCTAGATATTCGGTCTTAACGACCGAAAAAACAAAATCAATTATAAATTTTCATAGGTAATCCGCTGCATCATGATAAAAAAATCACCCTATATATCTCGACCATTGTTCTGTAACCAAACAAATTCCACGTGACATGCTACCGCTTCATATTCATTATGACGTCTCATTGGTGTTATTTTAATGGAATTATTATTTGATCCTTTTACGATAAAATTATTTAAACATAGTCAAATAATTCAATTGGCCGGTGTTTTTCTGACAAAAAGAACGGTGTTTATTTATTAAACACTATTATAAAGACGTACGTACACTTTTTCCGGGTTAATTAGGTGTTCATTTCATCGGAAATTCAAAACATATGATCGAAACACACGAGTGTAACAGTACAATAAATCATTATTTGCGTACCATTAATCGCGTCAGGTTTATACACAAAAAGTCACACTTAGGTTAATTAGTTCAGTAAAATATGTTTATAGATATTCGTAATTTTAGTATACATCGGAGTTATTATAATGTACAGTAAATCGATATATTTATTATAAGACTTTTGGATAATAAAAAAAATCAAAAACAGCTAATCGAAAACATTTTACATGCAAAAAAAACTTGTGTTAATGCAATATATACGGATATAAATGACGCTATTAAACAGTTTAAGCGATTTCTCATATATAACGAGCCAATATATAGGCCTTAATATGCCTAAAATTATACTTCCAAACCTAAGTAATTTTATTCATTGCTAAAAATAATAACCTAAATTGTTACGAAAATAAAAAAAGCAGACGTACTTCACACGATGGGTGGACCACTATTGTAAGTGAAAATTTGAGAAGATAGGATATAGAAAGAAATTAAATTTATACGAGTATCTATAACGGTAAACTATTGTTAACGAAAAACGATTCGAAGCGAAATTCGATTATATATATGTTTTGAAAAGCCGTAATATTTACTTTCATTAAAATTTGATATTAAATCTCTTTTAAAAAAAATACTATGATAGACTCAATATTTTTTTCTTGTTGTTCACTAAGTACACCTTATAATGAATCTCCTGTTCAGTTTTCAAGCATTTCTGTTTAGTCTAACATTGTTATCCATAGAGTAATACAATTTTTAAAAAATTATAAATAAATGTATGTACAAATTATATGAAGTAAACTGGTTAACTGGTCAATATATGATAATGAACTTATTTTTATAAAAGCCATTTGGCTAAAAATATTTTAAGTAATGCGACTTTGTATGATTTTTAATAATGTTTATTTTTCAAACCATTAATGCATAATTTATTCAATTGTTTCGTTCGATTTGTTCCTTTTAAAAGAAAATGTCGAACAATGGTTACAATATTTTTATTTAAATTCAGATTCATTCAACTAAAACAAAAATAAATATTACAAAAATTGGTAGTTAGTACTGAAGAACATATAATTGCAATAAATCTTTAGAGTGGTTTTTCGATAACGACCGATTGATGTTTGTCCAGGAATTACTACAATTTAACGCCCAATATAAATAATATTTTTGTATGTTTTTTTTTCTTTGTCGTCCAAACTAAAGTAAGAGGATTACAAAGTAAATACAAATTCAATACGATTATCTGGCCTAAGGACAAATCAAACGGTATTTAATTATATTAACGAAGTAGATACCTGCTATGTTTTATTATTTAATGTCAATTCCTTAAAATAAAAATTTGTTTTTCCATTATAATTCAATATACTCCGTATTCAATTATATTTTTAATAAGCTCGTAAACAATCTTGTCAATTACCTGTATAAGCCGATTAATATAATTTGTACAATATATTCTGCTGCCAGCAATAAATAAAAACTTTTAATTGCATACACCCTTGTTTTAGTATATAATTGTATTTAAATATGAATTACAACGTGAAATTGTAAATTAAATTTTCGCAACACAACCCATATAAACTAACTCTCGACTCCTAATAATGATATATACATTACCCTAAATAATAATACTCAAAAATTATAATTCACGGCGTTTGAATTCAAATTATGAACTTTATTGGAGCTAAACATATGCATCAATGAAAATAACCTCAACTCGTATAATAATTCTGCAGGTATTATATTTTAGTTAGGGTTCGTATAACACAAAATATTCCTATACGCGACATTATGAACGCTATCGTAATAGATTGTATTTCAAACAAATTAAGTGTATAAATCATCATACACGTAATGCTCATATTTAACGAATGCACGTTCGTGATAATTATTGAGTAATGAAACCACTTATATGTACTTAAGATGCGTCGTCACTAAAATTTATATTCTATTTCTGTCTCACACGTAATATAGCAGCAAAGATATTTCCCGTTTTCAAAGTATTGTGACTCTGGTTGGGTAATAATAACTATAAGTATAAACAACAATGATTAGAAAAAAAAAAAATGTTACTAAAGACGGGTGTGCTATTGCTGTAGGTGAGAAGGTCGAAAGGTAGGATACATAAAGTTCTTTAATTTATATCTGAAAGTAACGATAAAACATTGCAAACGAAAAACGATTCTGAGCGGACTGAGATTGTACACATTTTAAAATTCCATAATATTTACAATGTTTGTCAAAAATTTATATTAAAACTTTTATAAAAAAAAGAACTACATTAAACTCATTTTTTTTTTCTTTAACCACTTAGTACAGATTATAATAAACCGCGTTCTATCAAATTATAAAAAAAGATACCAAAACATTTTGAACATTTTACTACGTCTAAAAAGTCTAATATAAGTATTCTAAGAAAATGATGTCAGCTCTTTACGGTAATATTTAATCAATTTACAAAAAAAAAAAATTGGAAATAATGAAAACGTCAACGCCATAAACTTTCCCGAATTTTTAACTAGATCTAAAATTCAACAAAAAAAAAAAAAAAAAAAAAAATTTCGGTAGAAAACATAAATTGTGTAAATTTAAAATAACGAAATCTGTAACGCCGTGGCGCACCTAAATATTTATACGGTTTTCGTAAAATTTTGTTTCCAGTTTCCAATTATTATGAAAACCCCTCATCAAATCAAAAAATGTTCTCTCTAATGACACCAACCAAATTCAAAATGCGACCAAAAAAAAAAAAATTTTCTTGTAATTTTTCGATTGGAGTGAGATTTTTAGTGATTTACAGAAAATTTGGTTACAGACAGAAAATAAAAAAGACAGACATACTTCGCACGTGGGTGTAGCCACGGTTGTAGGTGGAAAGTTGAAAAGATAGGATACAGAAGAGAATTTAATGTACATACTATGTAACCAACGATAAACCATCGTTTACGAAAAACGATTCTGAACGGAGTTCAGTTTATAACGCATTGTCAACAACATATACATCATATTATAGTAAAATAATTAAATAGGCATTATACCTATATTTTCTTTAATAATATTTGTTTAATATTGTATCAATTTTCCGTTTTTCCTACGTTTTTCCCGGTTTTCCCATGTTTATCTCGGTTTTTTACATTTGCTCTTGGGAATATCGAAAAATGATTTCCCTAAAATAACTCCCCAGTCAGAATTCCTTTTAGAAAAAATGCTATCATTGTAAATCGGAAGAAAATTGCTAGTAGAAAAGTTGTCCACAGGGAAAAAAATATCATAATATTTTACTAATATATTTCGTACATTTTTCCGTTTTTTTCTCACTGTTTCCCTTTTATTGGAAAAACTGCCTAAAAAATCAAGAAATGACCTCTCTATTGTACCGCCCCAAGAAAATTTCCTTTCATGAAAGGGTCTACATCTAGTAGCTAGAGCAGTAAGCTGTTTTGGTAGAAATAAAAAACATCTTTGTAAATCCAATACATTCTTCGCTCCACTCATAATCTAAATCCACACCGTACAGTAATAAATGATCGCCACGTTCAGTATCTGAAATATGAATTATAAATCCGGAAAAAGGGACAAATGTCCGTATGCCCACTGAGTATTATTACTTTTGCGGACGCGTTTCAATCGTACGAGATTAAACGTAATCTATTTCATGCGGCCACGTGGCATCTGCACGCGGGATTTTCCGTACAGTATGTGAAAACATTCGCTTAAACGGGGCAATTTGGTATCGGCTCGCCTCCGTGGGTCAAATATTAACATCCGTGCGTCCATGACCGTTTGGATCGCGTAGCGTGAAACCCACTTTGGTTTTCGTAGTAATAATGATTACAACCGCAAATCCGCGGCGTTTCTTCGGATATCGTTTTCGAAAATTATCAAGAAAACTTCTCGGAAAACAATATACGTGCCCCGGCCCGGGACCGATGACCGCATGTGTGCTGCAAAGACACGTACGACGGGTTTTCCCGGTTTCTGTCCCGTCAAATATTATCATGAGCATTATTGTCGGGCGTCTAAAAATAATCTCAAATTACTTCTCCGGAATGGGGTCGCCGATCCTCTCCCGGGATGTGTTTGTTGATCCCCCTCGGGAATGTGTTCGAAAACTCAACACGAGTTAACTTTATCAATATAGAGCATATAGAATAATATTATTCCCTACTCTATATTATATAATACTCTTCTCCGTTTTGAATTTCTAAACGCAGCCACCTGAGGCACGCCGAAAATGACTTGCCCGTGTTTATACGCGATTTTTTGTTCGAATTTTCCCAATTATTTATAAAAACCGTTTGGAAAATCAAGGCCATTCAGTACTCTAAACGTTTATTCAATTGGAGCGAGTTTTATTGTAGAAAAGTTGTTTACAGATAAAAAAATAAAACTTTATACACATTATAGTATAACCAATTCATTTATCACTCCACTAAAAATTAAACAGTAATTCATGTAGGATCCATAGAAAATATTAGTTTTTATAAAATATGTAATAGGTCCCGTTGTCCTAAACTCAACCAGAGAGTCGCGATCGTATAAATGCGGGATGCCTTTGTCACACTATTACGCATGAGACAGAATTAAATACAAATATTAGTAACGAAGCTTCGTAACTAATTCTATTAATTACAAAAATGATTTTTAAAACAGACTTTGCAGTAAGTACCACAATATTTCGAAAAAAATCGAATATAGAGTGTTTTTCAGAGCGTAAGTATCATCAGTTCGCTTCTACTGAAATATTTAATGTATTAGGTACTTTCTAAAACATGACATACAGTACGATATGATTAATAGATTTTAATAGTGTCGCTGTTTAGTTGACATGCTATTATTTATCACAGTTACGAATACGAAATAAGATAGCGCCGGCGATTATAATATAATATGATATATTATACACGAAAATAACGTTGTATATCGAAGTGAAATGGGTAAAAACAAAACATTTTTTTTTTTTTCGAAACTGTATTATCATTTTTAACAGCGACTTTCGTCAAAATTTGAACTTATAAATATATATTTATATAAAAAAAAAAAACTACTATATAATATAGTCCAACATTTTTTTTAACCTCTAATTAAACTTATAACGAACCTTGAGATAAATTTTAAAGCATTTACATCTGGCCAAACAACATAATCCACATAAAACTAAATAAAACTCGAAAATTCCAAATACCTATAAATAGCTCAAAATTTCCAGAATATTGGTTTTCCCGATTATTAAGAAAACAAAACGGTAAATCAGAAAATGCATTTCTTGTCACCCTGTATTTCAAAAAATATACTGTATTGAACACACCAGAGCAAGATTTATAGTATAAAAGTCGTTTAAAGATAAAAAAAAAAAATGTTTATAAATAAACCTCAATGTAAAACTAATTGTAAAGATACTACTTATTTGAATTTAGAATATGACTAAAATATAAAAATAAAATTTTAAATCATAAACAATTTTCTGTCGTAAATTTGTCTTTTTTATCTATACCTACGTTTTTATAGTTTTCCCAAATTTGTATAAGAACAACTACTTGAAAAATCAAAACATATTCTACTCATTGAACCAACTAGATCCAAAATACTACAAAAAGCTCTCAATTTTTAAATTAAATTATGATTTTGGATAGAAAAGTTGTACACAAACAGAAACAAATTAATAAAACAAAAATTGCCCACATAATAAAACCGTATATGCTTTGCATCTAAAATTAATACATTCTTTAATTTAAATTTGTAAAAGTGTTTAACAAACCATAAATTTGAATTGTTTTTCATTTGCAATTTTGTATTGTAGAAAATAGATATAAACTAGAATACTCTATAAATAACGCTAATTTATCAACTTCTCACTCACAATAGTCGCTTACCCACCCACTAGTGCAATGAATATGTCGATTTTTATAGTTATTTTAGAATACTTATAATAGTTCTTTTTAAACGTGTTAAAATTCTAAAAACATGTTTAATCGTACTTCACTCGGAATCGTTTTTCATTAGCAATAATTTATCGTTACGTACGGATATAAATTAAATATTATGTATTCTACCTTCACAACTTCCTACCTACAATAGTGGCACACCCATCAACAGCAATAGCTCTTTTTTATAATTTAAATGTTTAACTAATAATTGTCTATACACTCTTAATATACAAGTATAATATAGTTATCACTTATTACAGTATTGTTCGTTGAATGCACATAAAATGATACATTATTACCCTCATTATCATTTAAAGCGGATTAGGTCTTTTCACTGGTGACGATTTAATGCGAACCCAAACAGAGGCCGACATCAATACCGCAATTATAACCGAAAGTTCTGTATAAAGGTAACTTTAACTCCTCGAACAGAGTTAATCTCTTTTTATATTACTTTTATACATCATATTTAAATGCAGAAGCAACTGAACTATAAACGACAATTTAAAAAAAGAGCTGATACTGGAGACGGGTGCAGCCACTGGTATAGGTGGGAAGTTGGGAAGGTAGGATACATAAGGTTATTTCATTTATATCTATAAGCAATGATAAACCATTACTGACGAAAGATAATTCCGAGCGCAGTTCGGTAATATTTAAAATGCCGTAATTTTTTTACCTAAACCTTCCTATGTTTTTTCCCGATTATTATGAAAACTAATTCAAAAATCAAAAAAAACGAACTGCATCATTAAAAAAAAAATTAATATTTCAACAAAAAAGGTCACTTGTCGTTTTTAATTGGAGCCATATTTGTGCTAGAAAACCTGGTAGGTACTTATTTAAAATAACGAAATCATGAAAAAATAGTATTTTTTCTCGATTAATTGTTTTTATTTTAATATCGTATGTATTTACCAATTAGATAAAATTTACTTTCATAAAATGTGCTACACGTAAAAATCGGAGCAAGTTAACTAGGAAAAAACGTGTCCACAGACTGGAAAAAAAAATAAACATCTCAATAAAACCAATAGCTCCCTCGCTACGCTCGGAATCTAATAACGATGGAACAAATTCGAAATTCCTATAAAACAAAATATTTTGAAAACTCGGCTTCTAAGCTTCGTAGCTTCTTAGCATCTATAATTTCTGGTATTTTATACAGCAAATTTTTAAAAATCAATCGCTTGGCTTCCTAATCCATAATATTTGAAGATTAGTGGAAATAATGAAAATACTGGTTTAACTAAGTCATACTTGCTTTTAAAAATATTAATAGATTAAATTTTACAATGCATGTTAATAATAACTAATAAAGTATTGTTTTACATAGTTATTTTATTATTGTTGAACACTATTGTAATCAAAAACATTGTAATACGGTTTAATAATCTATCTTTTTATAATATTGAAGAGATTTGTATTTGTTATCAATAATTCGGTTATTCATTACTTTTATTAAAGGTAACCAACAGACGCCCAATACTGATATTAATATGTTTATGCGAACTCTACTACCTACTTTTATTTTTGTCTTTTCAGCCAAATATATTTTTATAATTCCTAAATAATTGTCTTAATAGAAAATAATACAAATACTATTCGATTTAATTGATTCTGTCAGACAAGTATATCTTCATTTATATAGTGCAACGGCAACTTAGTTTTTCAATTCAGTTCTTATTGTTTTACAGGATAATAAAGAAATATTTCATAAAACAACACTTAATTTAACTCTATTATTATGGGTTATTGGCTAAGATGATACCAGGTTATGATACAAATGGTGTTTTAGTTTTCGTGATTGACAGTGTAACTAGGAGTCTAATAAAAAAATTATAAAAAAAAAACATTTTTGGAAATGCTTGTTTTATTAATATCAATTATACGAGGGTTGTCCCAAAAGTAATGCACAGCGCGCTCTAGCTGTCTTGCAATGTGATATTATCAGCTGAATTTAGTATCAGTTTGTAGCTTGAAGTCTAACGAACACGTGCGTTTTCAGTTTTAGTTGTTTTAGTAAAGTATGATGATGTGTGAGAGCGATAACGAAAGTGAGAACAATTCGTCGGCTCACATTTCTGTTTTTGAGCAACGCGCATACACTAAAATCGAAACGATTCGTGGTAAAACAGTGCCTGAAATTCATGCCGCGTTAAATGAAGTGTGTGGAACGGATACTGTGGATCGTAGTACGGTGCAAAGATGGCATCAGCGATTCCGTGATGGTCGTATAAGTATTGATAACAACCCTCGCTCTGGCCGACCCTCTACGGTTACTCAAGACAACACTAACGCGGCTATTCTCGCAACTCTACTCGATGAAGACCGACGAATAACGGTGAGAGAGATAGAGAATGAAACAGGTATTTCAAAATCAAGTGTTCACCGCATTTTAACGGAAANCGGCTATTCGACACTGAACGAGTTCCAATTGGCAGTAGTGTAACCGGGGATTACTACAAAACATTCCTTGCCAAAAAATTGCGACCAGAAATCCGTAAAAAGCGACCAGGAATGTTACAAAATGGTGTGTCCATATTGCACGATAATGCACGGCCGCATATCGGAGCACCAGTCGTCGCTCTTTTGGAGAAATATGGATGGGAACGCCTCATACACCCACCGTATTCGCCGGATTTAAGTCCCCCGGACTTTGATTTATTTTCAAAACTGAAGGAACCACTTGGAGGGATCCGTTTTCCCAACTTAGATATAGTAAATGAAGAAGTGAGCCGAAGGATCCATGAACTCAACAAAGATGGCGTCCTATGCGGCATTCAAGCGCTCCCGAAACGATGGCAATCGTGTATAGCCAAGCAGGGAGACTATATCGAAGGTCTATAATATTGTATTTAGTTTAAAATAAAAACTTATTTATTCAGAGCAAATTGTGCATTACTTTTGGAACAACCCTCGTAGTCTCAATTTTATCAAATTTTGAGATACAGTGTGTAGCTGTAATATAAGCGACGATATTAAGTAACAAACAAATACAGTCGTAATCAAATAAATATACTTTACACCGAATATAGTAGCTGGAACGGATACGTAAACTCAAAAGTATTAGTTAGAAATATTCCTTTTAATAGCTATATACATATTATAATATATGGATTCCAATATCATATTCACTAGTACTAAAGGAAAGAAGTGGTTATAATTTCGGTTTTTTTTTTTTTTTTATTTTAGTTAAAACGTTTAAACGAACAAAAATAAAATGTATTCGATATCTCACGCCCTATCCATAAAATGTCTTATCGGCAACAGACTCGTTAAAAATAAAAGGGCTACGGACGTTATTGTATAAACACAGACTGAAGTAAATTACCAACGACATTGTGGACACGTATAACGAGCATTGTGCGACGTCCCTAAATGAGCGTCGGTTTAATTAATTTATTATTATTATCTTATCGGTGAACAGCATTAAATTTGCGACTATTGTCGAGGGACTTTTGCCACCGACGCGTACCTACCTACCATATATATATCTATTTGCACTGGTTCATTTTACGCGGAGGAATAAAACGCTCTTCTATACTGCAGCAAACCAAAGTGATCTAATTTTTAAAGCTTTGCAAGATTTTGGCTCTCAAAATGCTCGCGAAATCGGCCGTTTTCCCGCATACCAAATTTGAAAAATATTTGAAACTTTGGATCAAAATTACGACTATCAAACAACTCGAGTCGCTGTATTTAATTTAGTAATACGTAAGCTGATTACTATATAACATAATATAGTCTCAGAAGAACCGCTTTTGGTTTCCATAAAGAATCATTATTTTACTTTAAGAAGCTTTAACTAATTTATAGTAAATACAATACATACGATTGTGGATATACTTATTATAAATAATGTTAGACTTTGTCTACACTATGTATTACTACTGATAGATCGCTGAATTCGCTCCACACATTTGATCGAACCATTGAGCTATCGAATATGTTTTAGAGAATAGAATTTCTCATGTCTGTATTAAGTGTTTTATTCCCCTTAAACCCACAACCATTAGAAGAGACAAAGACTAAATAAGGTGACTTAGTCGTTAATTCAGTACTGTTCAGTGACACTTATTATTGAAGAGTTTTTCTCGTCTTAAACGTATTTGTTTTACTCAGTATAGCCAAGAAAAAAAATATATTTAAAATAAATAAAAACGCTCAGTTGAAATTCGATAAAAAGTTGAATAAAATGTCAATAAACAAGAGGAAATTTCGAAGCCACAAAATAACTAAATAACATAAAGAATAAAAATATAAATACATCTACAATTTTATTTTTAAGAAATATTTCTATTTTCTGATGTGCACCGACTAGAATTTTTAACATGTTTCACAAAATTGAACCTCTAAGGATATTGAATATTAAATTATCATTTAATTGTTTTTTTGGTTGTTAATTTGTAGAAGTTAACAATACAATTTTAAAAACCAATTTTAATCTATCACACTATAATCGCAGTGATTTTGTATGTTATTTATGAAAATTTAATGTTCTTGATTTATTTTAAACCAGCGGTTCCCAACCAGTGGTCTATGGTCGTCAAAATACACCCCTTCCACCAATAAAAAACGTCTGTGACGACTATGAATTTGTTCCACTGTCTTTGAAATTCATGTAATATCCTATTAAGAGTTAATCAACTTTTTTTTTCGCCAATTGCCAAAAGAAAAAAAACAAAAAGGACATACTTCTCACGATGGGTAGGCCACTATTGTAGGTGAAAAATTGGGAAGGTAGAAAGAAAATTGAATGTATATCTATACGCAAAGATTTATCATTGCTAATGAAAAACGCTCGGTTACACGTGTTTTGGAAGCCGTAATATTTAAGATTTGAAAATAATACATTTCGTACATTTTTCCGTTTTCTCCCATTTATTAAGAAAAACCATGGGAAAATCAAAAAACAACCTTTTAAAAATCCCCCCCCCAGTCAAATTTGCTTTCAGAAAAATTTCTAAAATTTAAAATCAGATCAAAATTTCTGGTAGAAAAATTGATCACAGAAAAAAATAAACAATGAACATCATTGTAAAGCAAATACATTCTTCACTCCACTCGGAATCTAAAAAGGGCATCAGCTAATCTAGGTAGTCCGTGAACTAACGATAATTCTCTAAGTGATCCGTAGTGTCAAAAAGTTTGGGATATACTAGATTGCACAGAAACTACAGTTTAAAACAATTTAAATAAGTAGATATTCGTATAATAGAATTCGTGTAATACCTATATACTATGCCGTACTAGTTTAGCACTAGTTTAACGAAGTACTAAAACATTTTCAAATGTAAAATCCATTGAAATATGGTTGAAGATAAACTATGGAGACAGGAATGGTTTGAAAATAGAACGCGTATATGCCTATAAGGTTTAATTAATTTAACAACTACCTAAGTTCAAAGAATTTGTATACGCTGTGCGTGGTAAACGTGTCCATTATAATATATTCTGCACAATAAGGTTACATAACAAGCATTAAAGAAGAGGTGTAGAGGTTTGAACCAGCCTTCTTCCGGAATACTTTACTACGTCATTTTTCTCTTAAACATTAAACGAAAAAATAAATAATTTTTACTCTAAGAATATTGTGTTACATCATAACCAAAAAATATCGTTACACTCCTTTTAAAATAATATATACCTATATAAATTTTAGATTTAAAAATAAAAATATACATATTTTAGAAATCAAATAAAACCATTCCACTATTTAAAGTATTAACGTTTATTATATAAACGTATTATGTAATAATTATTATGAAAATTAATATAATAACGTTTTATTAGATATAGGTACCAATCGCTTATTGTTTTACGATTATTTTCGTTTTCTGTTACCTATGTTTTGTTTTATATATATAAATTTTTTTTTTTTTTATCAAAAATTTCGTTTATAACACCATTTTGTTTAATGATAATGTTTTAATATTACCGTTTTCCATTATCAATTTTAATCGATTTTTGACAAATATAACGGTCTATAAACATTTTTGAGCCCTGATACAAAACTTCAAATAATTATTTAGCACAACAGTTGTCAGAATGTTTTGAAAATTGAACTACTTCTAGAAAGAGCTAATATAAATTTTGAATAAAAATGTTGTCACTACAATTATTTACACCAAAAAAATAAAATCGAAAATAACAGAAACTAATGATTACGTAAAATGTACCGTTTTCCTACTTTTTCCCCTAGTTATTAAGCAAACTACAAGGAGAAATTATGGCCATTTCAATAACCCCTGAAACTAATGATCAAATTAAGATTTCTAGTAGAATAGTTGTTTATAGACAAAATAGAAAACACATATTATAGTAAAACTAATATATTTCTCGCTTTATTCAGTAAATATCTTAAATAAATACTTAAATTATAATTATATTTTATAAACAACGTATTAACTATGATCTCTATGAATTGATTGTTACTACTATCGTTAGTCAAATAATTTATTATACAAGTCTTTTCATGTGCGATTATTAGTTAATAATAGGTATACTGATTATAATACAGACAAATTGAGGGCATCGAAAATATAGGTTTGGTTATAGTGGTGAAATTTTACTATCGAGATTTGAGTTAACTTGCTAATAATAACGAACTAAAAGAAAACGTCTTTTTAACAATCCAATAAAAACTTTTATACTTTATACCTAAATATATGTTTGAATTGACAATATACTGTGCATGCATTTGAAACAACGATACAAAAACAATAACAAACGAAATGGCACAAAATAGTTAAACCTTTTTGCATGTGTTTACCCAGACATCAGGTCAAACACAACTTATAGTCAGACGCACGAGTTATAATAATTAATTGCATGCGTATTGATCAAAATATGAATAAACTTCATCAATGTGAATATATCAAACAAATGCCTAAGTAAACGGATTTGCATATCAATTTGTTCACATTGGTTTGCTAGAAGTCATACATCGTGATTACTTAACTATATACAAACACACACTAATACATTCTCATACTGACTTGAATTTAGTTTCAAAACAGTAAGTTTTAAATGAAACTTTGTGGCAGAATATATACTGCAATTTTCCTAAAACAAATTATATTGAACGCCAGAATGTTAGTAATGCTAAACAGCGTGTACATTTCATGTGTCCGAAGTTTAACAGATACTTAAATAATCTCTATATTATACGGATTACACACAATATATTGGATAAATTTGCTATTTAATTGACAGACATTGTATGGTCTTGGTCAGTGGCGGTAAATGACGAATTTACGGGGAGTGGGATAAGAAGAGGGTAATAATAATAATCGATTAAAAAATTCCATAACAGCCTGCTGCATAATTTTAAGTAATCGAAATAATAACTAATATAACACAAATATTATTATTATTATACCTAATATTAACTGTACACTTTTTTTCTCAGACTAAGAAAAATAATAAAGAATCACGAATTTAATGAAAATAAAGTTAAAATTTCAAGATTTTCTGAAGAATAATAATAATAAGAATAATTAACTCTATAAAATGGCTATTATTTTAAAACTTTTCAAAAATAATAAAATAAAGTTATTTTTTAATTCTTTTACCAAAACATAACAACTTAATTAAAATATCAACACTTGTAGTCCTTATCACTGTAAGTAATATATAAAAAAAAAATAATTATTACCTTTATTATCTTTGGAGATATATATATCTTCATGAGACACCCTGTGTTAACTTTTTGGTTATTTACATATCAAAATTTTATATAGATATAAATTTTTAAAAAATGTTTACCAGTATGATACTAATATACAGTGACGAAAATCCTGAGAGGAGGGCGATCCACCAATCATTCCCCCCCTCCTAAATATCCACCGCTGGTCTTGGTATTCTGTTTTAAATAACCTAATTAGGCACTTGAAAACATCGCAACATTTTGATTAAAAAGTATATTATAAATATGTTTGAATTCACAACGCCTTTACGTCTTTAATGTTTGATTAACCGGGTTAAAAGAACAAGTACTGACATTTAACGTCAAGCAATAAAATATTGCAATCTTAACGTTCGTCACAATATTATAAATTTAAGGTGTATTATAGTCTATCTGATCCATTTAACAGCAAGACATGATATGAGAATGTTACAACGGGAATCGTACAAACGAATAAAACTAAATATGATAGTACAATATTATAGTAGTATAGTAGTATAATATTATAGTAGGTACACACAATCGAGGCCGTAACTTTCTTAGTAATAATAATAAAAAAAAAAAAAAAACAAAAGAAAAACAAACCAACAAATATTTGATCGGATTTAATTATTGCGTTTTGTCGGGACTTAGCCGCCGTCGTTGTTGTAAAAAAATATTTTTATAAATAACTAATCGATAAAATAATAATTACGTGTTTTTAACAGAGATTTAACGGATAATGCGAGTTGTAAGGTTATTATATAATAACATCGCGTGCGTATACCTATAGAGCGTTACAATATTGTTATTATTATTAAAAATGCTCGTACGGAACATAATAAAATAAAGTTTTTAATAATAATATAACGTCGGCGGCGGCGTAGCGAGCGGATGAGTACGTAGGTATGCCGGTATAATCTTTTCTCGGTAAACGATATAAAAAAAAAAATATCTATATCCGCGCAAGAGTGCATTGTGTGTGCGTATACGGTGTAATGCGCTGTACCTTTATATTATACCGTAATACATATAATAATAACAGTATAATAACGTATAAGAGCACTATAAATGGTTCCGGAGAAACGAACTCTTATAACGAACCGTGAAAAACAATGTTTCGCTGTGCTTTCCCGAACGCGACACACGCCGCGCGCGCGGCGCGAGTTCATTTTCATTAACAAACCCGTCGACGGCCGGGGCCCGGTCGGGTCCCTACAAGCGATATTCCGCGTGTTCCTGAATTCAGCGGATTGGTCGGCCGCTATAGATTTAACTGTTCCCACACTCAGCTGCTGACCAATCCTGCCGGAGGGGAAGTGATTGATCGGATTGCTTTATCGCGCTATATGATATGTTGTGGATCGAATGGTGTTTGACCAGATGGACGTGGTAACCACTCTGCGCGCCCGAATCAAAACTAATTTACTAACCTATGTTTGACAAAAATGTGCTGTTATGTGCTGACGCGTTTCCAAATTCCAATTCCAACGTTCGACACGTGTAATACAATGGAAATACGGTTTTTGCAGTGCGCTAGAAATACTTGTATAAAACATTTAGATGCTGCCTCGATTTGTGCCAACATCATTTAATCCTGGTATGTATTTTATTTCATTGTAACTTTCAGTCAAATAAAACATTTGATTTGAAAATACTTATAATAATGGATCTCGATGAAAATAATGAAAAATGATACGAATAATTTATTGGTGATTATGGCCTGTAGGCAACCTTAAATAATGGTATTAACCAACATGTTCCAACTGAATAACAAAAAGTACTCCATCGACCTGCTAAGCAGATCCGCTGGATTAGCGAATTGACTTGGGGATTATCATTATTATTATTACAGATTATTATTATGTCCGCGTGTGGCGTTATCGGTCCGGAGGAAGAGCGACGGCCCAATCCGCGTAACTGACGGTTATAAATATTGTTATGACGACGTTGTTGACGGACGACTTTAATTTTCGTTTCCCGGCAATATAAAACACACGAACCGGGTCCCTCTCGGAAATCGCGTCGGGCGAGGACTGTTTACCATCCACACTAATTAACTGTCGCGAGATCATCGGTTACCCGCGAACCGAAAGCCAAAAGACGACGCGTTTATTGAAATGTTTGCGTAACGTCGCGATCAATCATTCTCGGATAATTTTTAACTCGAGGCTCCGACACTAGCTGCTGTATAAAGTGCCCAAACCAGTACCTACCTACACGTAGAGGTCAGATTCGCGTAATACCGAAACGTAATATTTTTTCATATTGTATTGTATTGTGTATTATTACGGTAACTGAAATTCCGGCGTTTTCCGTTGTCGATTTATTAGAAGAAAAAAAGAATGTCGTAAGAGTTCTATTTTATAAACAAATTATAATAATATATTAATTTTACCGTTACATTATGACGTGAATCCGAGTTTATGCATTATAATTTTACTTAAAAAAAAAAAAAAAAAAAAAAAACAATATTTATAATATCGCGTGGGTACCGTCGTCTCTGATTAACGATAAAATATTATATTCTAGAGGCGCATAATAATATTATCTTCTTCATTTTTCTCCTCGCCTCATTTCCCAATTATTTGCAGATGGACAGCCACCTTGGTTAGAAACCTCCACCTCACCCGGTCTCAAACTGATCATCTATGCAAAATATACAGAAAAATGATAAATATACACTTGTAAACCCAATTTTCAAACAACAAGTTTGTTAATTAATGGCATAATATTTAATTAATAATAATATTAGCTAGGTATACAGTATTATTTAGTATCTTATTAGACAACAAAACAATAATACAAAAAACACTTTAGCGGTTTCGTGTGACTAATAATAATAACCCCTCAATATAATCGTAGTTGCATTCAAATATTTATGTTCCCTTACAAAGTTTTTTTAATACAAACATTTTACATTCAAGAATATTCTAGAATAATACTACAAAAAATCGACTAAAGAAGAAATCCGGGCGGTGCAAATACCACATTGAGCTTTTGATCTCATGAGCAAAATTTTGTAAGATGACAAAAAAAAATACAATGTAGGTATACATTTTTTTTTTTTGTAAACTCAAATAATGTTGTATTATTTTTTTCGTTATTAAATTATTTTAATAAAACTCTAGATTGAAAAGAAGTTAAGACAATTTTAATTTCTATTTAAATTTTTAAATGTAGAAATATCAAATATTGCTCACAAATGACGAAATAGTTTAGTATTAGTTCGCAGTACTCCGCTTTTCTAACCAAAAGAAGTATACGAACAGTAAAATAAATGTGCGTTGCATCATGAAATACGACTTTGCGTCATTTTAAAAATATATTCATCATATTTTTTATGGAAACGTCTACGTACTATTTATGAATAGTCTAATGTAAACTACATTGTTTTACACACACAGAAACATTCGAATCAATTTTTACAGTAAACTGTTGTTTGGTTGCGGAAATATCATAATGGCTTTTGTAATCATAGAATCTTACGATAAATCCTTCTTGCGGTTTGGTTACATTAATATTTAATTCGAAGTTATCGAAGCATATATGCTTGTCTAGAAGAAAAATATAAAATATTTGTAAACGTATAACATCTTTATCGCATGCATTTTTTTTAAATGAATAATATAATTTTAAAAAATCCGGATATACTTCGAACTCGTGAGTAAGCAACAGTTGTAGGTGAAATTAGACTCAAAATAATTTAATTTATATACTGAGAGTAATGATTGATCTTTGAACGAATTCTGAACTAAACTATATAAACTGGCAGGATATTAGTCGTTTTTTTTTTCCATTTTAGCTAAGGTAACCCAGAAATCAACAAAAATAAAGCCAATGTATCGAATGTTATTTGTCAGTTTTTTTAAAAATCAAGAATTTATATTCTAAATACAATACTATCTGAGAAAAATAATTCGACTTATTTTATTTCTAATATCCAATGGTTAAATGAGAAAAACACTAGTTGTATAATTTAATTTGGTCATAATGGACAAAGAAATCCCTTTTTAAAATGTATTAAACAGATTTTTAATTTGTATTATTCCATAAAAACGCTACCCAAACAACAAAATACTGAATATTGCACAAACCAAAATGAAAAGAAACAGATTATGAAAAATCTACGAAAATTACAAGATGAATCAGTAATATTTTAGTTGCAGTCACGTTTTAATGAAGTGACAAAACAACACGAATTTAAAAATGTACCAGTTCGAATAAGAATTGCACAAACACGATCAAGGTTAGACTGCTGCGAATATAGAACGTGTAAATAATCGTTTATGAACCCAATTCGATTGGATTTATTAGAAAAACTTAAACGTATGATTTGAATCCATTCAAAATCATTACAATTCAAAGATGCACCTCTCGGAATGTATTAAGAATAGCAAAGTTTGCCTGTATTGAATGCCTCACCAGAGCCAATGTTCACGTTGAATTCGAGTACAACACCGCAGTCAAAACAATTTTTTACTAATATAAGAAAATACAACAAGTTTTTCCACTATGTTGCGCGTGGAAAAAAAACGGTTATTTTTGTGCATTTAATTTGCCGCGCAGCGTTGGACAGCTAGTTATTTATAGAGCGAATTTGGGAATGGCCAAACGTTTCAAACGTTAGATAATAAAGAAATTCAGCATGTTCGTTGCAAAATTTTCGATGTTCGCTATTTTTTTCAGTAACCTGGTTGTAACCAAAACCAAAATCCAAAATTAACATCAGATATTACTTATTTTTTTTTTATTTTTTTTTGGTGATGTGCATTGAATGCTACATATAACTATAATTTTTGTTAATACATACATTTTTTATTTCATAATGGAAACTTTAACTAAAAAGCGTTTTAAAAGTTTGCGAATTTTCCACAAAATAAAAAAAAAACTAAAATTAGACACAGATATGACCGTTATCAATATTGTAATAACACATTTTTTTTATAAACATACTCAGTTATCGAAAATATAAGATTCGTGTACAAAATAGCTACACCACAGCAGTACGTTTATGCATTATGAATTGAGGTATATAACTATTGATTTTCTGATAAAGCAACTTATAACCAAACTCATACATTTTCATAACACTAATTGAAATGTATAATGATACTTATTCAAAGGTATTATACGTGAAAAGTTTTATAATATTAAATAAAATGCATTATGACATCTTATATTTATCTGTAAAGCCTTTTTGTTAACAGACTACCAAATCAAGCTGAATCTATACCGGCATGTATACTGCAGTATTTATATAGCTTTTTATTTCAATAAATATACAATATAGTACATAAATATAGTAACACACATAATCTGTCCGATTATGATCCAAAAGTATGCACTTAAAAACCATTAAAACTATATTGTTTAAACATAATTATCAATAGAACTACCATTGAGACATTTATATTTATTTTTTAATACCTCAAAATGATTTATTTTCAAAACAAATCCAACAACAAACCGTCTGTCTGACGTAGTATGAATAGACTTTAAGCTTTTAAAATCGATAAAATAAAGAGAAACATTGATATTATTATCACATAAACATATAAATACATATATATTTTTTATTTGTTAACAAGTGTTAAATACTTTTAAATAACATTTACATATTATTATTACATTCTCATAAATTATGATAATGTTGAATTGTCCAATGAACTTTGATATTTATACATTAAGATTTTTTTTTATTTATTTATATTTATATAATTATTTTTAAAAAATACAAAACAAAATTATCACACTTAAAGATTAGGTAGTTAATAATTGAGGATAGATAAATAATAAATAAAATTGATTTTAAAAAATAATAATAATAGACCAACAACCAAATGGAAACAAAATATTCATAACAGTCAAGTTAATTAAAAATATATTCATAAATAAAAATATTATTTTTCGAAACTTGATAATTTGAAATTAATTATACTATAAAGGATATTTGTAAGTTTAATAAGCACATTAATTATGGTATATATTGGCTGCGCATATATTTGCGCATATTATAGATTCTGAGTAGAGCGAAGAAGCTTATAGTCTTCCAAAGATGTTACTTTTTTTTAATCTGTTAACAACTTTTCTACTACAAGATTTGCTCTTATTTTTATGTTTAGCACCTTTTCTAAAAGGAAATCGGTGTGGGAAAGTACTTTAAGGAGGTCATTTTTCGATTTTCTTAGGAGTTTTCTCATCAATTTGAAAAACCGAAAAAAATGGGAAAATATAAGAAGTGTAAGTATTAGTTAAAATATATTATGGCCTATCTGTGAACAAATTTTCTACCAGCATTTTTGCTTTAACTTTTAATGATAGCAATGTTTCTGAAAGGAAATTTCACTAGGGAGGTATTTTAAAGAGATCATTTTCTCAGAAAATGTGAAAAATCGGGATAAAACATGGGAAAACCACGAAAAACGTAGGAAAATTGAGAAAATTGGTACAACATTAAACAAATATTATTAAACAGAATATATAAAACCTATTTAATTATTTTACTATAAAATGGCATATATATTGTTAACAAGTATCACTAACTGAACTCCACTCAGAATCGTTTTTTTTTTTTTGTAAGCAATGGCTTATCGTTACTTACAGGTAACATACAATTATCTACATACAACAGTGGCTGCACCCGTTCCCATTATCCTAGGACTTCTTTTTTTAATGTATTTGTCATATTTTGAAGTCATACAATTATTTATTAGTATTATAACATCTATATGATGTTATTTATTTTATTTTTGAAGTATAACGTTGCATTTTGTATCATATCATTATGCTGTCAATGTTACTATTATTATTTATTTTTTTTTTTTTTTAACTATTAACAATGATTATTCTATTTTCGATTAAGCACATTAACTACGAAAAACCATACGTAAAATAATAAATAATGGTATTATTTATATTCAACGATATAGGTAGTTGTGATTTTTAAATTCATTAAGTTTATTTTTGTATATAGAAAAATATCTAGCAGAATTTTACTTTAAAGTATAGAAAAAGTATTAGATTATTAATACGCATTTGAATAGAATTACGAGATTTATAGTTATAATGACTTTTGAAATAATATCTACTTATGCGGAAACACGGCAACTTGTATCACTAACTAAATAATTGAATTATATACCTACTGGGGAAACCATGTAATATAGGAAGACCTCAAAACTATTAAACTGTTATACAAGCCTACCAAAAACCCATCAAAGCGAATAAAATGTTATCTTAGCTTTTGAATATTATCTGACATACAATTTAACACTAATGAATAAAAAATGTCAACACATTTTTGTCAATTTCACACAAACGCCAGAATATGTAAAAATATACAGAATTCCTACTAACTTTAAATCAATAAAAATCACCACATAAAATCTAAATATTTTATTCGTTTTAAAATTATCAGGGAAGCAATGTCCCTTCAATCATCATGATTTTAACTAAAAGGTCGTTATCCCTCATGCCCCTGTCTAGTTTACGCCTATAGATACAAACTTTTAAAATATTATAATACGTTAAAAGCGACTCAGTGAATTTATTAAATATTAAAAAATTACCCAAAGAAGTCACTGAAGAGACGAGACGATGCGTATACGACACGTTTTAAAGAATTCCATTACGTAATCATCGTATTAAATTTAAATAGTAATAGGTAGCAAAAATAATTGTTGTGATTGTATAGCTTTGAATAGTGACAAGTCAAATAAATTACTGTCTTTGGGTATAACGTTAGAAAGTTTATCATTAGCGAACTGCATAGAACAAAGAAATCTAAAAATCTAAATTACCTATATTATTATAATAATAATAAACAATAATAAATTACATAGATTAGGTTAAGTTAAGTATAGGATTTATTATAAAATTAATTAAAATTGTTTGCCTTTTTTTTATTAATAAATGTAATAATAAAACTATATTGTTTATACACCGTGTTATTCACTTATGAGTTATTGATGAAAATTAAAATTGGAAACAGCATATAATGGATATACGTTCTAATTGCTCAGCATTTGTTCACAAGTTAAAAGTTTTAAGATTAATAACTAATTGTTTTTAAACCAAAAACATAGACAAATGTTAAAAGTTTATTTTCTTTTAGCTCAATTTTCTCTTATATTATTGAATAGGAACTAGGAAATACTGTTCAAATCAAACTAAATAAACTAGATACTATTTGATCAAAATAATTCTTTAAGAGCACGGGTTCTTTTCGGTCAATTGACTAAACATTAGTAGGTATATATATATTTAAACAGCTGATACTGCTGACGTGTGTGCCACTGTTGACGGTGGAAGTTAGAAAGGTAGGCTAACTGTAATTTATACTTGTGCACAAAGATAAATCATTACTTACAAAAAACGATTTTATGCGAAATTCGATTGCACAAGTTTCTAAATGCCACACATTTACTATTTTCGACAAAATGTCAAACTTATTTTAATAAAAAAATACCCGTGAGCAGCAGAGCTCGGTAAAGTCGAATTTTCCCCCAACTGACTTATCAATATTAAAATATTTAATTTTTTTTTAGATTCCGAGCGAAGCGAAGTAGCTATTGGTTTTATAATGCTGTTTATTGTTTTTTTTTTTTTTTGTTCTTTGTTCTAGTCTGTGGACACGTTTTTACGTGTAGTAACTTTTATGAAAGCTTAAGTTGTCTAGATGATACTTTAAAGAGGTCATTTTTTTTATTTTCGACGCCATTTTTTAAATAAAAGCACTGAAGTGGGAAAAAACATAGGAGAACGTACCAGAAAAAATAATTTAATCGAAAAATCACAAGATACCTTTTTTGTTGCCTTTTTGATTTACTTTCTTACTGTATCATCAAAACTTTTAAGCCACTTTTGAACTTTTAAGAAATTTTAGTTTGTGACTTTTTTGCTGTAATTCGGTTATAAATACACGTAGACTTGAAACTTGGTAATAAAAAAAATATTATAAGTATATTGGACTTATCTAGACGTGGTAAAATTTCCGAAATCATCGGACGACTTTTTGTTTTTTTAACAAGCATTTTTAAATTAAATTTAAACGAAAATCGCAAAAAAAAATAACGGCACTTCAAATTGTGTACCACCGAACTTTCGTCTTTCATCAAGCTATGGTTTATCGTTGCTTACAGATATAAATGAAATAACCTTATGTATCCTACCATCCCAACTTTCCACTTACAACAGTGGCTGCATCCGTCCCCAGTATCAACTCTTTTATATAATTGATCTAAAATAGTTATTTACCAGAATTTTATTACATTTTAGCCTACAGAGGTATTTTAAATCCGACATTTCTTCCGAATTAAAAACGAAATGCCAGGTAAAAAAGCTGTTTACAGACAGAGAAAAAGAAAGAAGAAACACACAATATCATAAATGTATAAATCATAATATCATAATAATTAATACAAAATATGTCTTCTTATGTTCAAAAACTCATTTTTTTAATGTAAAATTCGAATTTGAAATACGATAAGAGCATATTTAGACAAATATTTATTGATAAACCACCTTGTTTACGATATAAACAATTTGTTTACAACATGTTTTATCCATTGTTTCAACATCAAATTTCAAACTGTATTAATTAATACTTAGTACTTGTACATAGCAAATTGAATCTAGCTATTTTTTTTTTTTGTTTCTAGGTCTTGCATTCAAGATTCATTGCCAGGAATAGCACACAGGTAAAATTATGATTACATTATTATATTAATAGATAAGATTTGAAACTCTAATTTATCCGATATCCAATGTCTTTAAAGACCCCCATTACAATACTAAAATAAAACCAGATTCAAAAATAATTTACATCAAAATTAAAAAAACGCCGTATTTCCCACGTTTTTCATAATTATAATTATTAAGAAAACTATACAGAAAATCAAACGACTTTCTAACTCATAAAATAGACAAAATTTCCTTCCCGAAAATATGCTATCCTTTGAATTTAAGTATAGATTTTTTAAATAAAAATATAAGGGTAAACATTTTAAATAATGAAACCGTTACTCTGTAATTTGAAAAAATCATATTTTTCATATTTTTTTTCCCCTAAATATTATAAATACTACTTTAGATACCGAAAAATGACTTTCTCTATCAGTGACTAAATATTAAATAGAACAAAATCGACCTCTTGTTATTTTTCGATTGAAGCAAATTTCTGATAGAAAATATCATTTGAAAAAAATTAAATAATTAAACCGGGACGCCAAGTTGCTGTAAATATTAAATAATTTTAATTTTTTAGTTTTTCCCAATTATTATGAAAACAACTTAAAATATCAAATAAAAACCTTCTCAATGCAACAAATAGACAAAATTATCTTTCAGAGAAAAAGCAAGATTTATGGTAGAAAATTTGTTAATAAGAAAAAAAAAGACAGACATACATCGCACGTGGGTGAGCGACTTGTTTTTTTAACAAAAGAATGTTAAAATCAAATATTAATGAAAATCGTTAGTGTAAAAAATTATGTGGAAGCAATCTAATTTTTCAATATTTCGGTTTGATAATATATAAGGCCGATTAAGAACGATGATAAAGTCAGAATTCTGAAGTTCAGAAGTCTGCACTTACGTGCGAAATATGTCATTCTTTTTAAATATTATACCTATATTCCCGTTTTTCTCATTTATTGGAAACATCAAAAATTACCTCCCTAAAGTACCACCCCAGTCAGATTTTCTTTCAGAAAAGTGTTATCATTATAAATCGGAGCAAAATTACTGGTGGAAAAGTTGTCCACAGAAAAAAAAAATAAAAATAAAAATAATTGTAAAACCAATACATTCCTTGCTCCGCTCAGAATCTAAAATCTAAAAAATGATAATATATTATTATATACGTACCCACTAAAATTAAAATGCACGTAATTAAGAAAAAACGTCTATGTTAACATAATAATAAAGTATTGTACTCCACTTTAAACAATTTTAAAGAATGATATTCGAATTTATCCAAAATGAAATACGACGAAATAAAAACGATAAAACATAAAATTAATAATGAATGCCGTGACACAATTACGGATATACGAACATGTGAATTAGCAAAGTGTAGAGAAAATGGAAAATTAAGAAATAAAATCTTGAATTATTAGACTAAACAAATTTAAATTTCAACTACAACTAAACTTAAAAATTACTACGATCTTTAAAACTCCCTATCACAGCAAAATATATTATTAACAGTATATCTTCGTGTTAATTATTACTCTAATTTTACAGAGTTTTCAGAAAAACTGCTCAAAACAATAAACTGTGTTTATATTTGGGCAATAGAGACGTAGTGGTTTCAAATAATTCATCCACAAAGATTCACGGAATCGTATTAGTGGACCCAGATCTATTGAAAGATACAAAGAAAAAGGTATGCTGATATTATATAATATTATAAATGTACAAGTATATGAGTAATTGTGTATAATTTAATTTTTTTTTAATTACTTTATGATCAAAATAATAGCACACAACGATAAATATAGAATTTTATGTTTCAGCTTAATGATTATATTATACAAATTTTAAAATGTTTCAAAGACTTATAACTATGAACATGTATTGCATACCTTAAAAATAAAATAATTACAAAGAATAATTAAAATATTATATAAGTAAATATCAAGTACTCAAGTAACAAATAATTAAAATAATCACGTAAATTAAATTAGCAAGATATTATAAGAAGAAATCGCGGTATTTCTAAATTTGCATACAATACTTAATTCTACCATAAAAATCTAATTTTATTGTTTTTATATTATTATGGTTTTCTTTCAAAGTTTTGCTGTTCAACATTTTCTTATTTAAAGTTTTGGCGTATAAACTTTATATAATTATAGGCTTCTAAAAACTTTACTTCACGATGACCCACTACATTTATTCAAAATAATATGAAGGAACTTTTATTTATAAACAAACTAACCAGCTCCTTAATTAAAAGATTTATCACAATCATTTGTTTAAATAAAAGCAAAATACATAAAATAATAAATCCAGTTTTAACAATATATTACAATATGTACCAATGATTAGCCAAAATTATTATTCTAGTAAGTATGAATAAATAACAAAGTTGTTCAGTTATAAATCATAAATTAAAGAAATATTGTTGCTAAAATTGATAATAAGCAAACATTACCTCTATCAAAAGTTAATTTTATATTTTTGACATATTATTATGATTATGAATATTTTATGGTTAAAGACTTAATCAAAATATAAATACAATAATTATAACAATTGTTCTAAATAATTTGGTTAGAAAATGTGTGTATAAATGACGTATTAAGAGCACATGGCATTCAAAAACATCGCCTTTACCCTTACACATGCACTGTACTACTTTAAAAAGCGTTGGTTAAATGACTTTTGAGACCTAAACTAGCGTTAAAAGCATTTCATAGCGATCGTGCTGAGTTTTACAGTATTATTATTACTCTTATTACTTCCCGGTTCTTTTGCGTCTTTAATGGATTTTAAATGGAGGCCCTTAACAAAAAACGGAACAATAGTTTAATAGAAGAATATACATTTCCAGTATGGATTGTTGCATAAAGTTAGCTAATAAAAATTCATCGGAAAAATCCGTTATACAAATATCACTTTGCACAAGTCACTTAAACTGATTTACAGTCCCATTTAAATTACATTATTTTCGAGTTTAATATACCTAATATATTCAGAATTTATTTATACATTGCTACAAATATAATATTAGCATTAAAGTTCTAAGTCAAGTGAACATTTTACAAGCAATAACACATAGCTAAGTTGATTCTTGAATTATAAGTTTTAAATTTCTAAACAAAAAATAAAATTGATATTACTTTTTATTTTATAATATATATATATATATATATATATATTATTTATGTATTTATTTACCTATTTATTTTATTTATTGACGGAAAAAAAATTCATTTACTAAATAGTCTCTATATAAATACATAATGTAGTATAAATATTAACATTAAAATCCAATTTTCATAAATATAGCGAAATACAAACATAATTTTATAATATTACATATTTTACATATGTTAACATATGTAACATATTTTTATAATATGGAATATACAATCAACTAAAATTTACTTCAGTAGTATTTCCTATGGCCATCAGTATATTAGCAGGTGAAGATCGTAAATAATTCATAGAAATATTATTAATTAAAAAACAGTCTTTATTTCTAGTAGATTTAATATTTATTCAAAAATTTAATTGTGACAACAAATAAGGTCTATCTATAGAATTATTTAATACTTTTGATAAAAATGTATAGTGGAGGTAATCTCTTCTTTTGTTTAATGAGTCTAAATTAAAATATGATAAGATATCATTATACACTCAGCATGTCTTGAGCGTTCAGCTTTAAATTTAAATGATAGAAAATGGAGAAAACGATTTTTAACTGCTTCGAAATTTTGGGTCTTACAAATTTTATTTAATAACCAAATAAGAGAGGTATATTCTAACTGTGATCTCACAAATGCAAGATATAAATTTCTTAAAGCATCATATTTATTAAAGTTAGAACATGTATATGTAACAAAACCTAAATATAAGACAGCTAGCTTTATTTGTTATTTTCTCAATATGACTGTTGAAACATAGCTTAGAGTCAAAAGTAATACCTATGTCGACAAATGATTTAACTGACTCTATAGAAATATTATTCAGTTTATAATCATAATCAATACTAGTTTTTTGATACTGAAAGTTAATACTTTATATTTCTTTACATTTGTTGATGTTAAATATAACCCATTTAAATATACATATATATATATATAGAGAGAAAGAGAGAGAGTGAGTGAGAAAGAGTATCACACAATGTGGTAAAAACAATTTATTTCTTACATTTTTTAAAATAATCAACTTTCAATATATATTATTCGAATTTGAATGTATTATACACACATGTATCTAATAAACAGTTTCTTAGTAATAGCTATTTAATTTCTAGAAGGTGTATACATTTTTTTTTATTCAGTGGTTTAATTATAGTGCTGCAATTGAAATTAGTAGTAGTAACCTATTGAATATAATTGTTTGTATACACCTTCTTGAGAAATTAAAACGACTATTATGAAGAAATTATTAATCACATATGAATGTATGGTACATTAAAATTTTTAGAATATTTTTTACAGAATACCTTATTTGAAAATTTTGAAAGGATATTTTTTATTTTTAATGATTATAGAATGAAAATAAAAAATTCATATTTTCTACATTTATTTCTCTCTAACAGGATTGAAAAAAAAAAATAATATTTAAATATTAACAGAGTTATTACTTATTACTTATTAACATTCATAAAACATTGTAGAACATCCTGTGTATATATTCACTGTCATGCAAAAAGTGACGCAATTGTAAAAAAACATGTTTAAACCTTTATTTCATCCCTATATGTGTATGAAAAAATGTTCCAATTGATATCATAAATAGTTTAGAAACTACTTAAGGGGATTAGAAGCAGTGATTTTCTGTCTTTGTCTTACACACGTGCAACATTTTAGACATTTTCTACTTTCAACATACCAAATGAAATGAAAGCAGATTTGAATTTGTCAAGTTTTCTTGAGATCGACTTTCCTACTTTTTTTTTTATTTTACTCCAAAAATTAAAATATTCTATTTGTTTAATTACTTCTTTTTTTAGGATTTAAAGGATAAAATCAAAAATTACGGGAAAGATGATTTCAAAAAAAATTAACAAAAAATTAAAATCTGTTTTCAAAATTCCGATTGTTTCACTAAACCAATCAATATGTTGGAAATAGAATACATCTAAAAGTGTATGCTACACGTGTGTAAAATAAAGATAAAACATAACCTTTTCCTATCCTTTGATTAAAATCAAAATTTCAAATTTAAAAAAAAAAAATTAAATCACTCATGTATATACTTGATCATTAAATCATAAACGAACATTTAACATTACAAATAGTTAAATTAATAAAAACAATTTCACTTACATATTATAAAATTAAATTTTAGATTTATACTTTCAATTGTATGCATATCTTATGCATTATACAATTATTTCATTAATGTGCTATTATTTGTGATTTGAACATAATATGAATAAATATTATGATTTTATTAAAATGAATTTGAACCTTATGAAAAATCCATTGTATGAGCTCCTATGAACTCTGAATTGCAAACCATTTGAAATAAATCACTATCTGTAATAGTTTTGTTTGCAATATTTGAATGGATAATATACCTATAGTTATTATTTTCATTTGTAAAGGTATTTGGACAAATAACATTAACTTTCCGGTATGGTCGAGAAGACGAGGAAGTAATGGGATTGAAATTCTGTAATGAAGCAATCATGTGTTTAGCACAAATTTATCCACCTCATGAAAATGCACAACGTGAACAAAACACACCATTACAGGTAAATATGAATTGTTGTACGTGAATTTAAAAATAAATTATAATCAGTAAACTTATTATGTTTAGCTGAATAAGATTTTACAATACAATATGGTATCATAATTACATATAATTATAAATCATCATATGTTAGAGTTAAAAATTCTACAAAAGAAAACTGTTACTAAGTTATACTTGTACAAATATTTTAACTGAAAATAATATATTCATCAAAATGCATTGAACATAATTTTCAAAAGAACTATTTCAAAATATAAGTTAATATAAATAAATAAATATAAGTTGCTATACACACAACAGTTTTCATTACAGTTATATAATCAAATCAACTTTATGAACTTTACATCAGATATATATAATATTAAGTATAGGTATCAAGAAATCATAAATTGCTGTTAAAAAATATTGTTTTAAAAAGAAATTAAAAACACCTAGGTAATATACAATAATAAACTAATAATTTAACTATCACCTTAATCTGAATCTAAAAAATGAATAAATCATTATTTTATAAACATTAATACACATACCTATACTAAAATAACAGTTAAAAAGGAATCTCTCTCAATAAACGTCATTTTATATTTTAAATTCTATCTCTTAATCACAGATATATTATCTGGTATTATATATCAAATGTGTTCTTATTTAATTTAATAATAAAATCAACATAATCTGTTTTGTACTCATAAATAATAAAATATTATTTGTAAATTTGTTTTTCTTAGGATATGTTAATACAAAGACTGGGAACCAATGCTCATGCTTTTTCAATGGAAGTAACTCATTTAGCTCCGCCTAGTGTCCAATTAGTTCCTGCTAAAGAATACAATGGCGCTCCAATAGGGACTAGCTATGACATACGGGTATACATAGGTATGAATAAAATCAGCATATTATTGATATAACATACACATTAACCCATAAATGAAATATATAAACGTAACTTATATATGTAACAATATGTAACATACACAAACCTATACTAGCCTTCAAAAGTATACAGAATACATACTATACAAAAAATTACAATAATATATTAAAAGACTACTAATATCTTATAGATTGTATAAAATATAAAATAATAACTTAAATAATTTATATAAATATTAAATATAGCTGAAAGGGCGGATGAAAAATTACAGCGAAAAAATATTGTAAAAATGGGTATCAAAGTAGTTCAAATGGCTTCAGCGCCACCCCCACCTACACCTACACCTAGATCAGATCAACCTAAGGGGTGGCGTCAAAAAGGACCACAAGCTACTTCAGAGAAACCATTTTTACTCAGCGACGGTAAAGTTACCCTGGAGGCTAACCTAGACAAATCTATCTACACACATGGTGATCCAATTCATGTGAACATAAGTGTGAAGAATACTAGTAAAAAAGTTGTGAGACGAATAAAGGTAAAAACTTATAATTTATATTTTTATAAATTAATATATAGGTATTCAATACCTAAAGTATATACCTATAATTTTACTGGATTTTCTTTAAACTAATTTTCCAAACCACAAATATCTCTTAATACACGTTTACAGATCAGGTAAATTCATCAAATTTTAGTTTCTTTATAAAATTAATTTATTTCAAACAAATACACGGGTCTACAAAAAAACAAAATGCATTTTACTATAAATGCAGAAATAATAAATAAAACAGTTTAAATTAATATAAACAATTTTAATTTAAAATAATTAATAGATCAATTTTCGTAACACTGAATATAATATTTTAAATTGCAAACTATTACAAATTTAACCATGTTCTATTCATCAGCTATCAATTTATATTGATTAAATTGGATTAAATTTATTTAGGTTTTTATCGTTCAACATGTTGATGTATGTATGTTCAGTAATGGTAAATTCAAAAACACTGTGGCAACAGAAGAATGCACAGATGTCCCCATACTTGGTAGTGGAGGATCACTTGAAAAGGAATACCTATTATATCCAATCAAGGCAAGAACAAAAAATTGGATAGCACTAGAGGATTCATTGGGATCTTCTGTAAATAAATCAGAAGGCTCATTATCCAGCACTGTAGTATGTGTATCGCCAGAAGACAGGAATGTATTTGCCATTTATGTCACATACTATGTAAAAGTTAAACTTTTAATAGGAGCAATGGGCGGTCAGATGTCACTCAAGTTGCCATTTACACTAATGCACACGTCATCGAACACTTATTCTACAGGTAACAAATATTCTTAGACAATTACTTTATAGTTTTGTTAATAAATATTCCAGTTTAATTTATATTTCTATACACTTAACATAGAATGCAAGGATACATCGTGTCCGTCATTAGGACCATGTCCGTTGGTGGAGAGTAAAGAAGTACCAATAGCATTAGATGAACCATGCTCTAATAACTTGGGCCTCTGAGGATTAATCGAATCGGCCGATAATCGAGACATACATTCGACACCAATTACGGCCGATCTTAATGCCGAAGATGACCATGAAGACAACCCATTTAAATTTCAAAGGATTTTATGTTGTTTTTCTAATTACAGATAGTGATAATGGGTCCAACAAAAAAATATATAATAATTATTTTTATCAAACAATTATTTATAATAAGTAAAATAGATTGTAAATAGTATTTGTTTATGTTCAAAATTATGTTTGTATAAAAGATAATGAGGTTTCTTTTTGTATTGAACCATCAGTATCAAATAATAAATTTTAAAATTAGCCTAAAAATATTTGGAAGTTTGTAGAAAGTGTTTTTTTTTTTTTTAGGTAACAACTGAGTCAATTTGAATTATTAAATCTCTCAAAACAAAAAAAAAAAACATTGTACTTAACCTAACCTAACATCTATGGTCAGGCATATCAGGCTGATTTTTTGCAGGGTAGAATATTTTTACAATTTAAAAATTGTACAGTATTAATATAGAAAAGCCATATTCTAAAAGCAATTGAAGCTCAATAATCTATTTAATGCTTCTATAAAATAAATATAATTTTTTCAATATATATATTGAAACAAATAAAAATATTGTATTAAATTGAAAATGGGTAATTAACCAAAACTACTTTGCATTCACAATAATTTAAATTTTAAATCTGTTAATTTTGAAAACAATGTATTCACAACTAATTATATTTATTTTTTAAAAGTAAATACATAAATAAATTATAAGTTGGTTCATTATATTCAAATTTTTCTGGTAGGATCTAATTAATGTATTTGTATGATTTTAAACCAAGTAATAACAGTATTGTTATGGGATACTAGGGTTTTAAACAAAATTTCAGATATGCATAATACATATTATAATTAATACATTTTGTAGTATAACAAGTAGACAGTTAAGTTTTATGGCTGTACAACAATTATATAAACACAATTAATAGGTATCAATTTCTTATTAAATATTAATAGTATTAATAATAATTAACTAAAAATTATACAAAATTAATTTTACAATTCTACAAATATCTTAATATTAGAAACATAATTTTGATCTATTCAAAATAATTCAAATAATTAATTATTAATAATACATATTAGTATGTATCTAATCAAAAAATTGTATAATTTTAAAAATTTAGAAAAAATAATAAAAATAAATAAAGAATGTGTTTAAAAAGTTGAATATTTCTGAATTCAAATAACCATAAGAATTAAAATAAACTCTTCCACATTAAAAAATATCTATATTTGATTAAAATTTAAGAAGGTTACATTTACAAATATTTGTTTTAATATCTATAAAAATTATTGTTGTATTAACTTTAAAAGTATTTATTTTTATAAATTAAACTAAACTAGCTACACCATGTTTCACCTTGTTGCATGTAATAACAATAATTTGTTTCTGCCTTTAAAGAAAAACCAGAAACTATTTAAAAAACAAAAATAAAAAAATAAAAATCCAACATTTTTGATTTCTAGGATCAAAATTTAAATGTTATTATTAAGTGTAAACAAATGTAAATTTAAATTAAAAAGATTGGCTCTTAAATATTGTTAGTACCTCTTTTTGTCTATCTAAGTTCAACATCTTGTATTTTGAGTAACAGATTTGGCTAATCATCAGACATGCACGCATACAAACATATTTGTCTTTTACTATAGGTATTAGATTTGTGTATTTAATAAAATCCAATTTTATTTTAAATTTTACTTAATTGCAATTTTAATCAAAACATAAATAATTATAACAAAAAGTAATATTTAAATAAAACAATATAAATATTTTAGAATAAAAAATTTAAATAATTCTTACATAATAATATTCTAAAACTAATTTAATTTTACTCCCTAAAACAGTTTCTGAGTTGTAATTTTTAATAACTATTGATTATTTTCTATAAACAAAAAATAATCGTCAAATAGATTTTTAAAATATACGTTAAGAAACTCATGCAATCAAATAAAAAATTACAACATTCTATAAGGTAATTATAACTTATAACCCAATGCATTTATTTAATTTCAATTTAGCTGATTAATCTCAAAATATTGTTCAATATTAATAATTATAGCATTGCCAAAATGTAAATAAATAGAATTGTCGAATTTAAACATGTGTATTATATTTAATAATTTAATATGATGTTAGATTAAAATGTTATGAAACATAAACTGTCACATTTAAAAAACAGTAGTTTTTGGGTTAATATTTGTATGTAAACTAAATTGTTAACATAATTATTAAAATCTAATTTCTCTAGGTTCTCATAGACATAGATTATAACAACAACTAATAGATACCTAATACAAATGTTAATAGTTTTATATAACAAACAAGTTTTATACATCTTATTGACATAATTATTGAAACCAATGTACATATCAGAATATTTTATAAATGCTATAATAAATAAGTGTATAATTTGAATGGTATTATAAAAAGAACAAGTCTTATGTGTTGCATTATATTTACAAATCAATAGGTATTAGGTACATTAGGAATTAGAGCAGTAGTTAATAATGTAATTATAACAAGAAAAATATTTTTCTTAGCTGATATAAATTGTTTCGATATAAAACTTCAAATTTTATTTTAAATGAAACATGTTATATTACTATAAATAATAATAAAATATGGGTTTTAATTTGTTTTTTATATATACATATATTACATATACATAATTAATATTTTCAAACTGTAAAATTTTTAAAGAAAAAAAAATTGTCATCTATATGGTAATAACAATGAGTAGGGCTTGGAAGTTAAAAGTTTAGTAAAAGTTTAAGGTTGTTTTATATGATCATTTTTTAATGTTTTTAAAGTCATCAACTTCCAAGCACTATCTATGAGCTACATTACTATAGTAAACTTTGTTATTTTAATTAACCAGCAATAACTACATTGTTTAAAATAAAACGCATGCATTCTTTATGTTGTTAACTTTTTGATTTTTTTTTTTTAATAATATATGTATTAAACGATTAAACATGAATTGTCATTGATTAGATATTTTTGAATTTGTACTTTAATTTTGTTTACAAATTGTGCATTATAAATGTTTAAAAATACACATTTTGAATTGCACATTTAAATTATAACAGCACATTTTTTCCTAAATCTTTTCCCCGAATTACCTACTGAAATATTCCTTATACCTGCCTAGCACTTCTTAGATTTCATAGTAAGTAAGATACAAATTAAGAATCTTAAATAAATACGAGAATACAGTTTGAAAAATAATATAGACAAGTAGTTATTATGAACTTACTCTATTCTGATAATCAGTTCATTAATATGAGCATAAAAATGGAATTTCATTTGACTTTAATAATCTATATATATAAAATAAGTAGGTACTCACCATGAAAGTCAAATGCACGGCCTCCACGTACAACATATTTTGATCGATTTTCAGAATCATTTTGATCTGCAACCTTAATCAAGATATACTTATAACGACCTCTGTTATCGATTTCTACATCAGAAATCTTATCTAATGCTGAAGATGACATTGTGCATACAAACTGAAAAGTATATAATTTAACTAAATTAAAAAATCTTTAATTAATATTATGTACCAAAAAAAATTCACACTAATTCCAATGCATTTTAGATACATAAATAACTAAAACATAATTTAATATGTTAATAAACAAAATTGAGTTCTTATTTGTTATAGCAATCTAACCGTAATCAATGTATCCCATGTGGTTTTACTTAGAAATCTGAGATTTTTCAATTAAAAATAAACATTCAGTTGAAACTAGGAGACTTAGATTAAATCTGATTGAAGATCGGTTTTGACATATTTTTGAGTACTATATTTTTGAAAAATATTGTCAAAATAATTAAAGAAATAAATTTTGGAATAATTATTACATATTAATACTAATATGTAATAATTAATATTTGTTTAGTTTGGAAAAAATTCAAACAAAATAATTACCTATAATATTCAAATTTAATGTAATACAATAAATCAATAATACAAACTGGTAATTAGAATAATTGAATAATTACTTTTAAAAAAATGATTATTATTGAGATTATTAGTTATTATTTATTTGGAGGAAAATGGAATAAAAAAGGAGAGTTTATTATTCATTACACAGTACATATACCAAGTGATTCATTTAAGTGGATATACTTATTATCTAGAAAAGTATTAAATTTTTCTAGAATTTGTTTTCTAGAACATTTAAGAAACAAACTGCTCCACAACTTTATATTTGTCTTATATTTTGTCACCCTTATTTTTGGTTATGTTAGATTAAGTTATTAGTTAAAATAAATTTTAGTGTTGACATTTTTGATTTCTGTTAAGCCGTTGAAGAGATATACCACTTTTAATTTTAGATTGGAGGAGAGTAGTGGTGAATTATTAACGAGCTGCCATACAGATGATACTCCACTACTATTTTATTTTCCTCCAACCCAAAATTAAAATTGGTATATCTCGTCAACAGATCGATGGAAATAAAAAATTTCAACATTAAAATTTATTTTAACTAATACTCAATCTATATATGGACTTTTTAAAATAGGTTGCCATTTGAAAATCAAAAGTAGGTAGTTGTTATACACCCGTAAATAAGGGTGACGAAAAATAACACAAATATAAACTTGTGGAGCAGCTTGTTTCTTAAATGTTCTAGAAAACAAATTCCTTTAAAAGTTAATACTTTCCGAGATAATGAGTGTACCCACTTAAATGAATCACCTGGTATAGTTAACTTGCGTACGTATTATTGAATAACAATTACCTTGGCAAATTTGACAGTTGAGTACAATGTATCAATTCTTTTGAAAATCATTTATTTCATACTTGGCAATTTTGATTGTACAATGAAGACATACGTCTAACCGACTCAACCGGTAAATTGTAAAACTGATAACAGTTATCAAACATGGTAACTAACATGCACATCCATGACCATTAACATGAACTAAGATAATGTTAGTTCATGGCCATTGGTAAAAAGCAATTGTTCGAAAATGATAATAATAAATGATGATAAGGATAAATAATAACGGAACGAAACTGTCGAAACCGTTATTACTAATTTCTATAGTTCCATCTTCTAATATTTATTTAATGAATTTACGCCGGAGGCTCAAGTACACTGTACAGTAATTTAATGCATACAAATAAATTAACCTTAATAATTAAGTTAAACAATAAGAATTTATATATTTGAAATTTGAATACTAATTAATAAAACTATATTTTAATTGTAATATTGTAGTATTTTATTTTATGTGCACTGTATTAGTCCAGTTAAAAGTTTCCAGTTTCCCTAACAGAATTTACGAAAAAGGTTCTTAAAATTTTTCGAACTAGTAGCAAGCAATAATATTGTTGCTATTATTAAAGTCGAAGGGAAAAGAAACTCGATAATCGGGATTTTAAATCTAATAATTTTGAAATTCAATAACCTTCGAAGACTATCAGACATCAACATTTGCCATTTTGGGTACTACTCATGAAACATTATGCCTAGAGCATAATTATTGCTAAATTAAAACAGTTTTAAACTTAAGGGGAGTGGGGGTGACTCCCTTCACTCGCAACTGGTGTAAATTAAACAATTGTTGACCTTTACGTGAGCGGATAGGCCATTTTTTACAACCAAGAATAAATGAAATATTTCATCTATTCTGTAGTCTCTCATGAAAAAAATACTGATGCCCAGTCATTAGTATTTTTTTCAATGATTTCATTGAATCGGATTTAAATGCAAAATGAATCTTAATTAACAAAATTCACTGTTAGTTCCACTGTCAAAGAAATCCATGTAGATAAATTAGATCTTTGTGAATGACCACCTAAATCTAAATAAAACAAAATCGATCTAGATAATTAGAAGGTCTAATATCTAAATGGCCTAGATCCCCAATCATTTAGATTCCTATTAAGATATATGATAAATTTGGAATCTATAATCATGGACTAAGATATACAGGACGGGCGTAAGGCTGTCCATAAAAACCAATCGGTGATGCTGGTTATTTTTTCCTTTATAAGCCCCCATAGTAAAATGTGATTATACTTTCTAATTTTTTTTATATTCTAAATTAATACTTTATAGAACATTAAATGCATCCATATATTTTAGCCTGTGACTACAATATAGTCCATGATTAAAGATATGATATAAACAAACATAATGTCTAAGATATTTTATAAGTCATAATAATATATATCTTATAACTATTATGTTTATAACCATTTTTAATTATTGTGTTTAAAAGTTTTAAATTTAAATGCTAATTTATAGATACCATAACTAGAACTGTTGTAACCATTCAGATGTGTTAGGAAGTTTGAATTATTTAATATAAGCCTATGTATTGTTTGTTGCTTACCAGTGTGAACCTGTCATAATCCTCTGAATAGTGCACATTGGACATGATTATACAGGATCAATTGTGAATTGTTTAAAATTTGTTTTAATTCAAATACACATGCACATAATATGAAACAATGGAAAGTTAACTACTCCCACTGTTGATACTAATTTCAAACATTTTCATACTTCTGCAAATATGCATGCAATATTTTGTACGACAATGAAGTAACTATGCATATTATACAAAATAAATAATTCAATTTATTTATGTGTTGACTGTTTTACTGTTTAAAGTTTCTTGTAAAAATGTCATCATGAGCGCCCAGCTTCATAGATAAATTAATAAATATACAAAACATAGTGAATTTTAAAATTGGTGGTTTTTCTCAATGCACATTTACAATATAAATAATTTAATTATTTTATATTACAGATTTTATAATTAATTAAAAGGACATTAATACAAAATTCAATTAGGAAAATAGTTTCTTTAACTATTAATAAAGTTTAAAAAATTTTCATAATTGATATAAAAAATATTGTTCTTATATTCCAATTTCTAGTTGTTAACTATAAATCAAACCTTGCACAAATCTCATACCAGGCCATCAGGATTTCTCCAGGTATACTGCTGGACCAGTTTCCCTTGTTTTAGAGTTTAGATAATTTATTATAATAAACGGGTTTGAAACCCTTTGAACATTTTCACAAAATGTAAATTATATAATTACAGTAGCTACAATAGTACTCGTAATAAGACAAGTAAATCAAATTAAACATGTTTCAAAATAAAAATGAATTTATATTATAACAAAATTGGTCTTAATAATTTAATACTACAGTAAATAATAAACAATAAATACTATAATTATTTATAGATGTTTATTATTTTTAATCTAAAAAAGACAATAAATTAAAATAATTATATTATAATCTGTATAACCCTGAAACACACTCAAAGAATTATTTTAAAAAAAAATGTCCACTTATTTTCAAAAACTAACAATCCATAATAATTATTAATAATTAAAAAGACCTATTATTTTGGTTATCAAAATGTGTTGATTGATGTTTGAATATTTAAACATTTTATACAATTTACTTTAATTCGTTTCTACAAAATACAATTATAAAATAATTATAAATGTTATTCAATACTTAGAATTTAACTTAGAATTAAACAATCGGATCAAGGTACACTATGATTAAAAAGATTTATTTGTGTTTTATTTAAATCTTCTATTTATTTTCTAAGACTTTGATTTTAAATTCATGTTCTTTAATATTGTATTTATTTTCAAGTTCACCAGATATATATACCCAATAAAATCGACGTATAGGATCAAAAACTGTTGCTAAATCACAGCACAACTAAAACAAAATAATATTATTGATAGTCAAAAATAATTTCTGTACAATTTTATCTATTGAATAAATATACTTATAACACATACTTTTAACGCAAATTTAACTTTTTCAATATTTTCAGGTTCTGTAGAGTTTACATCTGCATCAATAAAATCAACCATACAAGACATGAGATGTGTTGATCTATTTCCCTTATTATATAATTGTGTACAAAAATCGCGAACTCTTTTTTCCAAAACTCCATTTTCCGAGTACAATAATAATCTATATGCCATACAAAAAATGATTAGTTAAATTTTATATTTTTCAGACATATTTATTTATCACAATTACCCTCTTAAGTAATTCCATGCACTTTCATTTTTTGATAAACTTGTTATTTTGTCAAAGGTATACTTGATTTCATTTTCAATCATTTCAGAATTATAATCTAAATTATTTATAACAAAATAACGTTGATTCCATGCTGAATTATTTCTCATATCTTGTGATATTAATTTGTCAACAAATTCTATCTCTTTTTCCATTAGATGACTAAAGTAAACATAAATTAAATACTATTTGAAATACCTATGTTTTTAAAACATAGTTTATATAATAATTAATCATTGTATACTTTATTAATATATTTTATCTTTGTATTTCATTTCAGTTTTATTATATATATATATATACATGTATGTTTTACCTAAATGTACTGAGAACCCATTGTCTGTATTGCCAAGCATGGTAATTTTTAGCATCCATGTCTAAAATATTTGCTGTAAATTCTAATTCACCTGATGGATCATTCAACATTTCCACAATATTCTTGCGATATTGCCTATGATTTTAGTAGTTAAAAAACAATAAATTAAAATCAGATTATGTTTATACTAGACAATTCGTTAAGAAAATTTATTATTTGCCAATATGCAGTCATCATGTTTAATTGTGTTCTATAGTTTCCATGAGTATATACTTTTGTATTATACCAATCAGTGTTAATAACTAAAGCTCAAAACTTATATAGGTACTAATATTATCAACTAGCATAATCAATAATGTTTTAACTTAGGAAGTTGGTTAGACCATTAAAATAAAAGAAGTATGAGCAATAATATTATTTTTAACAAAATTTAAGGTTACTATTTTAAACAAATTGTAGGATTAGGATTTACAATTTTCAAGGGGGTTTTTTTTAATGTGGACTAAAATGTTACAATTTATTTTCATGATTGTTTTAGGTTCAAGTTAAAGTTTATTTTTAAAAACTTTAATTTTGCCCATAACAACTTAAGAACAGATAATTAACATTTTTAATCTTAATATTATATAAAGCGAAAGAGTTTAGACAAGTTTTTATAGTTACCAATAACAACAAAAAAACTTGCTGTCTCTTTATGATATTAAAATTAAAGTTAATTGTTGTAATGTTATCACAGGTAAGTACGTAATTTTTATAAAAAATTTATTTTAGGACAATAATTAACTGTACAGGATTAGAAACGAAGGAATACATTATCATTCATACAAATTTGTTTTAATTTAATACTGTTCACGGGCAAAGCCGTATGGGAGAAATATTAATTTATAACTTTCCAATTTTCTTCTAGTTGCACATGATCAATGAACCTATTTACCTATTTATTTAAAATCTCAAACTACAAATCCTGCAATTAAAACAACACAGCTACGAATTATGAACATTGTAAATAAATATTTATAAAATTGATCTGTTCTGATTAATTTTTTTCTTTCTTTTAAAAATCATACTTCTAAAAATCTAATTTCTTATGCACATTAAAAAAAATTGAATAAAAATTATATTTTTGAAATAAAATTTGTATTTAAAATACTCAAGTTATGTAATTTTGTCCAAGCCAGTTTAATATTTCAATAAATGAATAATTCTATTAAACTTAAACTAATGGTCTGTGGAACTTTAATTCTCTTGCAGAAGCAGTTTTCGGGTAGCCACCAGATATATTATACACCAGTAGAAAAATTTTTAAGACACAAGATTTAAACTAATTACAGTCAAACTTCCACTAACGATCACCTCTATGTAACATTATTTTTTTTGGTCCCATCAAGTGTTATGTCTTTATAAGACACCTCTAAAGAACAGTCACCTCTAAATAGCAGTCATTATTTTCGGTCCCTTCGGAGTGTACAAAGATAATTTTAAGCGCATTTAAAAAGTGATTAACAATTTTTTTAAAATGAAAAATAAGAAATGTTTGTGAATTATAAACACTACGGTAATGTAAGAAGGTTAAAGACAAAAAAATTGAAAATTAGCTAATTACAACGGTTTAAGGTTCGAGGTGTGAACATTTAAAACACATATTCTCTCTTTATATATTGGTAAATAAAAAAAAAATGTATTTTGACTTGTGGGTCAAATACTACAATACAAAAATCATCCATAGACCACAGATTTTATGAGACCACACATTGATATACAAGCAGACACATTTTACAGTGAAAAAAAGAAAATATTGAATTTTGTTTATCTAACAATAAAATACTTATATAGTGATCATTTAATAGTAAAGTGAATCAAGTTGTATAAATATATTATTACATACCATACTTGATAGTTTTTGGTAAATTCGCGGATCACATTTGATATGTATTTTAATTCCTCATGCAAGTCTATTTTTAAAAATAATACAATTTCTAATCTAAAACGAAAAAAAAACCCATTATTCTTCAGTTATATATAAATCTAGTTTAGAACTGCTTCACAATATTTAAAAAAAATTATTCTTATATTTAGACAAAATATGACGATATAATCAAAATTGGGTAGTCGGACTTACTTTTAAAGTCGTAAGACTTGAAAGGAGGAATTTATGATGTAATACAAAAGAGGAAAACAGAAAACATGTTACTACAGAGGAGTTTTTTTCACTTTTTTCTTTTGAAATCTAACTATACAAAATTAATAAACAAAAAAAATATGATAATTTTATGATTAAATTTAGTTTTGAGTTTTAGCATTTTTAATTGCATAATATTGAGTGCCACGCATCTGATCTTGCATGGTGTGGTTTAGGATTACATTTAGAAGGCTAAAATTCTTGCATCAGTATGTGAATAGAAATGGGCCAGGGTAGATAAGTTAGTAACTTTGCTTTTCAAAAAAAAAAAATGTAAAAATCATGAAGTGCTAAACTAGATTTGTCTTTTAGTTTATGTTATGTCATAATATTAACAAACTGTTTACCGATAAATCCATACTGTATAATTTGCTGGGTTTAATGTTATGGCATCAGTAACTAAGCCAAGTGTTCTTTCAGACTTTTCTCCCGATTTAAGAACACCTCTAAAATAGTCAAATACATCTGTAACTAAATTAAATGATACAAAACAAGTGTCATTAGTTTTAAAATATTAAACAAACAAATATCAAAATGGAAATTTAAATACTTAGTAGTTAGTAGTGCAAACAATGTAATGATACAAATAGTTTACATTTGTAATATATAATTTAATGCTATTTACATTTTTCAGAATATGCTATCCTTACAACTTGAGCTGAACCATCATCTTGAGGAATGGGATGTACATCCTTCCATTCGGGTCTATCGCGGTATAAAACGTAATTTGATATTTCGGCTTCATCACAGGAATCGGAACTATCAGACTTTTGTTCCGCGTTTTGATCATCCATTTTGAAAATAACACTAAAAACTTTACAAAAGGCAAATCTAAAAGTTTCGTTTAATGCAAAATTAAAAATATTTTTGAAAGAATTATAATATTTGATAAGTAGTGCCATGGTGCTATCAAAATACGCGTATAAACCACAAACACGAAACTACCACGGACACTACTATCTTGTTAACATAGGGACGCGTTCAGAAACTATCTAGAGCAACCGGAGTGCTAGACAATTCCCTTTAAAAAAACTGAGCATCATAGATATAAATAGATATAAATATATTAATACAATAATATAATATATGAATGTAATAAATTTAAATGTATACTATCGTAATATTGGTACGTCGTCCGGATTCGGAGCGTGTCTGGAAATTCGTCGACACGCTTTTTTTACGAAGAGAAACAGGATTAAGTTAGGTTAATATTCTTTATTTATGATTAAAGCCATTTTTTACATTGCACCAAAATAATAAAATATATAATACAAAATATTAATTATGATTTACGACATTATAACTTGATTAACTCATTATGAGTGACCTTATTATCAGTTTTCCTACTTTTTTTCCGTTAATCATTATGTTGTTTCAACTTAATTCTATCATAGGTAATATTGTATTATAATTTGTATTTATAAAACACTAATCTGGAAAATCTAAAATGTATAGGTAACATTATAGGTATATAAAAAAGTATAATTATCTCGATTTTACAGTGTATGAGGAAAGTTACCTAATTATTTCAATACCAAGTAAAACAATTTTCCATACAGGTATTTTTCAATTATAATTTGCACGTCTTACTCTTCTTAATTCTCACTGTCACCGTCATAAAACGTAAATACACCAACTACAAAAATAATTTAAATGTGCAACTTTTCACTGTTGCCAAGACTATTAACCGATTGGTTTTTATTACAAACATGGAACTTTTTAAATGTCAACAATAAAGCACAAACACAAAATAACAAAAGTGACAAAACAAAAAAAAAGACGAACATACATAGCACAATGAGTGAACTACTGTTGTAAATGAGCAGTTGGGAAGGTAGGATATAGAGGAGAATTTAATATATATCTGTACTCAAAGATAAATCATTGCTAACGAAAAACAATTCTGAGGGGAGTTCGGTTAGGTATGTTGTACATGTTTTAAAAGGCTGTAATCTTTACGATTTTCGACAAAATTTGATATTAAAATTCTTATAAAAACAAATTCTGCATTAGTCATTTTTTTTTTTTTTTACCACAAAATACGACTTATAATAAACCTCCTGTTAATTTTAAAGAATTTCTGTTTGGTCAAATAATTTTATTCACAGAGCTCCTGCCGAACAAAAATTACGTAAAAAACTCGCAAAATTAAAATAAATAGCTCAAAAATGGCTCAAATGTTTTGAAAATTCACTCCGATCAGAATCTAAAATGACATCAAGGTTCTGGCCTTAGGGATCATAAATTATAATATTTTTATCTCAATTATGTTTAAAAATGCTAACGATTAGGTATGAACCATCGTTCTTTTCTATGATGATACATAATATAGGCACCAGGGTACGAATTAGTCGATTACTAATGGTAGCTAGGTATATTGAAATGGGCGGTTGCCCGAGTATGAAAATCGCAGATAAGGTTTCTGAACCCACTCTAGACATAATAGATAAGTATGATCATAAGTGTGTCACATTCTCGTTCAGAATGCGCATTTCAACTCTAAGATCTAAAACCAATAAGAAATTGTATGAACAGTTTTAGTAATTGCATAATATTTCTGTTGGTATTCTATTAATAGCACGAATTAAGATGTATCTTAATTATATTGTGTATCTTAAATCTTAATTCGTGATTAATAGTTGGGTAAGCTAAATACCTGTTCTATATAACCTATTGTGTACATATTTGTTGGTTTTTTTTTTTGCGTATTTATTTTTAAAAATTGCACATTAATTTACTTTTAATTTTTTATAAAATTTATCTCATTACACAAAACCTGTGGGTTAAATAATATAGCGTTCAAACCTAAAATATAAAACATATAATCTCAGCGGATGAGAACAAAGGGATGACCGTCCATTTGACCCGAACTCCCATCTCGCATGTACTAGCTACCCTCATATCATTCTCAATCGTATTCAACAATCCCTTTTTCGGCCTTTCTATTTCTCCTCCAAGGTTTATTTCCTTTACAATTCTTAATTCTTACTACTTCTGATTCCTTTCTGCTCGTGGCATGCTCAAATTACCTCGGTCTATTTTCTCTCATTTTGTCTATTGTCGAAACCACGCCTAACCCAACTCCTATGTATTCATTCCATATCTTCTCACAGTATTCCACTCACCCGCCTAAGCATTCTCATCTCAGCTACACGCATGTTCCCTGTTTTCGTCTACATGTTTATATAGTTTTACTAAATGCCGGAGTATTATTTGTTTATTATAGAATACTACTTAAATAGAAATATAATAAAATAATACGGGTGAATTTTTTCATATCGAGTATGTATCGTCATCAAATTAGCATTTGAAAGACTAAATCGTATTTTGTATGGCACGAAAACTAAGTTTATTGGTCTATGGTGTACTTATACTGTATGGTCATGTTTGTCAGCTTGTCAACTGATGGCGATTATCTCGATCTGACGTTTTGCCATATCAACCTGGTGATCGTCTGAACGACGGTAGACACGATTTGTACGTGTGTGGCAAACTAAACTAAATAGGTACAAGAAATTAATATTGATATAAATTCATATGGATGTAATCCCATCGTTATAAAAGCCACTTTCTTTTACCATTTTCTCTTATTGTAATATAATTATCAATAACATAATCCATAATATGCAAAACAAAAATAGTTGTCAGTAATAATTTTTTTTGTCGGTCTAGCTGGTACATTGTGCATGAAAATATACAAATTACAAAACACAAAAAAAACCCTACTCGAATAAAAACGGTAAAAGGTAGAAAAACGCGAACATTGATAACAAAATTATTATTAAACTATTCTAATCAAACTTATCGACAAACAAATTTGGTTTGTGGACTGCATTATGTTTGACAACAGATCGGCCAATTGGTCTGACGACGGGTTTGACACCAAATCGTTTGACACGACCATATAGATCTATATGGCCGTGGTCTGTGATCAAACCACACATAATATTAGAGATGTTAAGCAATAATCACAGATATATAAAAATGTATTTGAATATTTTAGAAGACACCACTGACACAAAAGACAACTACTACGAGCATCTCCGCCGGCTACTCCGCCGTGGCAATAGCATTTCGTTGCAAATTTTACTTATATATATTGCTTACGTATTGAAAATCTATAGGTAGTTCTATTGAATAGATACGTATCACAGTTTGTAAGTACATAATGAATACATAGTTTGTAATAAATTACGAATAGGTATACACGATGAAGTCCTAGCAAACACTATAACAAAGAAGTGTTATTTTTAGAACTTACTAGCAAGATAAATTGACCAAACGGATAGAGAAAGCATAGTTTTGATGATATCCCGATCCAATCAATTTACAGTAAGCGCTATCGTAAGAATATTTTATCGAATTCTGAATAACTGCTCTTTACATAAATACATTTTTTGGGATAAACGAAACGCATAAAAGAGGTATTTTATGGATTGAAAAATTACTTAATATTCAAGATGAATAGGTATACATTATTGCCTTAAGTAGAAATAATTAATCTTTGATTCAAACTTAACGATGATATGATTGAGATATTTATGACAAAATTAAAGCAGAAATAGGTACCGAAAAATATTGTGTTATGGCTATTTTAAAAATGATCAATGTTCTAACAGGAATAGTATGTCATGATCAAAAGGTATCGTCTTAACACCAAAGCGAGGGTACGTCACTACAGATAAATCAATTCGGAGTTATTGCCTTTCGTAGCAGTTTTTATCAAGTTTAATTTAATTTCGGAGTAATACACATTCGTATCAGTTGTCATTCAAAGTAATATGTTCGATGTAGTATATAATAGTAGCAGTTGACTTTCGTGGCAGTTGTAGCTACCCTTTAAATCTCTCATAATCATAGATGTATTAATAAGGTTAGCATGTCTATGCTTATAACAATATACAGTATTATACCTAAGGATATAAATTAAATTATACATCTGTGTTGAACCATCGTCACATGGTTTTTAGTATGGTATACTAAGGTTTACAGATATTATGTAGTTTTATTTATGTCTACAGCCGTACTATGGTATAATATTTTAGTCCGTGGTCTATGATTATAAAGATCACGGTTGTATTTACAACTGAGATAAAGATCACGCGTTATCAATTTTGATAATACGTTAAAGTTTTTTCTCACCATGTTTAATGTTTCTTAAATTTATGACATGTAAAAATATTAATTCTTAACATGGTTTCTAACTGTTATTTTTTTAATTTTGATATTTAATAACCTTTTTTTTTTTTAATATTTACTGTAATAATGAATTCATTTCCACCACGAACTGCTACGCTATTGTATGAATTAGACAGTATGTATAAAACTTAAATGGGAGTCCAGAGCATGTAATGGCAAAATACAAAGCGAAAAAAATAAAAACAAAAAAAATATCTTTGGCGGGAAAATTCTGAAACTACTGAAGTATACATTTTTTTTTTCTGTATTAGAAAAAATTTTTTCCAATTTTGATGTTCTAGTTTTTCTTTTTGTTTCAATTATTCACATTCTAAATTTTGCCATTCCAAATACTGCTGTTCCATATGGGACCATTCTACATAATGCTATTCGTTCACTCAAATACATTTTTTAAAATATCACTATAATTACTTATTATACTGTGTCAAATATTTTCTATTTAATTTTATTACAAAAATAACACTAATTCTATTTTGCTTTGTTGCAGAAAAACTCATGGTTCTTTTACGAGATGGTAGAACGCTTATTGGATATCTAAGGAGTGTTGACCAGTATGCTAATTTATTACTTCAACAAACTGTTGAACGTATACATGTGGGTAGGAAATTTGGTGATATACCCAGAGGTGTGTTTTTAGTGAGAGGAGAAAATGTAGTTTTACTTGGAGAAATTGTAAGAATGTTAATTACTTGTTCATTGTCTAACAAAATTAATTATTTTAAAATTTGTAGGATTCACTACAAGAAGCTGATCAAATGTTTGAAAGAGTGTCTATTGGAGAAATTTTAGCTTTGCAAAAACAAGAGCAAGATGCCAAAACTGAAAGAGCAAAATCTATTGAGCGATCTTTGAAAAGAAGAACTACGAGATATCCTCCTGACATTATTCAAGATGACTTTCTTTGATTAACAGTATATCATAATTATAATAACAAATCAACAAATTTTGAAACAAATATTTTCCAAATTTAGTTTTTTTTTTACTGATTGAAATTTTATATTGTAGGGAACTAAATAGTAATTTTTTGTTTAGTTATCAACATTTACACCTTACAAACTAACCTCGCCCCACCAATGAAACAATGACTAATGTAAAATATCATATGACATATTGTTACAATTTCTATGTGTAAAGTAAGTTTTTTAAAATTTTAAATTAAAAATATAAAAATAATTAGTTGTATTTTATCTAATAGCAATAAAACAAAACTTGTATTTTTTATAACCAAACAAAAATAATGAATCTATTTTTAATTCAATAAAAGTTCTATTGATTTAAAATAATAGTATTTTATATTTAACTATTACAGAATTATTTTTCATTTTAGAACTATTAAATGAAATAGAGATTGTCAGATTTAATTGAACTAAGTAACAGATAAAAATGAGACCGTCATAATAAAATATTTCTTTTAAATTATTTATTTATTTAATTACATTAATTCATTTTCTAGGAGATACAGATTAAATTCAAGACTAAAAATACTAACTTAACCTAATATACAATGTACCACAAAACTATATATGTAACTTTAAAGCAATAATATTATAATGTACTACAATCATTGTTAAATTTTGATTTATTATTCTAATTAAAATAAAGTTATACATTTTATAATTATTAATAATAATTTATTATTTAGTGACTTAGGACATAAATTAAAATATAATTTTTGTACAAATTTTAATATGTTTACTATTTAGTTAATATATATTATCCATAAAGGTTCTTTTGTAAATTCAACCATTACCATTTTATAAACTTAATGCTATTTAAATGATAATTATGTATTGTAATATATTAATTATTTCGTGAAAAATTAAATAATCTGATTAATACAAAATAATATTTTATGTTTATTTTCTTAATGAATATGAGTTTACGTATTGTTAGGTGTGTAGATAAAATGTATTAAATTTATTTATTTATTTTTATATAGTTATTAATTTTTTTTATGTATACAACAAAATTGACATTGACATCAATACTTGTAAATTATAATACCATTTTAAATTGTAATTTTGTAGATTAATAAATTAAATAACAGATATAATTAATTATAAAAAATTTATTTGGAATGTGGAATTTTTATTGGGATTTATTGAAATAATATGTTCTGATTTTTTTTTTTTTTTATGTTAATAAAGTTTCAACTTGTATACCAATAGGTGATTATATAAATTGAATATATTTTAGTTTCAATGTTTTGTATTTATCAGATTTCTATTTGACACAAACAATATGAGTATTATTTTAAAGCTCTAAGTAGATCACTATTTGTGAAGATTCCAATAAAGTTAATAATGTATTCTACAATCTTATACCTCATCTGACTGTCTTTTAGTGTTCCTCTGCCTCCCTACATACATTATGTCCTTTACTATATCCTATTGTATTTTTATAACACATCCAAGTATCCACTATGTTATTGTGTTTACAAAAGTTTGTGAAAATACCAAAGCTTTACAACTTTTACATAAATAATAAGTGGAATATCTTGTTAATGGGTTGATGGAAATCAAAAAATTTCAACATCAAAATTTATTTAAACTAATACTATTTATTTATGACATTTTGAATATAGGTTCTCATTTGAATTTCAGAAGTTGATCCTTAACACATCCCCATGAGAGTAAAAAAAATAACAAATTATAAATCCACCTATATATATTATATAGAGTCATAATATAAGAAATTTAATTTCACTGCAAGGAGAAAGTTAAAAAAAAAACCTTTGACCTGGTATAGATTATTATTATTATTTAGTATTATTTATAAATACTTCAAGCTAGAACCATTTCAACCAGTATACAAGTAGGCGACTACACTTGTATGAGCTAAATGCAAAGAGAACGAAAAGACAAAATATGAAATTAAAACAAGTTATTATTATAGATAAAACTTAATTTTTCTTAAACTACATTACACAAAATGCATTTTCTACAATTAATTTTATTGAATGTTGACTGGTATAACAAATATCACATAAACAAATAAAACGTAAAAAGCAACTAAATAGTTTCATTATTAGCACATAGTATTTTAATAATAAATTTTACATAATAATAAATGACAAATATAACCGAATAAATCTAATTTATAAACTAAAATGTTTGATCTTCATTCACCATATTTAATTTTTGATTTATGAACAATGGCAACCATTAAAGTCCATTTTGTAAAATATGGTAAGCAGCTCCAAGAGCCCAGCTTATTTCGTGTCCGTCAATAGTATTTAATAGCTATAAGATATAATAATATTGATTAAATTTTCAAAACCTAAATAGATAATAAATTTGTATATAAGCTAACCAACTTACAGAGACTGGTGTTTCTATCGGTAAACCAAATCCTTGTTCTAATAACACAGAAATATAGGTCAAGTCAAGACATTTGAATGGACGTAATTCATTATAAGCTGTTTGGGCACATTCTAGAACAAATTTATTAATTATATAATTTACTTATAAAAATAATAATTAATTATTTATTTTATGTATATTTATTATGGAATGTAACAAGACCAAATTAAAATAGTATATAAAATAAAATAAAAACTAATAACAAGTTCCAACTCTTTGAGCATGCAAAGTTCTCGGTTTTTAAATGTATTATAAAATATAATAAACTATAATTTCATATACAATTTTCAAAGAATTTTATGACCTAGTATAATATATGTGGAATCTTAAATAAATAACATATTTTGTAAATAGTTGACAGGACATTTTTAAAATTAACTATTATGAATACACATACTTAAACTAATTAAACAGATACTATACCTTTCTCTGCAGCTTCATAAAATAACTTAATGGTTACATCACCTCCATCTTCTCCTAAACAATACAATTTTAATAATAGCATTATACATTTAATAATAAATGTAATGTTTTTATATTTATGTTTGATATTGTTCAATTCATTCTAATAAACTAATATTCTACCTAACAGCACAAAATTATTCCTACTGAATGAGAATTTGCTAAGGTGCGTGTTTTAAAACTGAATAAGATTTGTAGGAATTATTTTGTTTTGAATTGAATGTTACCAAAAATGCAATATCATTGATTGGAAATAAACTTCAAAAATTAAATAAACATGCATCAGTAAATTTGTGAGGCTGCAAGTGTTCAGAAAATTTGCAAAACCCTGATAAGTATCCCAAAATTTTGAGATTCATAATTTAATTTCCTAATTTATTTGGCTATAGGATACTTTAATACTTTTTTAGATTGTGAATGCAGCAATTTACTGGGTTTATAATGTTTATTTTTTTTATTTTCATACTGTGACAAAAATTTCTACCATAAATCTTGCTCTGATATGCAAATGTGGTACCATTTTTGAAAGGAAACTTTGTCTAGATGGTGCTTTGGGAAGGTCATTTTTTGATTTCTTAAGCGGTTTTTATAATATATGGGAAAATCCGAGATAAAATGTAAGAAAACGGTGAAATTTACAAAAATAATGCATATATTATTTTCAATTTTGTTTTTTGTTGTAATTCAGTTAAACATTTATGTAGATATGAAATTTATACAGAAAACTTATATTTGCCTTTTCTAGACATGGTAAAATGTTCAAAACATTTGACCCATTTTTGAGTTATTTATAAAAAATTTAATTTTGCGAATTTTGTATGTAATTTTTATTTGGTAGGTACTTAGTGGATTAGATTGTTGGACTAAACAGAAATACTTTAAAATTTAACAGGAGGTTCATTAAGTTGTTCTTTGTGGTCAAAAAATAATGAGCTTAATGTAGTATTTTTTTTTATAAAGGAATTTTATTATTAAATTTTGACAAAAATCATTTTGAATATAAATTATGTGGGACAAATCTAGTTACTTTTCCATGCAAATTTTTCAATTTTTTATTTTGAACATATGTGTATTGCCAATTTAAGAGGACGTTATACCCGCATTAACTGTCTCAGTCCAAGCTATCGGGTAGTATACAAAAACAATGCTCACGCAAAATAAGTAAAACAATTTTTTGATTTTGATTTAAGAGTAAAAGGACCTAATATTAAATTTATAAAGAACAATATTTTGGAGGTAACATATAAGGGTTTCTAGAATTATGAACTATTAAAAAAGTTATAACTATTTAAAAAATAAAAAAAAAATAAAGGTTTTGTATCTTTTATAGCGATCTGTATATTTTGAATAATACAAAAACCATAAGACATTCCCTATATTGTTCTCTAAAAATTTCATAATAGGTACTTTTACTCTAAAATCAAAATTAACCTAGTTTTACTTATTCTGTGTAAGCATTGTTTTTGCATGTTACCTGGTGGTTAGACTGAAACAGTAAATACGGGTATAACGTCCTCTTAAGAATGATGGTGAAGTGAGGAGCGTACTTTCTTAGTTTCGAAGTTGTAAGTTTTTGATGTTCTAATATTATGCAGATATTAAATGTGTTAAGTTACATAACTAAATATCGTCAATTTTATAGTTGCCTTTCAAAGTCTAATGGTGGTTGTTATCCCAGAGATTGCAAATTCAAACCAAGTTCTGTTTTTTTTTTTTTTTGGAAAACTACGTCGGGTAGGTAACAGGAAAAAAACAAAATCAATACTATTAACTGAATTTTGCTCAGAATCGTTTTTTTTATAAGCAATGATTAATTTTTGCTTACAGATATACATTAAATTCCCCTCTATATCCTACCTTCCTAACTTCTCATCTACAACAGTGGTCCACCCATTGTATGAAGTATGTCTGTCTTTTTTAGGGATACAATTATTCATTAACAATGTCTTTAAAAGCTATAAGTAATATTTGCATTAATTTTTTTTAATTTAAAAATGCATAGAAATCATACCAACAAGTCCAGCATCTTGTGCTCTATCATAAAAGTATGAAAATGCTACTATTTTTTGGTCACGTAAATCTTTTGGTTTGTCAGTGTAAACAGTTTTAACTACAGCTTCAATAATACTCTTACACAGCTGATAATCAACAGCAGGACCTTTTTTTGATACAGCTCCACTATAATAAATATTATAATATAGTTAAAATATTACTAGAAAATTGTAGATACAGCATATGATTATTTTTGTATAAAACTTTTTGAACTTGATTTAGTAAATATAAATATTTTATACTTACTTTACATGGTATGTGTTTTGACCAAATTTATATGGTGTTCCTCGGGCTGCTTCATGAACACATGGACTAGTAACATTAAATGTTTCACCATCAACAGTCAAAACACTCTTTCGCGCAGCCATTAATCCAAGACCTAAATAACTAAACAACATTTTATTTTTTGAGATATAGTCTGAAAATGTTTATTTTAATATACCTGTGGCTATATAAATTCACTTTTTCATTCATTATTGAATATTCTGAAACAAATTCTGGTAATTTTTGTTTACTACTAGTAGGAATAAAAGTGATCTGTATAGATCCACCACCTAAATCAAGTGCAGCTACTGTATTTGTTAATTTTCCCTTCAAACGATCTAAAAAGTATATACATATAAATAAATAAATAAATATTACAAGCTACTGTAATATAACATAAATATTTACCTAGGAGAAAATTAACAGTGAACCAGGAAAAAAGACCCTCATCAATACCATCCATTATGGACACGGAATTTGTATTTGTGTAAAACGGATTATGTTTGAACAATTGTCTGATCTAAAGAAGAAAAAAATTACTGTTTGAAATTGAAGATTAATTTGTTAGATAAGATTTGAAAAATACTTCATTGAGAAGTCCATCTGCTTTTTCTGTTGGTAATAATCTTAAACCAGCCGTAGCTTTCATTGCAAGAGGTGTATTTTTCCAAAATTTCTCAGGCACAAAATTTTTAGCCTTGGCTAATAATTGATCAATTGATTCAGCACCCTACAATATTTAAAAAAGAAATTAACTCAAAATAATATATTCAATTTTTTTTGCTTTAAAACATTTACTTTTTTTGGTTCATCTGCAAAACTAGATAAACCTGGTTTCACTTGTACAAATAATTCATCTTCTAACACTAAAGAACCACCTTTAAAAAAATTAATATTAAATATTAATAATTACGTTAGTATTCTTTAATTTTTTAGTATATAATACTCACTGGGTGTTTTTTTAAAGGCCAATGCTAACACTCTAGAACCAGTACTTCCTGCATCAATAATAACTGCATATGCAGGTTCTGACACTTGCTGGATTTTATCATCACTCGTAAAAAAATCTGATTTATATATTGTGTAATAAGCTGAAATTGTTAAAATAAAATTGATTGTTGAACATGTTAAATTTGTATTTTACTTACAATATACTACCATGAATATTATAGCCAGGAAGCTGTATAGTAAATATTTATTACTTTGAACAACTTTGGGTTTAGTTTTGTCATTGGAATAAGAATCATCATTTTTAATATTCTGTAAACAAAGAATCAAGAACAATATTAATAAAATAAAAATAAATTATATAATTGATTGGGCTTAGCTCACATTTTTTTTTATTTTCAAATTTGAACTGTAATAACAACTTCCATTAAAAATTATGTTGTATAGTACAAAAAGTGTATCATTAAAAAAAAAAATGTAAACTCCAATACTTATAGCTATAATTTGTATAGAAATCTGTTTTTCATAGGTACTAATTTAATACTAATGATTATTTGTTTGAAAATTGTACATATAACAATTTATAATGAAATGTATCTACATGAAATTAAACTTACTTTTTTTTCAATTTATTGATCAAATTAGTATATAAGATTATTCTTATAATGAATATATTATTTAAATATTATTTTCTGTTAGTGTTAAAAATATTGCACATTTATGAAGTTTGGTTAAAAAGTAAATATAAAAACTGTGGTTTATAAACAAAAGTATTAATTAGGTATATAATTAATATTCCTGCACTTATCATAATCATGACTCACTAGTAATTATTTATTCTTTATTTTATTATATTCATATCTAATAATAATAATTTACAAAAGTTATTCCTTCTAAGTAGATACCATTAACTCATACTTAACTGATTTTCAAAAAAAATCAATAATCATAACTTTATAACTTACATGACTATTTAAATTCATAATATGCATATTTTCTTTCTCCATATTATAAAAATAATTTTGAATCAATTTTAGTCAAGTATATGAGTATCACAAATACCATTTAAAACATTTAAATTAAGTAGTATATAACAGGGAATTAAATAAATAAATTGTAGCAATAAATATATTAGTATTTTTGTAATAAATATAAATAAAATGTGGTGTATGGATACAACCAGCATTTGTGTCAATATTATATTTAAATCAAGGATGTATTATGAGTATCTATATTTTAATGGTACTTCATGTAAATGTATATACAATAAAGGTATATTATATTATTATGTTTATGTTTATTATAATATAAATAATAAAGTCAATCATAATATACAATAATTCATATCATTAGCTAGGTAACTGATAGGTGGTAAATAATAAAACAATTATAAGTTATTATTCAATGTGAAAGTTTTTTCTTGAGGACTTTTTACTGTAATAAATAGGAAAAAAATTGAGTCTTGGTTATAAGTATTGGAAAATAATAATTAAAATCACTTGTATAAAAATGACAAGCTGTCTCGCCCAGTGTTGCCTATGCTAATTTTTTATTTATTTTACCTATATTCCTTTTCTAATCTTGCTTCCTCCATAATGCCTTTGTCTTTTGTGTTTCAAATGTAGATCGACTAACTGTCGACAATGCAGTATTTAAAAGATTAAAGAAGATATATCTTATATCACAAACAAACTGAAGTGTACATAATATTGATTTCTTTGTTGGTAGTTAAAATTAAATATTTTCTCAACACATGCGACAAAAAAATAATTAGTTACTTATACATATTCATTGAATACATACCATAGACATAATAAGAATTTGCTCAAAACAACCCAGTTAATTAATATTTGTTTTTCATCAGTATTACCAAGGTACCCCATTGATAAAAATAATAATTTTATCTTTGTACCTAAAGTATCTAAAAACCAGTTTTTATAGGTGATGGTGGAGTTAACGAGTAAAAGTGCACTCAACAACTTCCCTAAGTTTCATAATAATTGGACGAATGGTATAGTAATGCATAAAGGACAAACACACAAACATTCGTTTTTTATATACATAGAATGAATAGAAAAACATTTTTTAATTTTTTTTTATAACTAATAAAAAAAATATCAGAAAACAAAGTATATAGAATAATAAATGGGGCATTTGCAATTTTTTAAAAAATGTAGACTAAATTGGAATTGAACTCATTTAGGTTTAAGATGTATAGTTTTAAATTGGTAACAATATTAGTTTATGGTAAGTACTTTGAAATATAATGTACCAATAACGATATAATTATGTGATAAAAAAATGTTTATCTATTTAAAATGCTTTTTACTGCCTAGTAATTTATAATTTATTATGTAACAAAAATGTTTCTATAGTGTTCTTAAAATATTTATTTAATATATATTATAGATATAATTTAATATACATTTTATTTAGTTAAATTATGAAAAAAACGAATTTAAAACTATTTAAGTTTAACATGAAACTCATTTTATAATGATAAATACATAATGAATGTTACATATTCTGTCAGTAATAGATTATAATAAAATGTAACAGTGGCGGTTTTATAGTTCAGTGGGTCTGGAACTTCCCTCCAGACACCAATATAATTTAAACAAAATTACATACAAAAAAAATTAAGACATATTAATAAGATTTGTCAAAACTTCTCCCAGAAAAATGTTAAAAACCCGCCACTGATTGTAAATATTCATTTTTGTTTATTAGATAATTAATTAAGTATATATTAAGTTAGAAATGTATCTACAAACAAATGATAAAAATCACTAAAACTTAGAAAAGTTAAAATGTACAATAAGTTCAAAACTATATTGACCATATTTTATAACCTTCATCTCTGGCCCTGAATTCAATGCTGACAAAAGATGAATCTCTATAAAAAAATATAGGTACAAATAGTTAATACGTAAATAACAAGATAAAATTGGTGCAATAGTCAATAAATTCAGACAAAAGTTCAGATTTAGTTTTAACGAAAAAATAACATTAATAAATAATTAAACAAACACAATTAGTGCAATAAATTAAACAGTCATAATTTAAAAAAATAGTATTTACAAACCTGTTTTATTTTCCTGGTAGGTCTTTCCATTTCAAATAATAAATTAGGTATCTGTCTAACAAAAAGTCAACAATGGTAGAAAACTTCGTAGTTTATGCAGTACTTTGCTGTATTTGATAAAAAACAAAAATCGATTACTATAATATTAAGTAGGATTGTGTATGCCTAAACTATAAAACAAAGATGCCCATAATAATTAATAAGTAGTGAGTAAAAACTATAGTATTGGGTTGATGGCTGGTGTTGTCGACTAGACGACTAGACGAACCTTGAAATTTGTCCATCACGGCCCGTTACATAACGATAACATGGTTGAAAACTTATCTAACCTACAGTGACTCACCCGCGACCCGCACCTCTGCACCTAACCGTCTTTTCTTCCAAAGTAAAAAACAACTTTGGTCACAATATCACGGTAGGTATATAACACATAGATTATGTACGACGAATATTCAATGATAGTTTATCGATAGTTTGTTCGTAGTAGTTTCGATAGTTTATTTTTTATGTTAATTTTAGATTATGGAAAAAAAACAATATAACAAATATAATTGGTTTATAGTTAAATCGTATAAGACTGGATCGTTAAATATTTGATTAGTTGATCCGTTAATAAACCGTGATATTTTCACAGATGTCAATATGTTATATTATTATACATTAATTAAACAATTTATTAATATACGGAGATTCGTTTTATTTATTTTTTTATTAATTTAAACGAAAACAGGGAATTTTGTACTAGGCGATCTTAAAGTTAACTGTTCTAAAGGGCCAGAACTTTTATTGTTGAACACTATTTATTTCGTAAAATATTTGTCTTTTTCAACAATTTAAGAAACAAGCAGATCTAAAATTTTATATTGCAATTATGTTTGTCGACTTAATTTTTGGGGGTGTAACAATTACTAACTTTTAATTTTCAATTGGTTACATATTTTATTAAAAGTTCCATACATCCTTAGATAGAGTATTAGTTCCGTGGTGAAATTTTTTGATTCAATGAACCCGTTCACAAGATATTCCACTTTTAAGTTTAGGTAGAAGAGTAGTGGAGCACTGTTCAAACGCCGCGCGCCTTATCGCCACACAAATGATACTCCATTACTTTCACCATAATAAAAAATGTTTATAACAATAATAATTACCTATAAGAATAATAATTATTTATTATCTATGACTCTGTAATGAATTGTATGAAATTTCTCATATTTTTTTTATTTACTATCACAAGTTATCGTTTTATGTGATTTGACCTTATCTCTTTGTTACGGTCAACTCCATAGCGTTTTTACGCGCTTCTAAATTTATTCTGTAACCAGTTGAGTAGCACCGTTACAGTTTCTTGCCATTGCCACCAGGTATCAGTCCATTCACTTTCTTTCTTGAATAGTTTCTCAGGAATATTATTCCTTAGTTTATTTAATCTTCATAACTTATATGAGTAATATATAAGAATACCAGAAAAAAAAATGAATGATAATATCAGAGAATTAGTACAATCACATAATAGAGATGTTGTGATAGATAGATGTTTCTCAATATAAATATTATGTACATCATATATTTTTTTAATATAAAATAATAGACCATTTAAAATTATTAAATAATTTTAATGAATTTGGTATCCAAGGTCCAGCCTACGACTTATTAAGCTCGTATTTAAAAAATAGGAAACAAAGAGTTCGAATAAATAATTCCTTAAGTCTAGAAACACTATCAATATGTGGGGTACCTCAAAGGTATTAACCTCTCTTTCACTCTATTTAATATTCAAATTAACCAAATAAAAAATCTGAAAATACATGGTAAACTAGTCTGTAATGTTGATGACATTGTTCTTTTTGTTGATGATAATTCTTGGGACGAGGCACTTTTTGGCACAATAGTCATTAGGTGTACAAAAGAAAATTTAATAGAAACATTAAAAAAGAATTAAAATAACTGTTTAAATTATAAAAATGATACAAATAAAGATATAGCGATTGCTAATATAATTAGATACCGTTAACATTACTTTTTAATATTTTTTTTATATTTAAATTAATTTTTATTAGGTATACATTTTTTTTTTCAGGCAGTAATTTTAGCATTTTAAACTTCATAATATAACATTGAAAACACAGCAAATAGTCTGATAATTATATTTATTTATTATTCATATTATTATCATTTTGGTTTTTTTTTTCCGTATACCAATATATAAGTATTAAAATTTAAGATATCTTAAACCGTGATAAGTATAAGTTTCTTTACACACATTATGTAATATCAACATTGTTATCTTGTAAAAACAAATGCAAACTAGTAACGTGTTGAAAAACAAATAATTGAATGTTGTTTAATTTCTGTTACGTATATACAAATTACTAGAAAGTTAGTAATTTTGTTATACAATTGTAGTTTTACTGTAGAATAAAGATTTTGGAAAGGTTATGAATTGTTTATATTTTTGATACATTTTAATAAGATTGTGTTAAAAATAGATAAATTAAGTATCAAAAAATGTGTTATATTATACATATATATAGGCCAATCTATTCTATGATGTAATTATACATTCATATTTTCTTGTTTACACTGAAAATAATCGAGTCTAGAAATGAAAAACTTAAAATTAGATACCTATTATTTTTTATAGGTATTATCTACTTTGATGTGCAGAAAACATATACTTACCTACTTTCAATTTAAAATGTAAAATTGACCACGGATAAAATTATTACAAATGTAATGATTAATTTTATGTATACTGATTCAGAATAAGTGCATACCTAGTGACAGATGTAAGCACATCAGGGTTCACATATGGAGGGTGTACAGTTGGCAATTACCTATGTGGTGGAGGTTTACTCGTTTATCCAACGTGTGATTAATTGTACATGCACAAACCAATGTGCTCTTATTCTGAATACAGTATAGATTTATAATAATTTACATTTAATATTTGCCTTCTTCATAATTTAAATTTTAAACGCATTATTTGATTAGTATTAAACTTATATTAACTCTAACATTATAAACACAATTCACAGGCTACATTTAGAGCAGTGTTCAGCTTATCCTGAGGGTAAATAATAAATATATTGAAGAAATGGAAAAAGATAAAATTATGAGAATACAAAAATGATAATTAGATACTTATCTGCTTAGATAGTAACAAATTATTATGTTGATAAGAGTAGATATTCAGAGGACCAATAATACACAATGTATCAGTAAATTATAAAACATATTATTATTATTATATGTAACAGTTTTTATGGTATTTGTAATTAAATGTATAAATTACAACAATATAATATTAAAATTTGTATTAATTAATCCATAAATACATATGGTTAATTCCAATAATATATATATATTTAATATTAATTATATATAATTTCAGTATACAACTCAATACATAAAAAAAATATACTATATATTAAAAAAAACTTAAAAAATTATATATCACCATTTCAAATATTCTTATACAATTCATACAATAATTAAACATACATATTATATATATATATATATATATTTGTTCAGTAAAATGAATTGCAATTACCTTATTACTAGGGAATGGATTTGTATACAATTAAAATCCACAAAAATCCCCTTCTCTAATATCTCTAACTTATTAAAAATAATTTTCTAACACTACAAAAATACAAATAATTTTTTCAAATAAAATTGTAAACACTTTATAAAATACTTAGTGTTAATTATATTTTAGTGTTAGACACTTTTATTTATAACAAGGTTAGAAACATTAAAAAGAAGATTTTTAAACCCCTCTAACACTTGCTTTTTAAATTATTTTTATTTTATTTTTAAAGGGTTTTTTTTTTTGCAGATTTGAATTGCATATAAATCCGTTCCCTACTCATTAATAATTTAAAATCACATTCAAATCAATTGGCAAGACAATTGTAATTAAAAATAATAACATACTATCAAAGTAAAATTAAACTTTAAGAAATTATCACTTATTTATCATAGCTGCACTGAGATTCATAAATACAAGATAAGTAGATAGGTGGGTACTGTAAAATATTTAGTGATAAATTACTAGCAGTTTTATTTTCTAGACATTTTATTAATATTAAGAGGCCATCTACATGTGCTGTTTCAGTACAAATAACGGGCAATATAGCAAAATATACTTTAGGCAATCTGCATAAAAGTTACTTAATTTTGGTTTTGGAGTAAAAGCACTAATTGTAAAATTAAAATGAGTAATTTAAAAAAGATGAATTAGTTTTATTTCTAAACTCATGTATTGAAAATTATATTTGCAATAATAGCATAGTTTTGTCCAACTGAATATTGTCCTCTTTTAATTTTACAATAGGTGTTTTTACTGTAAAACAGAAATTAAGCGAGTTCTACCTACATTGCGTAAGGAAGATTTTGCTATATTGCCCAGTAGTTGAACTGAGACAGAACAGACAGGTATAGCATCCTCTTAATATACTAATTGTTATACATGTTCAATGCATGGTATTATTTGAATTTAAATAGTATTTATATCACTTACTACAATAATATTAAAAATTAAAAATAAAACAAATGACAATATCACCATAAGAAAATACTCTATATATGTATTATTTAGATCCCTGTTTGACTATTTGAATAGGTATTACATAGACTTTGGTTTACATTTTTCTGTTTATTTTAAGAGTTCATAACAGCACTATTATGACATTAAAGCTAGACCCAACTTAGCCAACATCATTTGTTTTCGCAGTCTTACGATTTCCCAGTACATGTCGTTTTCTAAAAAATAACATTAAACAAATAATATTATTAATAGGTATAAATAATAGTAAATAAAGTTATGTAGGTATTATATTATTGTTGAATATGCGCTAAAACAATAAAAATGTGTATTTGTATAACTTATCAAATTATAATTAACATTTAAGCTGTGCTTATTGCAAAAAAATATTAATATACTTCTGCATTGCTTCAAATTAAAAAAAAATATTAATGTGGTGATATCTATATAAAGACATAGTTGTGTCATATTGAAATACATATTAAACTATGTTACTTCAATGTTATATTTTAATTTTTAATAGTATTCTTAATTAGAATTCGACTATTTGAACAGTTTTAATAAGTGTTAGTAAGCAATAGACAAGGTTTATGTCTTATAGTTTTGACTATCAATTTAATTTATGTAATTAAAAATAGTTTGTTAACCTATTAGTTGTTATATACCTAATACATAATATTAATGTTAAACTTAGTATATATTTTTTTTAAAAAAAAGAGACAAAAATATTTACTTGTATAGGTATTTTTGTTTTTATTTAAAAAGACTGCACATATTTTATTTTCATTTGTTAAATTGCAAAAATGGTAAATCAAATGTTATTACAATTTTAAAAATAATTAAGTTATTGATCCTAACATAAAGAAGATTTGATACTCGTAGTCACTGGCTTACAAACTAATAACATAGTAAATTTGTCTTCAGCAGGAACAACTATTACTATATGCTGTTAGTTTTAATATTAGATTGAGTTGACTTATTATCAAATTTTATGATAAGAACATTATCTGTGCAATGTTAAATCAATTGTTATTTTAATTTTTAAACATTATTCAAGCATTCTTAAATAGTGATATTTCACATAATTTAATATAATCTTATCTTTCATACAGATTAAAATACTGAAAAAAAAAAAACAGTGCTAACATCGCACTGTTAACATTTTTATCTTTAAGTTTAGTAATATGTCAATTCACTTTAATGTTGAAACTACAGCACAATATTGTCCTCGCTGAATGGAAATTTGTTATTTCGTATATTTGTGAAACAGAGACACCACATGCAGGTATTACCTACTAAAGATAAAACGATTGAATCATTTATACAAGTTTACTAGACTAAGCAATACATGCATACTGCACACTACTATTATAATATTCGGTGAGTAAAATGTATCAGAAATATGTTCAATGATAAAGTTTAATACAATATTGATTACTTATGTGCAACTTAGGTACAAAAATTTAAATAATAAATAAATATGAGATAAATCCATAAGTAATACTTTTTAGCTTTTCACTATTTTATAAATAGTACACAAAATTATTGTGATAGTAAAATGTTTTTTAACCTACATAATTTCTAGGTGAAATTCTAACTATAACAGTACTATATTACTTATAATACCTAAATGGAATAAAATAATACTAATATGTGTATGCTTATGTGTGAATGTTATTACTTATTACTATTAATATTTAAAGCTATAAAATATTTTTATTATTAGAACTTTAGGTATTTTACTATTCCATTAAACGTGAAAGATGATAATAGTTTGATTATTCACGTGAATGCCATTTAATCCAATTGTCCATCTTGACACTAACATTGTTAATTTTAAACAATTGAAATTACCCTTGTGGTCAAATAATATACTTGTCACCGTGTTTCTAATTTTGTATATTCAATGTATAATATTCACCTAACGAAAACGTTTTAACTACAGTAAATTAATAATGTTATGTTCAAAACTTATAGAAAACAAATACATTTTCAATGATATTACCACAAAATTGGATGAACTTATTACAAATATTTAATCTTCTTAAGCCTTTTTTCACATTTTGTTTTTTTAACACTGTTATTATCAACATTTCTACATTTATATTATTAGGTATTATTAAAAATAAATACACATAAATTTAAATTGTATTATTGATAAGAAAACAAGTATTAATAAAAAAAGTAAATAATTTATACATATTTAATAAGATGTGTATATTGTACATTAAGCGAAATAAACCTTTCATGTGACCATAATGCACGATTATTGATGATGCACAACTAATATATGACATACACATAATGTGATAAAAAAATTTTGGAACCATGAAAATAATTTTGAAAAGCAATTTCTAAAGTATAAAAATAATAACACTTAGTGCCAAATCTAATATCATGTCAAACAATATGGATGTTACTGATGATAGTTAACATGTTCAAAATCATAAATTGATTTACCTATGATTACCTTGATATTTTAATTTCATCTACATGAATAATATTGTTAATAATAATTATTTTAAATTTTACCATCAATTTATTTAAGCATGGTAATCGATAATATTTACATTTAAATATTACTTTGTTAATTGTATATTTTTTAAAAATTAGTATGAAATTATAGAATTATAATTGTTCCTACACTATTACAAAACAATAGATATTATTTATCTCTAACAATGATCGATTAAAAAAAAAAAAAAAAAAAACTATGTAACTTTCAACAATAAATATATTATTAAATTTTTGTTGTGAACCATAATTAAGAAATATTATACAAACCTGGACTTTTAACAAGGCCTCTTTGAATGTATCTGAGATAATTGAGAAAATCGCATACAGCTGTAATCTAAAAACACAATAATTTTTCATTTAATTTACTGGGTATATATTAATATAATTTAATGTACATAATTTGCATTATTTAATTTACCACATTATACATATATAATTTGAAATAAAACAATTTTAATAAAAATTATTCTCAAATGTCTTAACCCGTCAGTGGACACGATGATTTTTATTACACCGTTGGGCGCATGTGAGTGCAGCACTCTTTATACCTGTTTTGCCAATTTTGAAAGGCCATCTGGTTGTGTTCTGACATATACTTCCATATTTAAAGTGTAAAATGTCTTTGAGTCAACTAAAGCTTGGATCTTGATCCCATATTTTTTGAGTTTATTGGGAATATATTGTCTGAAATTACATTTCCCACTAAATCCTTCTAGCATTTCATCTATCGTAGCATTTTCTCCTATAGTATAGCAGTCCTGACTCCGTTTTACAAAACCATCGAATATGGAGCGAATTGCAGCCAGTTTATCTTTTGATAACCTTTCTTTCCTTGAACGATAATCATCAAACCTAAGCGCACGCAATAACAAATAAAAACGTTTTTCAGGAATAACTGCATGAGAGTATTCTTGAGCGAAGCCATCATTTGACCATAGGTTTTTTGGATTCAAATGATTACTTCAAAGATAACCCGCTAGGTATAGGACACCAAAGAGTGCTTTCATCTCAATAATATTAGTGTCGAGTACGTCATTTTCTCTTTGATAATTTATTCTAATTTCAGCTAAATATATATTTGTACAATTTACAATTTCTTCTATGATCGTATCAGGAAAAAACCAACTCCAACAATCAACTATTAGACTTGGCGTTTTTCGCACATCGCTTTACCCCAGGCAAATGTAAAATTATATTATGTGAAGGCATACGTACATTCAAAGGGGGTCCGTCAATATTCCACTTCCTAATATTATCATTGCCTAAATAATAGGTGGGTGGGGAAACTGTATCTGACAAAGGACTTCTATAACGAGACCTACGAGATGTACTTGGTTTGTTACGCCTATTTATATTCAATGTTTCATTTACGACAAATTCTGTATCAGAAAAATCAGACTAACTTTCATATTGTTCTTGTATATCAGGCAAAACAAAATCAGGATCATCGGCTGAATCATCTGTATCATATAAACTATCAAAATCTTCAGATTCTTTAATCCATCCAATGATACTTTCGTGTCACTTTATCCATTTTTATTATAAAAGTACGTAACAATAAAATTATTAAACAAAACAACAATAAAATAAAACAAATACGGCATTAGTCGCATGTGAGCACTGCGCTCAGTTATTCATGGCTAATGACTTTAATAGAATCTTGAATAGAAACTCAAATCTTCAATAGAAAGCAAAAACATTGATAAAATCATAACATTTAATTTTGTCTATATTTGAACATATGTCAATAAGAGGTATTTAAAGTTTCACACGAAATACCCCAGAAACATGCCAGTAGTGCCTAAATTTGTTTAAATGTGAGCGTGGCGCTCACATCGCGACCACTAACGGATTAAGAAAGAAATTATTTAGTTAGTTCAAAATAATTAATTTTGTTAATATTTGCAAGTGAAATTTGTTAATATTGGATATTATTAATTAGTTAAATATAGGGATCAACATTTAAGAAATTAAACTAGATATTTTGGAAAAATTTGGTAATATTTAAAAAATTATTTTTTTTTTTTGGAAAAAACTGGGATTTCTCAGAAAAAATTTACTAATGAATTAGAAAACTAACGGAAAATGAATACACCATCACTTAAAATCTGAAAAGGGTGAATCATGCCGATTTTCTACTTTCAAGTTATAATAAAATATTATTATAATATTTTTTATATATTTGGATGATTTTAAGCAAAAATACAATTTTTTAATTTTTCGGAAATTTCAGGTTTTTGTAATACATTATTTCAAGATTCTCTAATTTGTCCATATTTTCTTGAAATTTCTGTAAAATTAAGATTTTAATTCACATTTTACTGAAGCTCTACTTTCAGTTAATATTTCACTGTACAAAGTAAATCATTTTAAATTTAAAGAGTTTTTGAAGTATACTTTTAAAAATATCCTATCTTAAGAAAAAATTATATAGTCAATATTTATCAAAACATTTTAACTAAAATATAAGCAAATGTCTTTAATCATAAAGCTTGAGTATCAATCGATGAGACTAAAGATGTCGATGGTCGCTATATAGCCAATATTATTGTGGGCATACTTGATTCTTATGAACCTGGTAATTGTAATGCCTGTTAATTTTGAATATTTAGAAAAATCAACATGTAAGACCATCAAAAAAATTATAAAAAAATGAAATTTCATAAAATAGTGATTATCATTTTTAGTTTACAAAAAATAGTCATATCGTCAAAGATTTTACAAAATCATAATTATACAGTGTTATAGATTCTAATTTTTTTATATTTTATATAATATGTATATTTTGTAATTAATTTTAAATAGGCATGTAAGAGTAGGTACATAATTCATTTTGAATCAATACTTATCTTTTTTTAGTACATTTTTGTTGAAAAAATAGTATATTTAATATATTTTAAGGCATATAATTGTATATTTTACCATTTTGAAAAGTTTATTTTTATTATTAATCCTGAAGTCTTATAAACAACACCTACTGTTTATAAAAACATATATATATAAATTAAATTAAATTACCAGTATTATACAGATGAAAGCAACTGAATAATAGAAATATCTACAATAATAATATATATAATCTGTATACTATAAATAATGAAACAACTTCATCATAATACAATAGTTAAATGTTTAAAAGGTAATACTTACTCTATTTCGACAAATTTGAGATATAGAATACCATTCATTATCTGATCCTCCTAAATTCATTCTATAAAGACACAGCAATGGTGATTCCATTAGAGCGCATTTTCTAAAATCAAAAGTAAAATTAATATAAAATATTATTTCAAATATGAACAACAAAAAAAAAAAACCAAATTGATATAAAATTGTTATATTACTTTGGAAAATGTGATTTTGATTTGTCTGTAGACTCAATAAAAAGATTTCCAGATTCTATTGCATGCCTAACATCCATTGCCAAAGTTGAATTATTAAATTCTAGGCATTGATCTATATCTTCTCTATATATTCTACTTATAAAAGCATCAGATTTATCTAAGGTTGGAGATTTCATCCACAGAACAAATTCACGATGCACATTTGGGTCCACCTAGAAATATAATTTCTAATATTTGTACTTTATGTCTATGTTACCAAAAAAAAATATGTATTGTATAAAACAATATTTACTTCAGCACATTCAGATATGTCAATGTTTTCTGTTTCTGTTACGGTCTGATTAGATTTTTGTTTTAGTGGTGAATCTGGGGGTGAATTTTCTCGGCCATATTTTAAGTTGTTGTGTGATGGAGATCTCTTGTGTTTACGATAAAACAGTCCAACTCCACTTAAACCACCTTAAACATAATAACAAATTTAATATTATTTTATTTATTGGCTTAAATAATGTTACTAATTGCTTAATAATAACATAGGTAAATAATAATCAGTTCTACTAAATCATTACATATTATCATATTATCTATTTAGTGGAATTCAATATGTTTATGCAAAAACAAATACTTAAATTTATAAAATTATGTTCATTGAATAATTATTTATTATGTTATCGTAATATAAAAGTATGTTCTCTAAATATTTTTTTAAGAAGATTATAATTTAAATTTTTTATTTTAGACAATGAAAACAATTCCGAAGAATATAGAAATAATTCCTGCCAGAGAAGAACACATGAATGATATAAAATTCATTAAGAAAGATTTTTATCTAGATGAACCAGTTTTCAAAGTTCAAAAAATTGATGTCGAAAAACTAGATAATTGCTTTTATGAACACAAAGAAGGTGATTTTACAATAGTAGCTAGAGACACAAATAATGGAGCTGTAGTATCCTTTGCTATCAATAGTATTATAAAGCCTGATAATGCAATGAAACAAAAAAAATTTGCTGGTTAGTATATTTTATTTAATAAATTTAAACCCAAATAATAAACGTGTAAATCATTAATTTTATTTTTAAATGTATACATATTTTTTTAGATTTATACTTTAAAACAAATACAGATCTATACAATGCTTTACAATTCTGGTCGTCAATTCAAAGTGACCCATGCTTATTTAAAATGTTAAATGTAGATGTTATGTGGGAAATTAAAACTTTAGCAACAGTGAAACAATACCGTGGTCTTGGATTATCAACAGCTGTAGCTAAACGCTCATTTGAAACAGCTTTACTCAATGATGACATCTCAATTATTTGTATGGACTGTACTAATCATTTGAGTGCAAAGATAGCTCACAATTTAGGCATGGAGTGTGTGGTTAACAAACGTTTTAGTGAATACAAAAATGATAATGGTCAACCTTGGATTACGAATATACCAGAACAGCCGAATGATACAGTAAATGTATTTATATATAAGAAAAATAACTATAAAAATAAAATATGATTAACCAAAAAATTGTTTAGGAGGGAAATATTTGTAATTTATATACATATATGGTAAATACGAATAAATAAGAAATAAATAAAAAAAAATGTAGCCTGGAGTATAAGTTTATTTTATGTTCGAAAACCAGTTTTGGTTTCAATAATCACCATTAAACAATTGGGTACCATTTTACAAAATCAAAAAATAAAACACAATAGAAGTTAAAATTCAAAAGAGAACTACTTCTTACTTTTTATTTGCAGGAGCAAATTTATACCTAAAAATTTCATACATTTATTTCAACTAAAACTTCATCAGTTAATGTAAATTTAAATATAAGTAATATTTTTCACCACCAAACTACTTTAAATGTGTATTAAATTTTCTAAAAAGAAAAACATTGTTGAATTTTAATATTTCCAACAAATATTTCATGCAAAGATAAAGACTGAAGGGGGAGGAGGAATCACTAAAATAGCCCTCCTAAAATTCAATCAAATCTGTCTATAGTTTTGGGTTAAAAAAAATCACTCTATAACTACTAAAATAATTTAATTTAATGAAATTTAGGTGTTAAATAAAAACTTAATCTACATAATATAAAATAAAATAATATGTATTATCTATTTTCTTATACTATTATCTAAATTTTAAATTTATAAATAAAAATTAAAATAAATTAATACCTGGCATTGAAACACTATCTTCTCTAGATAAATTTGGGTGACTTGGTGTAGAAGTTAATACAAGAGTTTTTAATGCAGCCACTTCTGCTGATAAAACATCAACTTTCATTGAAGATTCTTTTAATGCCCTTGATGCTGCTGCTTGACGTAAATTTGCTTCTTTTACCATATTATGAGCTTCCTAAAATAAATTAATAATTATATTAATACAGGATTTTTTAAAAATGTATATAATTAAACTTGTGACTTGCTTGAAATAAACTAGCAGTTAATTCTTCCAATTCGGCTTCAACATCAGCACGTATTCTACTTAGCCGTGACACTTCTTCATCCCTAAGCTTTAATGTTTCGTTGGCTTTTCTTAACTCTGCTTCAAGTCGAGCAAATGCATGTTCTTTCACTTCATTGACTGACCTATCCCAGCTAGATGCTGAAGATTCCATCCCACTGTCAATATCAGGGTCAGAAATTATGGGATCTATGACTTGAGTTTCAATTGGTTCGTCTTTAACAACCATCTGCTCACTGAGTAAACACTCTTTGATCCCAGCATATGAAGCACCGTTTTTCGTTACTAAACAGTCGCCTTTGACAGTAGCAAAGCAAACCAAATGTTTTTTTGGTGATAATATTAACTCATTATCATTAGCCATTTGGTTAGTTTCATGAACAGATTTATTAATGACATCAGACTCAGATAATGTGTTCATTACAAAATGCTATCTGATTATTTTGCAGAAACCTAAACACAAACAATAAAAAAAAAAAAAATGTTTACATTTAATTATTTAATAAAATCCCATAGCTAATTTTATTATATTAGTATTAACTAATAAATTGTAAACTATTGCCCAACTAATCATAGGTAGATAAAATATAAATATTTGCAATTGTAAAATGATAAGTTTAAACTCTACTGAGTATTATTTAAATCGGGATTTAAATATAAAAAGTGTTATCAATTTCTTTATTATGTTGAAAATGATGACTAATTTATAAAACATAGGTATTATCTTTGTGTATATTAGTTTAGAAATAATAACAAATAGGTACCTATTTCATAATATTATTATAGAATTCAACATATAAAAATGAAATAATATTTTTACAAACAATAAATTTCAGATTCATAAATAGATAAACAACAAAATACTGACAAAATGAAGAAATACTACTTAGATACTTTTAATTTCAAATAATGCTTTCATTTTAAATTATAAATAAATAATAACAAAGAGGTTTCTGGATAATTATAATAATACCTATTAAATTGGATATGTGTATCAGTGTCTAACCCCCTTTCCTCCCACTACATATTAAGTATTCTATAATTAGTATCATCTATATATAAATAGACCTTGGGTCAAAACGGACTGAACTCAGTTCCTTGAATTATCTTAAAAATTTAAATTAGATTGGTCACTTTTGAAATAAATATTTTTATATTTGACATTGATTTATCTATTTCTTGTAATTTAAGTGATTAAGATACCATTTAGCACAAGAAAATAAACATCAAGTTATGTATGTTAGGCTGCCTTATATCAAAATGTCCACAAAGCTTATTATAACCTAAGGTATATATCAAAATAGTACCTATTCATTTACAGTGATACAAATATGAATTTATTAAAAAATCACCCCCTGAATTATTTCGCTAATGAACCAAAATTGTGTGCAAGATTCAATATTTATAAAAGTATAAAAATAGAATACTTTTTTATGTATATATATATATATATATATATATATATATATATATATATATAATATTTTGTATAATATACTTTATAAGTTTACATACAAAAATAAGATAGGAATAAATTGTTGACACAGTATGAAAAACATGCCCAATATTTGTAAAAGGAATAGATGCATACTCATTTGTATTTTATAATTCAAATATAATAAATTATGTAAAAAGTAAACAAAGAAATACCTTTTCTTTGTTCATCAGAAACATAGGTACACAGGTGGACAATGTGGTAATTTAGAATTTGAATTTTGGACGTCTGGTATAATAAATTAAACGTTTTTTTAGTTTTAAATTCGATTTCAATAAACAATCAAGTTGTTTATACATAGGTAGGTAATAATTTGTTTTTTTTTTTTTTGGCAAGTAGTTATTAATATTGTAAATATACAATGTTTTTACTTTCAACAACAATCGAATTGAAATTATAAAAATATAACAATATACAAGTATACCTCGTAGAAAGTGGGTATACTCGCGATATTACCATTGGCGTACTATACTTTCACTACCAATATGAATCATCGGGTCGGTGATAATTGGTTATTATTATTTATTAGGTGCACTTTTCATCAACTGTTTAACAGAATTCGTTAAAAAAACAAAAATATTAAGTAGGTATGACTATTCGTTTAAAACTCGAACATAGGAATTTTCCATATGTTTGATGGAAAGAGTTAGTGCGAAAACGATCCGCGAAACGAGTAGAATAAAATTATAATAATAAATAATAATAAAGATAATAACACATTTTAGCACTCACCCGTCGTAATAATATTCTGTTTTGCCATTATAATTTGCCGGCGTTGAATGACAATGTTTTTAAAAAAAATGGTAGATACATGGTCAAGTATTAAATAAAACTACCCGTAGCGGCGACCTAACGTTATTCGACGGTCGAATCGACCGGTTAAAATAGTATTATTATAAAATGTAGGTATCATTGGTATCAAACATATGACGTGCGCTACCGGACGGACCTGATTAATTGCGAATAATAAAACAAATAATAATAGTAGAAAAAATGACGATAAAAATAATTATAATACTAATAAAAACAATAACACAGAAACGCTAACGCGCACAGACTGAGCGCTTTGACCCTGATAAGCGACGGACAATTTATCACACGGAAAACATGAATTTGTGATCGGTACCCACTACAGAAAATAATACAGAATACACACTATTATTATTGTTGTTGTTTTGCTGTCCGACGTGAAAGCGGCCGCGGAGGCGGAGGATACTGATAGGCAGTGCGTCCGTATGCCGCGCCGTAAATACCGTACATGGCCGGCGGAGGGGGAGCTGTAGCCTGCTGCTGCCCCGGCCGTAGTACCCGATGAGAATGATACATATTACCGGATCGCCAAAATAAAACCGGACCGATCTCGGTATAGGCTACAGTTTTCCCTCTATACAGGAGACACGATTAAGTGGGGAAAAGTTATAACTAATGCATAAGCGGTCTCATCTTCAATAAAAAAAAAATCACACGAAACAAAGAGATGAGATAATAAGCGTCTGGAGAGACGTTCACCTCACTATATTCCTACGTCATGATCTTCAAATGTTTACTTAGTAAATTTTCCCTGAATGAATTGTCAAAGTATACCTATTAATTTATAATTATTTTAAAACAATGAAGTACCTATACCTAAATAAGGTGTAAGTACCTACCTACCTAAATCATTGATGTAAATATAAATTGTTACATATTATGCCTCTCCCGAAATCTAGTACATTCTGATTAGCAATTTTAATTCGTCTAAATCTAAGTATAAGATATTTTTAAAAGTCATAGAGCTAAACAAGCTTTAACAAGTTTATAGAAGAAATTAGAAGTTCGTTGCACGTGCATTAGATAGGTCCATTGCATCTTTTAATATCTTTCTACATAAATATTAGATACCTATAATTATTTATCTATTTGTTTGACAAAAATGGGCAAGTACCCAACAGCAAGAGGACTTACTAAATTATTTTTACGTGACTATTAGGTATTATAGTTAGAAGACAATTTAAGAGGTTTTCCAAAAAAAAAAAAAAGGAGATGACGAAACTTCTGATAGGTGTATCATTGTTATAAATGTGAAGTTGGGAAGATAGGATATGATACATAGTTATTTGATTTATATATGAACGCAACGACAAATCATTGCTATAACAATATTCGAAACACGATTCTAAGCAAAGTTCAGTTGTACATGTTTTGAAATGCAGTACTTTTTCATTTTTCATATAATTTGATCTTAAAACATTTGTAAAAACGAACTACTACATTAAGTACAACTTATAATGAACTTTGTATTAAATTTCCAAGCATTTCCAAACAATTTTATACACACGAAACCAAATACGAATTCGAAAATGCCATATGCTTATAAAATAGAAAAGTAATTTCCGGAAGTGCACCAACAAGGTCCAAAATTCTACAAAAAGCTCTATTGTAATTATTTGATTAGAACAAGATATCTGGTAGAAAAGTTGTTTACAGGCAGACAAAATTAAAAATCGCACACATCATGGTAAAACCATTATATCCATCGCTACTCTCAAAATCTAAAACATACATTATTTATTGTTTATAATAAATTTCGTTTCGCATAATATTATGCTGCTGGGCAGCAATAATTATATACGGTAGATATTTCAATGGGATAGTCGTAACCTGTCTATGTAATCTGTCGCGTGTCATCGCACCGTCGATAAATCAAAACGTCATAACTATATATAATATATAAAAAATAATATTGTGCGTATACACAGACCACCGCCATCGTACAAAAGATACCATACTGCATAATCATAATATTATAGGTACTGAAAATATATTTCTCTTGGGCATCTAAAAGATCGTTGTATTCATAAAAAAAAAAAATTGTTCTTGCTGTTGTTAGCGTTAGCGTTTACCTACATATATGTTGCATATAACTTTTGTTAATCAAATTTAAATATTAAAAACATGTAGCAACTATATAGTCACTATAGGTATAATTACGTAGAACAAAGTCGGGATGATATTTGTATTAAAAGTCGAAAGTACCTATAAGTAATACATGTTGTATTTAAAAAAAACCATAAATTTTTATTGTTCATATTGCTTTTAATTTTTCGAGATTTTTGGAGCTACGTCAATAATAAGGATTTCACAAATTATTTATTTACAATTATTACGGGAGGATATATTTCCCTTACCCACCATGATGTTTTTTTCCTCTTTAATATTTATAAGAATATATTGTATAATATTACCTATTTATTTTAAAAAATGAATATAAACAATAATAGTTGTTAAAAATCAGTCTCATATGAACCCCCTCCCCTCCTCTATATAACTATGAAAAAATCATTTGACCGCCATCGGTACTTATTCAATCTGCGGTCTAAAAAGTTTCTGAATGAAACTTTATGAAATTAAACAATTTAATTTAATACATTTTAATGTAGTTATTTTTTTATAAGAATCTTAATATAAAATTTTGACTATAATAGTAAATATTACTGCCTTTTTAAAACAAGTATAACCAAACTCTGCTCAAAATTGTTTTTCGTGTGCAATGATTAATTGTTGCGTACAGATATAGGTAGATATACATTAAATTCCCCTCTATATCCTACCTTCCTACTTTTCATGTATAACAGTGGTCCACCCATCGTGCGAAGTATATCCGTCTTTTTTAATAATGGATATTATATACGTATAAAGCTAAAACCACCGAGGAAAATACTATTGTATTTATAGTTTTAAACCGTGTAGGTATTGTGTATATTTTATGAAACTATACCTGTACAATATGTAACATTATGTAGGATTTGTCTTTGAACATTTTCGAAACAAATTCGATCCGGTCACAAATAACAAATTAGCAAATGTGTTCCACGAGCTTGACAAACATGCAATGGCAATGACAATTATTATTTGTGCACGAACTTAAATAACGTTATTTCGATTGTGAATACCGCCGTTTTCTTCAAGTTTATTTTTCCTATATACAGCATGATAAATTGTTATTATTACCAAGACGTATCTGAGAAGAACTTTTAGTGGTTTAAACCATCCCTGAAATGTTTTCAAAAATATTGTTTATCATTTTCAAAAGATAAAATGCTAATTATGTTCGCATCAAAAATAATGGTTACTTTAGTTGAAAACCCCTACTAAAAATGTTTGTCCAATTACGGCCTTGATTATTAAATTTAATTTACGGACAAATCAAATTATCTAGTACCCACTCCCTAAACAAATTAATTCACTGATTCATGAGAGCTAACACTGTTCTACTGCATTTTGAATAAACAATTTTTAGGAAATATAAAATAAATAAATAAATCTATAATATTATATTTTAGAATTTTAGAGTTAAAATTAAGAATACCATAAAAACAAACGTCTATTGCTCCTCTCATTTGCTTTTAAAAATATATCACCTATTACCTAGTCAATTGTCACGAAATATATCTTCAATATAAATTATATTCTACTTGTATATTTTGACTGTTGCAGTAGCAGATTTAGGAGAGAAGGGTGGTGGGGAAGATCGCTACCCTCCCGTTTACTCTCAATATAGGTACTCTTAACTTGATTTTCAACATAAATTTGTGATTTATATACATTTTTAAAATCGCCCCTTTTCCGTTATCTAGTCCTGAATTTACCTCTGGACTATATACTATATTATACGATAATATTATCTCAGTACAATATTATTATCGTCATTTGTACATGTTGTGTAGTGCATTGGACTCGGACACTGTACTACGCTATTATACGTCATCATTACTATAATATAATAATATTATCGATATCATTCTGTTAAATTGTACCGGGCTTGTACAGACGTACAGTTGTACCTATAGAATTTTGTATTCATTCATCGTTATTATTATTATTATCATCATCGTTGAATGCCCGGCATATAATGACAACGTGATGCTGTGTACAACACTACAATGACACAATATTACAAAATTATTATTATTATTATTATATAGAAGATACTGTTGCAGTACCTACATCTATGTCAAATTTAACCGATCATATTTCGTAACTATACAATTATTTTAGTATTAAAATAATCGTTTCTTCAAAACGATGAAGGTCTTGCTTTTTTGAAACTTAATTCAGATTTCACGAGTCACGAGTTTCTATATAGGTAATATCGATGAAAATTATGAAACTTTTTCCTATAAGTATATACATAGGCGCAACTAGGAGGGTGTTAGGGGGTCTTTAGCATCTCCAAATTTAAAATTGACATTTCCAAAAATAACCAATACGTTTTTTTAGTTATATAGACTAAATATTTGATGTATTTTATAATTAATAAGCAGAACAAAATATCGATCATACATCTACAGATGACAATATATGTGTGGATAAAAAATAAAGTTAAAAAGTTATGATACATTTCTATGTAAAAAATTGTAAATAAAATATGTAGTTACTAATTTAATAGGTGTCGTGTAAAGGGAATTGTTGAGACGATGACCTCATTCACATCACAGCCAGTAAAATTTTCAAAACATTTGAGCCAAGCTTAGCTATTTAGAGACATTTTAATTTTCTGAGATTTTTGTAATTTTTATTTGGTAGGTAATCTGTGGATAAAATTGTTAGACAAAAAAGAAATACTTGAAAACTTGTATCAGCTCTTTTTCCTTTTTTTTTAATTTGAACAAATACAGCTGGTTTTTGCAGGTTTATATTTTGTCTTTTGCCAAACAATATTTTCTTTCAGAACTATCTTTTAAATTCAATTTTGGATTTACAAAAAATATTTAAAAAATTTAAGTTTAAAAAAAAACGTATAGATGAATTTTATTTTCAGGTGATTGGAAGCAGCGATTTTCTGACTGTTTAAATTGTTTAAAACATTCAAAATATACCGGAATTGAACATGTTTCATTTCACTTGATATAGGTCGAGCAATTTCTACCTTGGAAATAAAGCACGTCTATAGATTCCTAATTATTAATATGCGCAACTAGGGTGTTGCTAGGGAGTCTTTAGTACCTCTAAAAATAATCAATACGGTTTTTTAATAGTATCGACTAAATATTTTATTCATATATTTAAATTTAATAATTTATAAGCAAGCAGAAAGCAATACGATTGCCTACATACAATACATCGGTGTATAAAAATTAAAGTTAAAAAATTGATGATGTATTTTTATGTAAAACTTGTAAATGAAATATGCTTATTATAAGTGTTGTAATGTAATTGGGCATTGTAAGTTGTCTAGTGGTGCCTATGATTCTTATAATATATTCCATTGCGATGTTAGATATAGAAAACTAAATTAATAACAAATATATATTAAAACGACATATCGAACACCGAATATTATATTTAAAATGTGTTTGATGTAGATTCGAAGAGTCGTATGATTTTGCACACGAAGCCATCTTGCGAGTTTTACATATTATAATAATTGCCAAATTTCGTAGGTGGCTTTTTAAATTTGCTCAACACATTATTTATTCGTGATGTGGTTATGATGATATTAAAATAAACAATGATGTAAAATGTATAATTTCAAAATAATTTGTACGCATAATATAGTACCTACGTGCCTACACATAATAGTCGTAATACAATTTAATACATGGACATAATGAAAACAATTTTATTTTACTAAATTACACGCAATACGGATCTACTGCAGCAAGTAGGCGTTTATGACGTAGAATAAATAATATGTGTAGTGTAGTGTACTTACAAGTATAATATTAAAAGTATCTATACATTTAAACGTTTAATACTATATTAAAAATTGTGACGTCTTTTCGATCACCTTACACGATATAGCTATAGTGGTTTCACGAACAAGACCATTAGTATTAATATGTTAACGTGGATAAAAAATCGTAAATATTATCTGAAAAAGTATCCAAGGACCAATTTTATTATTAAGAACGCAAAAATCAATTGGTAATAAAAACAAAAACTGTAAGTATATTGACAATATTATATAATAGTATATTATAGAAGGTCTCGCGATTATTTCCCGCGATTTTCAATGGATTATGTAAATAATTGTGAATTCATCTTAAATCTATCAATAATAATATGCCAACTGTAAGTAACAACTGCAACAATACTATGGTATTTAGTTAAAGCATTTTTTCTATAATGTCATGACTGCAAACGCGTTTTGATGCATATTTTAGTTTATTTTATTATTTCACATATAAATGCATATTTTTTTTGTATTGAAGTAAATATTCGGTGACTTTTTAGAGCTACAAATCCTTTGCCCTAGTGATAATTGTCTAATACTGAATAGTTTATATATATATTATTTATAGATTTGGAGCATAGAAAGTAATGTATTGGTTTTACAATTATGTTTATTTTATTTTTTTTCTGTGTTTATCTTTTGTTTATCTTTAGAAAATCAAAAATGACTTTCTCAATGCACCCCAACTAAATCGAATTTCCTTTCAGGAAAGGTGTTACACTCTATATGTCGGAGCATGATTTCTGGTAGAAAAGTAGTTCACAGACACACATACACAAATCACACATAATAGTAAAACCAATAGATCCTTCACTATGCTCCAAATCCAATAAAAACGTAAATCAAAATCCATATACTATCTACGCATTTTTCTTATTTTTATATTATTCATTTCTCAATAATTTGTTAGAAAAGTAAAAACTGATACTGCAAGTTGCAACAGCCCTCAAATACAATGCAATAGTAGTAATATCCATACAATTTTAGATTCAGAGCGTTGTGAAGAATGTATTGGTTTTACAATGATGTTTATTTTTAATTTTTTTTTCTCTGTGAATATGACTTTTCAATTACAATTCTTACTCCGATGTATCAAGTGTAGCATATTTTCTGAAATAAAATATTATCTAATTGATACTTTATAAAGGCTATTTTCAAGTAGTTTTCATAATAATTGAGGAAAACGGGGAAATTTACAAGTGTATGTATAAGAGAAACTTTGCTCCGAATCATTTTTCTTTAGTAATGATTTATCGTTGCATACAGATACAAATTGAATTTCCCTCTATATCCTACTTTACCGACTTCTTATCTACTATAATGGCCCATTCATCGTACGAAATATGTTTATTATTAAAAAAAAAATTAGCACAGTCAATTGGGGGGGGATCTAAAGTCCCATAGCTGTCCCCCTGGGTATGTCACAGTGTTTTAGTAAAAGCGAATAGAAATAGTAGATACAGAGGTCAAAACTCACGCCAGACCGCAGCCATACTATCTAAATGACACGTTTAATTATATGCTAATTAAATTATAATAAAATATATAAAACACGCGACCAACTAGCGATATTATATGTAAACAGATAAACCTACATTAATAATAATTATATTTTAGATTACTAGAAAACATATTGTATTAGTCACCAATCGTCATAATAATGTATATCTAGCTATTTAAACACACCTATATAAATATAAATTTTCCATATGACTTTTTTTTTTTTTGTCATTTTATACCGCAAACGAAATAATTGTATACTATCTAGTCAAATTAATGCAATTTATATTATATATATACCTAATTTAATATAATTATATATGCATATATACAATATACTATAAATATTATGAAGCTAACAACTTTAAAAAAAAACTTTATCAATAGAAATTATTTCAGACTTCAGGGAGTAGGTAAGAGGTTTTCGGGTGTTTGATTTCGAAATTGCTACAAAAATTCAGTTTTTTTTTTTTTGACTTCTAAATCACTTCTGTTTTCAAATAATTGAGAGCCCCTCTGCCATAAATAATCTATACATAGGTATGCCCATGAGTTATTTTAAATTCAAATAATTTATGCACATTTAGATATTGCGCAGTAATGCAGTATTTATATAAAATGTATCCTAATGCTATTTTACTTGTAGTTTTATAATTGTGGCTGTACAGAAAGTATAATAAATAGGTACGTACCCATATGAATTTTAATAAAACCAAAACGCGTAGCGGTTTTTTGGTGACCTATTTTTTTCAATATCAAATGTTTGTGACGGTCCAGTTCACACGCACTTAATATACTATAATAAACTATTTTCAAATGTTATTTACTGTTTTTTTTTTTTTTTTTTTTTTTTTTTATTGAATTTTAGAGAAACATTGATTGATAATTTTGAAATTTTGTAAGTAACGACTGAATGAAACACAATAAACTATTTTGTAATGTTTTTGTTACTTGTGAAATTGTTTACATATTTTTTGTTGGTATTGAAATCATCAATAACGTAAAGTCATTAATGTTTGTGTATATACAAGTATATTGAAGTACACGCATTCATAGAATCGATCACTAAAATGTTTAAACAAACATAGGTTTGAATTGTGAGTAAAATACATATTGTATAATATATGATTGTGGTTATGTTTATAATTGAACAAAATTTGCATATAAAAGTATCACTGTCCTATAAATAGAAATGATAAACAAGTTAATTTATACACGTTCTTTACTTAAATAAGAAAACGTTTAAAATAACACCGAAATATAGGTAGGAAGGTAGGTATTTAATTTTATCGAAATGTATACCTTTTTCGTAAATAGGTATAGGTATTATAAACATTAGGTATTGCTATATAATTTAAAAAATCAGCGCACGTTTAGATACACAAAAAGACAAATTAAACACAGCTTGTAAAATATACGACATCATTATATTAATTGTCATCAAGTTTATTTTTATTTTTACACATCACATTTATGGTTTAAGTTTAAAATAAGAAAGAACACATATTTTGTTCGTGAATATTTCAAATGTACAACCTATAGTCAGTCGCTGTTTTAAAATGCTTAAAATAGGTTTTCACAAATTGCAATATAATATGCATATATTATGTACCGGTACCGGTACCCGTCTATTTATTATACATTATACATCGGGTAAAAGTATATTTAAACGTTTGAACTAAAAAAAAAATCTTACTTTTTTAATATTCGTATACACAGTTTAATTTCATTGAAAAAAAAATAAAAAATAGGATATTTAGCCGTTACGCTGGACACCCAAGTAGGTTTATGGTTTACTACAACTATCAATTGGTACAGAGTGTTAAGCGTGTAATAAAAGTTTGAACATTTTTAAATGTAAAACTGTCATAACTCATACTATCGCCTTGCTGTCATATCATTATGCATAAATAATTTAGTATTTTTTTAATGTAAACGAGATATTTATTAATAAATCATTCTTATATATATATATATATATATATATATATATAGGAACATTAGTTATTTAAAAAAACGTTGCTCAACTCGGTAACATCAAAGATAAGGTTTTGTGTTTCTATAATATTGTATAGTATTCTTAAAGGGCCTGCAAATTTCCAAATTGTCCTCAACTTTATAAAATTCGAACATTATTTTTCAGTTTTCACATTTTAATAGCCATATTAAAGACAAAGTTTGTCCACTAATCTACAATTTCCCGATATTCATTTAGGGATTTAGCCGTTTTTATTTGACGTAAATTACTTCACGGGATTAGTGATAACTCATTATCAATTACGTAATTTCGTAATTAATTAGGGAAGTTATGGGAAATAAGTTTCCTCTGAATTGTCCGAAGCCCCCTAATTCGGAGGCATGGCCTCGTGGATTAAATTTATATAATATTTTAGTGGGGCTGAAAAACCCCAAAAGGGATATGAGCTAATTGCACTATTTTTGTCAACACAATATTTTCCAACCATTTGTTTTAGTTAACAACATATATTCTACAATCTACATTTCGAATTTTCATTTGATTTTAAAAAAATCGATAAAAACAAATTAAGAATCGACTTTTTTTAAATACGTACTTTAAAGATTGAGATAAAAATATTAAAAACGGAATTCAATGCAATCTGTTTAAAGTCTTTTTTTTTCAACAAAAAAATAATCATTGAAATCAAACCATACGACGAGACATGAGAGTTTTCCTTGTAAGGAATATTTCTAAGCAGAAAACCGTGATGGCACCGGGCCCCTTAAACTAGCGTTTAAAAATAAATATATTTCGTTTCACTAACCTGCTGTACTACGTGTATACTGGTATAATTAAATCACAAAATTAATGATAGAATTTTTCAGAAAATTATATAGAGATACTTAAGAAAAATCCCTGCCCAGACATGGCCGACCGACATACACACTGATGAAAATTGACAAAAACTGTTGGTAAAATAAATCGAATAATTATTGTGCACACATACGAGTTATTGTTCTCTCGCAATCGTGATGTGTGAACTTAATATTATATAATTTACCCAAAACTGGTTTTTTTTTTTTTTTTTTACTGTATATGATTGCAAATTGTAATCGTTTTTGTATAACGTAACATTTAAATATACGTACCTCGACTACTATGTACGTACATTATAATATATATATAATACTAATATATACATTACACATCTTCGCAAAACCAAAGAAAATTGTATACATACAGAGGTAATAAGTGTGTACATAATATTATATATACATCATCATTGTTTTTCTTTTAGTACAAGTTTAAATTCTCACAGTCGAAAATCGACGCCGTTGCGTTTACAAACAATATTATTATACGTATAGGTATGCATGTACCTAGGAACACGTCGTAATTAAACAAAATGGTTGACGTACGTTCGCATGATCTGTGCTCAGCATTCCGTGACTATTTATAATATTATATTGTACAATAACGATTCTTTATAAATAATATTTTTAAGTCACATTAATTTCATGAACCGGATAACTTTGTGAAATTTAAAATAAGTAAAATAGTTATAATATTTAATAATATTAATAATAATAATGTGCAATAAACAAGTTTAAATGAAATAAAAAAAATCCCTCCTTCAATCGGAGCAAGTCTTCTAGATAACAACTACTAAAATACATTTAAAATATGAAATATGGTACCATATTGGTGTGAGGGCTTGACGACCGGCCGCTATTCAACCGGTGTTTGATGAGCCATTTCCCCCCGCAATGTATATTCAAATATGACTTCTTGAAAGGTTAAGGAAATTAAAAATACTACAAAAAAACTCTTATGAAGTCTTTGATTGGATTTATTCTTCTAGGTTAAAACGTCGGTTTATTTAAAAAAATCTCAATCGGAAGTTCATGAGTATTTAGAGACGACTTGACGGCCGTCAGCTATTCAACAGGTGTTTGTTTTACTGTTTCCCCGTTTTTATAAAAAGGGTAATTATTTTTAATTTATTTGGTTTTCATAGGCAAGAACACACACACCTTTCATAGTAAAACCAATACATTCCTTGTTGTGCTCAGAATATAAAAGAGAACTTGGACTGTGTACAAAAAAGTTTTAAATCATCGGATTTTAAAACAATAATATTTGCTTAACTAATAATTTTTAACTTTCGTAATAGTAATATTGAACAAATAGACACAACGTTACGCACAGTACAATATAGTCTTATTTTATGGTGAAAATTCGTTTTTTTTTTGTTTTTAAATTTAAGACTGCCCGAGTAGTTCTTGCTTGTACGAAACGTTTTTTATAAAGAATTATTATAATACCATATACTTTTGTTTGGTTCAAAATACTTATAATTGATAATCGAAAACGTTCTATTTTATTTGTGTTTAAAAGAATATTTACAATCTGTGCTTATTGCACAATATAATATTATATTGATGTTATAACATTGTTAGAGAAGATATTATGTTATAAAATACGTACGTCGACAAAATATGTCGAATTATTATATTCTATACCATTATGCATTGGGTATACCAAATACAACACAACTATACAGCATTATTGAATGATTTACCGTTAAATAGACGAGTCAAAAATGTACTGGGGACTTCGTATATTATGACACGCACTAAACAATAATTTGGTCACGGTCTGCGTATATAGTACCTAGGTACGTATAATATGTATAACACAATGTATAATAATGTATATAGATATACATAGACGAAGGTATAAAAATATTTCGGTCTTCATCCTGTCGGCGGATATTATTATGAAACGGAAAACAAAATATATATATACTATTTTTTTTTTTGTATAATATAGTAAAATATATTGACTCAGACGTACCCATGGCTTGTGTATTTCACTGTCGTATAATTTACTTAAAATATAATATTTTATATAGGTACGCGTAATGCATACCATCAATGACAATACAGGCATTGGAAATTAAAATTACAAATCATAAAATACCTTTTAACCCTTTCGCCTGCTACTGCAGTTATATGTGATGTTTTTAGTTGTGTCACTATAATTCTGTCAGGAGTGCGATAAATGCATATATATATATTATATATACCACGATAACCGCTATGACCGCATTGATAAAATTACAAATGTAATTTAATAATATCTCTATTATATAAAAAAAAAGTTTTGATATTAATACTTATATCTTCCACGCACATTTTTATTTTATTACGGGGGTTGGCGAGCGAAGCAATTCAATAAAACAATTTGTATTTATTTTCAATAGATTAAATTGAATAAATAAAATAAATATTCGTTTTATATATTACAGTTTTTAAAGAAAAAAAGAGTATTTATTTAATACATATATTATTAGTAAGTGATAACTACATCGAGCTATACACCGGTATAAAGACTACATAGCCATTGTGTTAAGTATATCACTCTGACGTATTTATATGCAGTTATACTTATGTCTTTGTTGCTAATTAAAAATATCAAACCTCAAGAGTATAATAGATAGGTATGTACAACAAGGTCACAGTGCGAGAATAGTAATTTTATGTTTCATATTGTGTACAGAAGAATACAAATTAAATATTCGGCGACTCGTGACGAGGCCGCATTATATTTTGTGCCTACCTATACATCATTTGTCCATTTGTGTGGCAAGCTCCGTTGTTCCTTTCCTATATACCTATCCCTACTTGCAAAAAGATCATACATCAAAGTGATAATGTATGTAGGGGAACCCAGAATAAGATGAGTCACTTAATTTTTAACTTCACATACTATGGTACATTTTTTAGACAAATTCTTAATTTACATATTAAATGAAAGCTAATGTTCTTAATATTCAAAATATTGCCTTTAAAAGATTTAAATAGCATTATTGTAATAATAAAAATTGTCTCATCATATCTCACATGACTTGTCTATTATAACGGCCCCACCCCAACATTTAATATGGATGTTCAGTCCACTATTACTTATTATTAAATATTTAATCAATGTATAATAAACTAAACTACAGAAGTGTACACATATATTGGAACCGTATTTGATAATTACAATAGTTATAGCTATTCTTATCTTGAAATAGCGAAGAAATTTTGATGAAATGACCAGCTGTGAAACGAGAAATTAAAAACCCTGATATTATTTTATGTCAGTTTGATTGTTCTAAGTCATATCAAAAATCATTAGACTTGCGTCCATAAAATCATATGATATAATATAATATAACAATGTAGTAGGTATTATAAGTGTGTCTATGTGTATTAAATATTTGAAAAACGTTGTATTTATACTGTCACTCTTGATTGCGGTGGAATCAAGCGTCCCATCTTACCTCACGTATTCGTCTTGCCTTGGGTTCCTCCGTATAACTATATACTTACTCGCGCCAACGGACTGATGGAAATTATTAACAATGTCAACACCGAAATTCATAAATTTATGGATTTTTCAATAATTTGTAATAGTGGTTTCTTTTCACCAAACATTAGGGTGTTAAAAATTCCGTAAAATTTAACAATTGAACTCAGGTATGAAAGTAGAAATACTTATGTACCACGCCTATCTTATGCATTTCTCGAAAATGAAATTTTGATAGCATTAATGCTTTCCTACATAGACAATAAAATATAACGAGTAACTATATAGTTATTACATGCTTAGATTACTACATAATTATAAATTCAATAATTATATTATAATATGCTAATGAAGGACATTTTCAAATATGAGTAGTTATTATAATTCATCGACAATTTTCGATAATTTGAATGAACTACCGAATATGACGATTATGCCGATAGAATAGTCTTTTCCATAACCAAATAGTTGTTATTTCGATATTTTTAAAATATTTCTATTTAAAAAAAGAATATTCGAACAAACGTCACCAATTTTATACAATACCACCTGCAATTTGTATGCAGTTGGCTGTATTGTATTAATGAATTGAAAACAATTAAAATGTACATTATGATAATATAATATTCATTAATCACAAATAAATATTGAACTATAATTACTAAATAGCAATACAAACTTTTATGTTAATTTATCAGTTATGTCACCAGGACATCGGGAAATCTTCGGGTAGGCTATGGTAAAAATAAGTTATGCAAATCTGGTAAGATCAGATGAGGTAAAGTGAATAACCGGAATAAGTGACTCAACGTGTATAATACAATATAAGATATGATTTGGCTGTTCTATTCTGTTAGTAAAATATAGTGATCGAAGGGCTATTAAATAGGTAGCGGGGATATATAAATTGCGTTGGAGTTCGCAGATAAATAAATATAAATGATTAAAAAAATACCTAATGGTGGTTCCGGGTGGTCAGTGTATCGCCAATGCCAAGAGAAAAAAAAAGGTACTTACTTTGCATGATTATTAGTATACTATAGTACCTATAGCTAAGGTACCTACTGTTCCTATTTTTAACTATTCGGTTGTGCCCATTTAATAAATCTACAACTCGCTATGAAATTGCCAAAGTGATTCAAGTACAGTACAAATAAAACTTTCTCACTACACAGAACCGACGTTATGAAATATTGATAATAACTCGTGGTTTTCAAATTTGAATTATGTAGGTATATCAACCTATACACGATCTATTGCATTATCTCCATTACCTATACTTTCAATATGTAAGCATCTACGTGCAAAATATGGATCGAGCAATTATTCGTATCACAACTCATAAGACAAATTCCCCCAGCACATACTTAATTAATTTTAACGTGTGTTAGGCTTAAGACACATGTGCGCATCCGTTACTCGTATACATACCTAAGTACCAATTATTATAATAAATTATATTATTAATAATGCCACGACCCGACGACCGTTATTTTAATGTTTTGTTACCTAGGAACTTATTACGTATTGTTTGAATCAATGAAATTTGTTTTCGATATAAAAAAAATAAACCTACGGAATTTTTTTAGATATTAAATATAACATTCTTAATTAGATCATTCAGGAAATCGTGTTCATAACAGTTTCTTTTGAAAATTATATGAGAAAACTTATTCGTATATACGTATATTTTTTTTTGTTAACATCACATGAAGATATTTTTTAATGAACATAATTGGCCAAAACCATATAATTTTAATGCAAAACACTTGTCAGACACGTTGTCGGAGAGCGATTTGAATTTCGTATAAAAACTATAGCACATCACTCACCACGCTCGCTCTGTACTTAGATATCAGAATCTAAAATATTATGGGTAGGTATATGCAAAAACAGTCACGTGTTTATTTCTTATTTTGTTTACAATAATGTAGGCATCGTAAATTATAATATTATAAAGTTTGTATGAAATATGAATATAATGGGTAGGTATCTACATTGCGTTTGGATGTATTAGTTTGGTTACTATAGCGATCACACCTACAACAATATGTAAACTTATTTTTACCGGTAGGGTCCGATTTTAATTTGTTTGTTTAATTTGAAATACCCATCAAGGTAGTCATAATGTTATTGATAAATCTGTATAACAGGATTAAATACAAAAATATACTCAAATGTAGGTAAATAAATATTATATTAGGCATGTACACCCACCTGCTTATACGTGTATGTGTATTTGACATTTGTGTTAGGTACCTACTTTAAAAACAAATTTAAAATAATGACATTCAACATCAATAACGTAGCATTCAACTTTCAATACAATTCAGCGGATATCGAACAATTGTCTGATAAAAGTTTGGAAGATTACAGTATTGTTAACAGAAAACACCTGGAGAAAATTATTAATAATTCTGAAAGATGCTTGGTAAGTATAGATATTTGTTTTATGAATAACATTATTATAGGTACTTGTACGTACCTATTTATATTGTGTCATTATAGCGGTATATATAGGTACAAATAGGTAGGAAACAATTAAAAAAATGACAAAATATTTTTAAAAAAATACACCTACTTGCAAATAGAACTAAGATAGTTTTAGGAAAACTAACATTTTAGTATTTTGCTAGGTAGGTGACTGTAATAATAATAAATAATATTAGAAAAATATAATATAAAACTAGTATCTACTTAGGTATCTAATTTTAATTTTATTATATTTTTAGACAGAAGATGAACACCGTTGGTTAATTAAACGGGAGTGTAAAAGAGTAATTTCGGATTTAAAAAAGTAAGTATTTTCTCTAACAGGTGCGTATTAACCATAATACGTGGTGTATATTTGCCGGTCAATAAATTCTAGGATAAATTAAATAAATTAATATTATTAAAACCTGTTTTCTCACTCCACTTGAAAAATAATCTTCATAACTAACTAATTATCAAACTCAACCTATAGACTTTTTTGTTCATAAAATATATGAGTGTAAAAAAATCACAAACATAATTATATAAAAAAAAGAAAACATTTTGAAATTTAATAATATTAACTACTAAAATCGTACCTATATGATTTTAGTTATATCTAATTTAGGTGCATCATTGAATTTTACTGTATTAACTTTAGGTGTACACGTGGAAAGAAATCGACCAACTATGTACGAGAAGAAATGAAAGAAGACAATTGTGTGAAAATGCCATTACATGCTATTAATCGTTATGTATTAAATAGTAATGTGTTTTATTATAATACCATGCCTATTAATAATACGAGTATGTTAAGTATAAAAAACTCTGAAAATGATGCTGCAGTAGTTGCAAGCGATCAAAATAATTGTATAATAAAAAACAATTTTACTATTATAAACGTACGGCAGTTGAATATTAATATTAATAACAGTATTATTAAAAATAATAATGAACAAACGATATTCAATTTTGAAGATATTGGTGTAGAGGAGGACAAATTTAACTCAGAGATATTAATAATGGATTTAGAAAAAATTTACTGGGACAAATGGAGAGATTATGTAAAGAAGAAAATATCTGATAGGGCAAGTAGATGTAGCAAAGTCGATACATTTCTGTTGAAAATACAAGACAAATTAAATTTGGATAGCAAAAAGAGCTCTAAAATAATGAAATCATCAAATAATTTAGCGCCAAAACAGATAAAAACGGTTTGTGATCGTCAACAAGTTAAAATTGAAAATCAAAAAAAAATGCTTGAGAAACAACAAAAGGAAATCGAACGTTTAAAACTCCAGCAGTTGAAATTAGAATCGGAAAAGGCCTTGCTGGAAAATCAAAAAATGTTAGTTCAAACCTATGATAAATCTGAAAAAAGACTGAAGATTAATAAGTACGTCCCACGAAATAATTGTGTTGTAAAAGCCAGTCCGTCCGATATACTTAACAGAATGGAAATAAGAGCTTTAGACCGCCAAGCGAAATGGGAAGCCATTAAAGAAAGACGTCGAATGATGGAACAAGAAGAGCTAAGAAAAAAACAAGAACTTAAAGAAAAATGTTTAAAAGAACAGATGGAACTAAAGCGTAAGCAATTATTTGAAGCTAGAGAGAATTTAAGAATGAAGAGAATCGAAGAAGAAAAACGTAAAGTGGAAAAAGAAATTTGGCGGGAAAACGTTAAAATTGCTGATGAGTTTTATCGAAAGTTGTTATTAAAAAGAGTTCTAGAAGCTTTTAAATTAAATTTAATGAACTTAAGGACACGGATACAAGAAGCATCACATTATTATGATACAAAAATTGTTGAAACTTGTTTTAGTAAATGGAGATTTTTTGTAAATAACAATTCAAATGAAAAAGTACTTTTTGCAGAGCAATTTTATAAGCGGAAATTAATAAAGAAAGCGTTTCTTAGTTTTTTAAAGGTACCCAATTATTTTGTTATAACGAATATAAATAGATTTGTGATTTAATAAATATAACTGAATAATAATATTTCATTAGACTCAGTTAAGAGGACATCATATCTGTATGCACTGTCTCGGTTCAATTAATGGGCGATATAACTAAATCTACATTACGTGGAATGTGTAGAATTTTCTTAATTTTGTTTTTAGTATAAAATCACCTATTATAAAATTAAAAGAGAACAATATTCCGAAACGCAGGAAAATGCGTTTTTCCTATTCTAATTATTTTTTCGAATATAATGTTATATCATTAAAAAATAAAGCCTAATTCATCGTTTTTAAATTACTGTAACAATTCTTTAACTGAATTTTTTAAAAAAAAACGCAGTTATGCCCTCAGGAATAATGTCCCTTTTTAATTTTAGAATAGGTGCTTTTACTTTAAAATTAAAATTAAGCGAGTTCTACACAGTTTGCTTAAGGTAGATTTGCTGTATTGCCCAGTAGTTGACTGACAACACAGGCGGGTACATGTATAACGTTCCCTCAACAGCAACAATATTTATTTTTTCTATAGTGTTGGTTATTTTCTAATAGATCTTTTAAATTATTATGTTGTAAATACTGTGATTTTAATGCTGATTAACACAAATATTTTTATTTAATTTAATATTTTTAGAATTTAGAAGAACGTAGAAAAAAAGAACAAGTTGCTGAGGATTGGAACAATTTTAAAATTCAAGAATTTTGGTTTAAACAATGGCTTAATCATTTAAGGGCAAAGAAAATTGAAATGCACCAAAAAATGTTGGAAGCAGAATCTTATCATAACAAGTAATAAGAACTCACTTTATAAATTTATTTTATTTCTAAAAACTTAAAATCTTTTGACTCCGTCATCTTACCACTGCTTTGGTTATGCTCTCGACCTTTTCTTATATGGTTTTTACATTGGTGTATTAATAATTAACTTTTAATCAAATGACAAGTAAAAATTAAATAAATTATGATTTTAGAATCATCATAAAACGTTGTTTCAATAATTGGAGAAAGTTTCCAGAAATAATATATAAGGAAAGAGTCAAAGGTTGTAGATTACGTTTATGGCACGAAAAGGTTCAAGAAATTTTACCAGACTTTATTCCTCCAGAATAAGAGGTATAAAAATGTATTACTAAAAAATAAACACATTGTATAAGTAAACAATTATTAACTAACTTTAAAATGTATATGTAACTAATTGATAAGAATTTACAATGTTTTGTTCTTTTTTGACTGATAAATATATAAAATATGTATAATTTATAGATAATTTATCTTTTAGTTTATTTACATTATATTTTGGTATACTTATTGAATATTATACAATAAAAGCTATTATTATTAAAATAAATAAATAATTTAGATTGAGTTAAAATTAGTATGTGATTATCAGATATTATTAAAGAATGTTCTCCAGTTAGACCCAACATTCCCAATAATTTGCCTAGATAAAAACCAAGGACGATCCCCTTTATATTCTTTACATCGCTCTTGCCACTCGTGGTAGGTGATTCCTAATGATACCATATATGTATCATAAAGAAACATAAATAATAAAATAACTGCAACTGCAAAACAGTAAAGTCCAGATACAAAACAAATACCATACCTAGAAGAAAATAATACAAAAATCAAATTATAGTTATGAGAAAAAAAAAATCAATTATTTCTGAATCAATGTCTATTAGTATTCAGTAATACATATTTGATTATGAGTAATACGTTAGTAAAATTAGTATAAAACATTAATAACTCATATGAATTTTAATGTAGTATATTATAACATCTATATAAAAATAAATATAATGTAACTTTCTAACTAACTACTTTACATAGTTTTTAACTCAACAGTTAATCTTTTGGTAAACTGATATTGAAACAAATTCACAAAATTATATTGGGGGATTTAAAATAAAATATTTACAATTTTCTTACACTATATCGTAGTAAACATCACTGCAGTCGTCTGGTAACAATACTGTCGCAAACACATTAAAAGGATGACACAGTGTAGTAAGAATGAGATTTGATAAAAATGTGAACAAAATCGCACCTAATATGAGACCTGCAATATATGGTTTTCTGTTATGTTTTCCAATGCAACAGTCTATCCTGTACAAACAAAAAAAACATGTTAAAAATATATTTATCATACTTCAAATAAATAATAGAAATCTTACCAATAAGAATGTACGTGTTGTTGGATTACACAGGTTTTACATACAAAGCAGTGATATGCCCTTGGCGGTACAACCCTTTTACATGGACTACATAGAATATCTTCAGTATCATCTAATAAAATAGCATTTTCATCTACTTCGTTTTCATTGAGATTAGTCATTTCTAGATCTTGTTTTAAATGAGATTTAATCGCCAATTTCTTAGTACGGAAGAAACAAACTGCTGTTGCTACCATAAAAATGGTAAAAATAATATTTTCATCAGTATTAATATCTAACATATACACCACTAGAAATTGGAATATTATGAACACCAATGAAGCTGAAGTTAATGTCCATACGTAAAAGAACTTTGTGGCCACTCTATACTTGCGAACAGTGCGATGAGTATAATAAAGGAACAATGTAACCAGTGAAAATATTAATATTGTTGGCCAAAAACCTTGAGCTGCAAAATAAAGAGCAGCTGGGAAAAGTAATAATGGAACTGCTGAATCTAAAGAAATACGCCTTGCTCCTCCTCGCCATGGAATTCTAAATCGATCTTGAATATTTGCCACCATTATATTTATTTCTATATCTCTAGAAGGTGGACATTTCAATAAACTGAAATAATGTAAAAAATAAAATGTTAATAATATGTATTATTATTACCAATGCAATTTAGTACACAGAAACCAGAGTGACAGAAAATGAAAAGAGAGAAAATTGGTTATTTTAAATAATACCAATTAAAATAGATAAGTTTAGAAAAAGACAGACATACTTTGGACAATGGGTGAGTCACTATTGTAGGTGAGAAGTTAGGTAAGATATAGAGACAAATTTAATGTACATCTGCATGTAAGGATTAATTATTGCTAACAAAAAACGATTCTGAGCAAAATTCAGATATATATAATTTGAAAGGCTATAATATTTAAAATAAAATTTAATATTAAAATTCTTATAAAAAAAATTCTACATTTCACTCAATTTTTTTGTTTGACCACAAAGTACGACTTATAATACTCTTGTTAAATTTTCAAGTTTTTCTGTTTGATTTAACAATTTTATCTACAGAGTACCTAATGAATAAAAATTACGTACAAATCTTACAAAATTTAAATATCTATAAATAGCTCAAAAATGACTAAAATGTTTTGAAGAATGTATTACATTTATAAAAGGCAAATAAAATTTTCTTTGTAAATTTCAAGTCTCTACGAATAGTTTTATTTGAATCACAACAAAAATAAAATTGAATATAATATATTGTTAATTTTTATAAGTTTTTTAAATTATTATGAAAACTGCTTCGAAAATTAAAAAATGACCGGCTTACTTAATGTATCACGCAGATAAAGTTTCCTTTCAGAAAAGACACTACACTAGATATATCAAATCACGATTCCTGGAAGAAAAGTTGTTTACAGATAAAAAAACAAATTAAAAATTAAACATCATTATAAAACCAAAATATTCTTCGAATGCGCTAGATTTTTAATTTGTTAATAAATCTTGATCAACAAATCAAATTAAAATAGATTTGTTACAAAATAGTACATAATTACATATTTATTTAAAAATTGTTTAGATAAATATTAGTAATTATGAATGAAAAGTAAAGATTACCAGATACAAATGGTGTAGAAGACAACAACCTGTAATAACTACTAGTAATGATTTATAAATCTTATTTAAACTTTCCAGAATTAATATTTTTGTAAACCTACTGTGCCTACAATTAGTTTCTGAGTAGCAACTAGTAAGTAATTTTCAGTAAGATAGAAAAACAGAGAGTACTACTATAATATAAGTAATAAGTGAAATAATATTTTAAATCTTTAATTATTTATAATTTTTTTTTTTTAGTTTTCTGTAATTATTTATTACTGGAGGTTAGGACTTATCCTTATAAGAAGTTTGCATTTTTAAAAAAACAGGATGGTGATCATCAAACTTAGAAATTTGGATAACTGATTAAGAAAATCATCAATAATTTAATTTTAAAGTTGACAAAATAAATAATTTCTTCTTTTTTTTTTTGTATTTGGACATGATAATCTTTATATTTATTATATTAAAATGACTAAAATGAATTATTTATAAATGTGTCATTTATCAAAGGTCAAAATAATAGGTAAAAACATGTTTGTAAGCCGGCAAATTTGGTGTTAGTATTTCAAAAATATTTAAGTACATAGTTTAAGCATATTTGAAACTAATAATCATTTATTATTTTTTAATGCTTACATAAATCAATACCTACATACATATATTGGATAGAGGCTGTGTGTCCAAATGGTGCCACTGAATCTTGGAAATTATAATTATATAATTTTTAAAAACTTTTTCATTTTATTATTGGGTTTTACTAATCTATTTCTAGTAAAAATGTACAAATTTTAAACTAAAATAATTCTCAGTATTAATGAGTCTATAGTTGAGGAAAAAATGATTCTCTTTCTTCATATATATAATGAAAAATATAATTTTATTTAAATAAACTATAAAATAAATAAAAAATTACAATTATTATTAGTAATCTAAAAATGTATTTAAGTATAAAATTGATTCTTTAGAATAGAATTGTAGCCACATAATCAATCCCCATTATTAAAAACTATAATTCAACATTCCATAGACAACATAGTGAAAATTATAAACTGTAGTTGTTTAAAAACTAATTTTAGATTTTATACTATTGTAAATTATCATTCAACACAAATTCTATAAGTTTATAAGATACCTTTTAATCAATTATTATTAATCTGCCTTACTTTAATATCTTCCGAAATATTGTTTACATTATTCATAGTTTTTATTTTTAAACTTGTTATTAATTGTATTAGCGGACTTTAAATAATAGGGAAGGAGGTTACAAGGAAAGTTATTTATATTTGTTAATAAATTTAATTCTATACACTTATTAAATACATGTTATATCTATCAACAATAATGTATTATATATTCTTACAAGTATGTTTAAAATATTTAAAAATGGCATAGATATCAATAACATTATTTGACAATAAAATAAAAATATATTATTTAGTTTGTGTGTATTTATAACTGGTTTTGATTTAAAAATTATCATCAGCCAATATAGTACAATGAAGGCGAATTATGCTTGATAATGATTTTTAAAATCAAAACTAGTCTTAAGTATATACAAGTTATATAATATTCTAAGCCAAGTTTATTCTTCATATTTTATAGTGTTAATCTCAAAAACTATGTTTTTTTTTTAAATGATCCAATTAGTTTGATTTATTAAAAAATTTAAGGTTATTATAATTTATAGAAAACAAAAATTATATGAATTATTTTGTATGGACATTCCAATAAAAAACTAAAACAATTAATAACAGAACCAGCAGGCAGAATAATATAAGTGTTCAGTATAATTACTTTGAACAGCAGTTTCCACAAGGCGGACAGATACAAATATCAGGAATTATGGTAGACTTTTCTTCATTCATGTTAATATATTCACAGCAATGTAAATTATCTGATTGATTGTTATTCATTTGTGAGTAATAATATAAAATATCACTTTCCAATTTTATAAGACATAATTATATGATCATGATTTTGGATTGAATACACTTCTACAACATAATATAAAATATATATTTATTTACAAATTTTATGAGATTTACATTAATTATTGAAAAAAAAAAAAAAAATAATAAAACTAAAATTTTTTTGTTAATATTAAGTTATTCCATTGGGAGAGCGTCTTTATTTCTTCCAAATATAATCATGTCGGCTTTGGGTTGAGCATTTTTGCCATATCCACCTCGTCCAATATCGTAATCAGTTCTGTATTCATCACGGACTTGTCCACCTGTTTTTCCACGTCCATATTGTCTGCCTTCCACGAACCCAGCATCCCAATCTGTACGTATAATTCGGTCATCAAGTCGAGTACCATTTACATATCGCATGCAATTCTCTGCATCTTCTCTTGTATAATATTCAATAAAGCAAAAGCCACAAGGTGTCTTTTTAAACTTGTCTAAGCCCATAACGATTCGTTTGATATCACCACATTTTGAAAATAACTCATATATTTGTCCTTCTGTTGTATAGAATGCCAAATTGCCCACATACATAGTGGTCGACAAACGCAAAAGTTTATCAAGTTCTGATCGAGAACCTTTGAAATGTTGATCTCTATATGAACTTAGGTCAGCCATAGTAGGTAAATAATTATGTTTCTCTAAATATTAAATAATTATTTGTTTACTTACAAGACCCTTTAAACAATCCGTTAGAAAAATATATAAATTTAGGAAGTTGAATTTAACAATTTTATACCAAAACAATTCGGACAGACGCAAATGGCAATGTGCTGTAGACATAAATAATAATTGATAAAAATATAGATAAGAAAAATGAAGAACTGAACGTATAACCAATTTTATAAACATAACATAGTTGTGGTATCATAAAAACCATGGTCGTGGTCTAAATGATCACAATTATCTTATACCACTAATACCACGTACACATGATTTTTTTTCTAACCTAAAATCTAACCAAAACAATATTCACTTCTTCTTGAATTCTACTTTGTGTTTTCGGCGTATTCGGATTTTCATCCAAGGTAATCTTAGTTTATATTAATTATTAAAACTTTTTAAAATTATTAATTATTACGGTAAGTTCTAAATTTTATTATTTTAATAGACGTTTGTAATTTGTGTTAAATTTGTTGTGTTTTGACTTCAACGGTAATGTCAACCAAATCCAAACTCCTTTCTGACATTAGGTTTTTATTTAATAGTCTTACATATTTTGTACTATTCTTATGTAACAAACTTACACTTATGAAACATCTTACTTCATTAACAAATCATTTAAACATAATTATGTTTTAAATGTTATGTTATTTATGAACTAGAGGTTTTACTTAGTTGGGTTATTTTAACCTATACTTGTTTACATGCTTTTTCATAATGACTATCATCACTTTATTTTAATAACATTGTAAATCATTTTAAAGAAATGTTAGAATTTGCTCAATTTAGATAAACTCAAATTTATTCAAATAGTTTTGTCAAAAATAACAAAAATGTAGGAACTGTTGATAATTCAATTAAAACAAGTGTCTTAACTTATGTTATATTTTATATAAAATACTTTCATTTTTAAAATATTAATTTTTTTTCATATTTTAGATGAGGACCATCAACGCTAATCAATCTGTGAAAATCCCTGAAGGTATTGATATCAAAGTCAACAAAAGGATTATAACTGTCAAAGGGCCCCGTGGTACATTGGAAAAAAATTTCAAACATTTGGCTGTGGACATTTATTTAAAAAATCCAAATTTGTTAACTGTTGAAAAATGGTTTGGCACCAAGAAAGAATTGGCTGCTGTTAGAACTATCTGCACACACGTTGAAAACATGATCAAGGGTGTAACCAAAGTGAGTACTGTGATATAAAATTACTTATAAATTTTATATTTTTTGCAAATTTATTTTTTATTTTTTAGGGTTTCTTATACAAAATGAGAGCCGTGTATGCCCATTTCCCCATAAACTGTGTAACTTCTGACAATAATTCTCTAATTGAAATTAGAAACTTTTTGGGAGAAAAATATATTAGACGTGTTAAGATGTCGCCAGGTGTTACAGTAACTAACTCAAAACAAAAAGACGAGTTAATTGTTGAAGGAAATGACATTGAAAAAGTGTCTCGATCAGGTGAGATAAAGATTAATTATATAATGAGCAAAACAAAAATTATTAATTATGATTAATATTTTTTAAATCATTATATTTTTTATTTCAATATAATAATGAAGACTTGTGTTCAATATTTAATTAAATTTAAAAAATTATTTTATTTTGTGTATTTAGAGGGTTTGAATTCATTTATTCACATTTAACTATTTTTTTTAATGCAATGCAATCATAATGCATGTTGATAAAATAATTTTAAGCTAAAAGTATAAAAAATTTATTAACATTACACCTCAATGCTTCACCAATTTTATACAAACCTATTGAAATTATTTGGCTCTCTTGATAAGCTTGTATTTGACTCGTATGTTTAATTTTACAACTACATTTTCTGAATATTATTTATTTTTAATTTTTATTGTTCTTTTAAATTAAGAAAAAAATAGATTTTGGACACATTAAATACAACAAAAACACTGAGGAAAACATTTATTAAGTTGCATATTAATGTTTTATTACCGTTACAAGAATGTTGGATTTACAATAATATTTATTTATTTTTTCTGTGAATAACTTTTATACCTGAAATTTTGTTTTGATTTTCAAATTTAACCTTTCTGAATTGAAATTTTTGTGTGGTAGTACTTTGGAGAGAACATTTTTTGATTTTTCCAGGGATTTTGATAATAAATTGGAGAAAACTCGAAAAATTATGAACTATATTATTTTCAAATCGTTAATATTACGGCCTTTAATAACATGTGTAACCAAACTTTGCTCAGAATAGTTTTTTTTGTTAAAAATGATTAATTGTTGCGTACAGATAAACATTAAATTTTCGTTTTACCTTCTCTATTTCTCACCTACAATTGTGACCCACCCATCGTACGAAATATGTCGGTTTTTTGTTTATTCCTATACTAATGGAAAGCCTATAATAAGAGAGCGGCCACTGGTGTTGTCATTTATAATAATTTCACGTTTTCAATGATGCAATTTTATCCAAAATATATTTTCAATTAACATTTTAATGTTATAATAATTGTTTTCAAATAGTAAACTAGTTTGGGTTTATGATATAGTATTTGCGTAATTGTATTAGTTCAACCAATCTATACTCAATTCACTTTAAGAACAGTAATTGGCGGCCATACGTTTTCCGTATCACGCCCAAGTGCAAAACGTGGCTGCTGAGTACCGTTCTTAAAGTAAATGGTGTGTATATTTTTATCAGTTTAGAGGATGTGATATTTAAATTTACTGCCACAGTCGAACTAAAGGGCAAAATAGCAAAAGCCTGCTTATATAATATTATGTAATTAAGTTTTAAATTGTTATTATTAATTTCTACCTTTTGTAAGCATTAAAATTATTCAAGTGTAGGTAAACATCCACTTACACATGTGTGATATTTATTACTAAAACTAAATCAATATATATTTCAATTAGGTTCATTCATTAAAAATTTTAATAATCTATAAGTGGGTTACTTGGGGCATCTGGTTGATTTTTATTTTTCATTTTAAAATAATATGTACGGAATTTCTCTCCTTTTTATTATTTTCTTATAACATATTATTGTTTTTGAAAGATCTGACCTATCACTTAATTAGAGTTGGCTGTAATATTTTCAGATAAAATAGTATACATTTTCCTAAATTTATCAGCTGCTGGATTTGGATGTTCTTAATTACAGCTGATAGAAAATCCGGTGGAGGTAAAGTAGTCAATCAAATTCTCTTATCAGCGATCCACTATTTTTTAGCTGATTGACTATAAAACCAGATGGATTTGTTTGTGCTAAGTCATTGATATGAATATTTGATAAGGTTAATTAATTTAACTTTATATTAATCTTTTAGAAGTTAAAAGTATTAAAGTATACAAATATTTACAAAAAAGGAATCCTATTTATTCATAGAGATATAATATACTTAAGATGTAAATTAATACTCATACAGTCTGGTTAGGTTAGATATCACTGTCATTCTTAAAAATAATTGCTGATAATCAGATTGATCTCTTTTCACCAGCGGCTGACTAATCTGCAGAATTTAGGAACACCCAGAATATATTTATATTGATTACTGAAAAATTGATTGAATGTTTCTTAAAAATTACTTCTGGGAATTTTGTAGTAGCTAATAAAATAAGTCTTCATAAATTATATTCAGTTCAATAATATCATAATCATATTCTTTTTTTTTTTTAATCATTAAGATTACTGTTCATTTTTGAATAGTTTTTAGATTTTGATAACTAATGATTATTGTTTGTTTTAGCTGCTTTAATTCAACAGTCGACTACTGTGAAGAACAAAGACATCCGTAAGTTCTTGGACGGTTTATATGTATCTGAAAAGACGACTGTTGTACAAGAAGAATAAACTTAATAATTGTATAAGTTATAATTGTGTTTTTTTTATTTATGAACTATAAGATTCTTTGCTTTTCCCTAATCCCTTTTATCAGTTGGTAATTTTCATTAAAAAAAGTTATCGATACTAAATTTATGTGGTGTGGCTCTTATTAATTATTTATAATAATATAAAACTTGTTGTGTAACCTAACCAGCCCGGTTACTTAATATCTAATAGTATCTAGTAGTTGTTAACAAACAATAAACCAATACATTTGTTGCGTTCTGAATCTAATATATATTTTTTAATTTGAAGAAACGTTTGTAATCCATAGTTTGTCAACACCCTTAATATTTATATGAAAAAATTTCACCATTTTTTGTAAGAAGTATAATTTTAGCAAACATTGAGTTCAAAAATGGCCCAACTGTTTTCAAGTCTATTAATAGTTTTCACTGAATCAACAAAATTCCAAAAAAAAATAATACTTTCCAAGATAATGAATGTACCCACTTGAATGTATCCCACTTGATATTTATTGATGTGTATAGTATTGCTTGATATCAGGTGCAAATATATACGTCAGTATTATTTTTACTATAATTACAATCTCAATAATCTGTCGTGAATCGTGATGCATGTTTTTGTTTTGCTTACCTCTTAAATTTAATAAATATTAAGCCACTAAGAGGACGCTACACTGGTGGTCAAAACATGTTGACGCAGTCTGAGTAGAACTTGTACTCACGTCATCAGTTTTTGTTGCCCTACAATTTGTTGAAGATTTTGGAAATCTGAATATTATTGTGGTTGTTGATCTATATTAATATTTAATCAGTAGAGTACTTACATCAAATGATAAAGATTTTCTTTTCCATGATTTAATACAATCATATACATGCAAATGCTTCATACAACTGTTGAAAATTGTATACCTAAACAAAAGTTTCAGCCATGAAACTTTCTAAAAATGTTTTAGGTATGTCTTTATCGATTTAATCTTTTTCTTGGGATAATGAACTAAGGGAAATGTTTTTCAGATGGTTTTGAACATGTTATCGGGCATGCTCTTCGTTGTCTAAACACTGTTGAAGTTGGAATCAACTTTTTTCAGCATAGCAACGGGTATTGCTATAACAAGTGTTGACTATTACTTGACGAATATCGTCTTAAATGTGAGAGGTTGTTGGAACGATTGGTGTAAACCAGGAGTTTAATATGGCTCCAGAAGAAGAGAGTTGATCAAAACCGAAACCTCATACTTTGACTGTTCAATTTTTTAAACAATAATTACTACCTAATACTTTTTAGATTTTAGAGCATATCGAGGAATGTATTGGTTTTACTATGATATGAATTTTTTCTATCTGTTGACAATTTATTTACCAGAATGCTTATTTCGATTTGGAAGCGTAACATCTTTTTTGAAATCGAATTTCATCAAATTGGTGTTTTGTAGTGAACAGATCGTTGATTGTTGCTTTTTTAATAATTGAGAAAAATAAGTTAGAAAATTGGAAATATTTACGGCATTAACGATTTCAATATTTTCGATTTTGTTTTTTTGTTTTAATTCGATTAAAAATATCTGCAATTTTCATAAAACACTTATATTAGTATTTTCTAGGCATAGTCAAATCTTCAAATCGTTTTGTCCGATTTTTAAACTAATAAGTATTATAGACATGTGACATGTTCTAGTCTTTTTAGTTTTATTTGGTTTTATATGGATAAAATTATCTTGGCCAATCAGAAATACTTGACAGTAAAATTATACTCGAGGTTCGCTGTAAATTATTGTGAAAAAATTTGAGTTTAATGTAATTTTGTTTATAAGTTCAAACTGATGTATTTTCAAAATACGTTCAATAAAACTTCGTTCAGAATAGTTTTTGACGTTAGCGATGTGCACGAATGACGAACGCCACCGGAAATAATGCGAAACAATGATGATCTGTCTGACTGTATAATATACTTTACACATTATATCAATATAATAATGTAATAATAATAAAATATGTTAGAGTAATATCGAGTGATACTGGCACGGTAAAAAAAAAAAAAATATAAAAATAAATAAATAATACAAATTATAACATGTAACGTTAAGAAAAAAAAAAAAAAATAAAAAAATATAAGCGTGAAACAAATAATATACCGCGATGGAAAAATACAAAATAATATCATTGTACATATAAAGAAGTAGTAATATACGAATAATTTACTATTCGATGGTTGGGATTTTTTTTTTTTTTTTATTTTTTTTTTTTGTGGTCAAATTCAACTATATTGGTGGTATCGTAATCGTTATACTGGACGGCGGTCGTCATCGTCGTCGTTTATACGGGAGTGTTATTAAAACTCTGAGCGACTCGTTCGTTTTGTTCTTGCATCACAAACGTGCCGTTAACGTGCGCTTCTTCTTCCGGTTCTTTTGCGTTCGGATTATTATTATCGTCCTGACAAAAAAAAAAAACAAAAATAAACGACAAACGTATAATTTCGAATATTATTTAAAACACTATAATTATATTGGATCGATTAAGTGGGTATTTTAGATTCGGCGTGGAGCGATAATGCTATTGGTTTTGCTAAGATGTGATTTTACCCAGGGAAAACACTCGTGTCGTATACCTTAAGTGATACTCGATGGTATCTATCAGTGGGTGTTAATCGAAATTTTTTTTTGAAATTCCCAATACTTTTTCCAGAAAATCGCTTTTGCGGTTATTTTAAAAACACTTTTTAGTTTAGACGAATGACGCATCAATTTTGTTTTTCTATAGAGTACCTCAATGATCTCTAATGACGGGGAATTTTAACCTGTCAATTCAGTATTTTGAAGAAAAAAAAGCATTTCCAACATTTCCGAACAGCTTTTCTACGAAATTTAAAAAACTCGCAAACAAATGTCGATACACATTAAATTTTATTTTTATCGATTTCTGAAAACGCACACGACTAAGTATTAATATAAACATTATCCCGCTCAAAGTCGTATTTTCGCTTGCAATAATTTCACTGTGCATCCAAACTTTCCACCTGTTCACCTATGACAGTGGCCTACCCGTGAGGAATATCATCTTTTTTTTTATAATCATATTTATGTACACATACTCCGGCCCGCCGTAAGATATTTTCGCCCCAAAGCGAACATTTTGATGCCGGTCTTTTTCGACGGTTGTTAATTTCATTTTGCCGCCTTAATGCAACGCATGGCTTGCTTGTACCCTAGCGACGGGCCTGCACATACTATTAAAAATAATTATAGGTATTCATCCGAGTTCTGAACCGAAACTGTTAAAATCGCATTACTCGCTCCGTTATTTGTTCTCGTCCACGCTAGTAATTATAACCCCACTTCTTTTTTTTATTTACTACGTCAAAGATATGTAAATTAATGATTGCACGTTATTTTTATGGTAATCTCCATATTAATGTAATGCAAATTCATCCAAATTGTTTGTCGCGAATATAATAATGTAAAATATACTATTGTGTTATAGGACAACGCCCAGATATCAAATAAATAATTCATTTCGTAATTATAATTAATCTGCACCAGTGGCGTAACTAGAACTTATAATGCCCGTGGCAAAATATTGTAGATTTACCAAATTGTGGGCAAAGTGCAGAGCCGGCGCTATGTATGTGAGTGTACGACTATTTACAGTCGAAAATTATACAAAAGTAAAAAAAAAAAAAAAAGGCTATTAGCGAAAGATTTATAGATTCCGATTCTTATTGAGGCTTCGTATAAAGGCTGTTAAGCCTTAATAAAAACCATAAACCCCCATCAATAATTGCTAGCCCCGGCCAAATGCCACTATTCGAGTTGGGTACCAATTTACACAGTCTGGAGTTTGTTTTCATACATCTGTCCGTCCATCCATGTTACTTGATAAACGAAAAATATGGCAATCGTCTGTTTCTTTGTTCACCTGTCCATTCGTTGAAAAAAAAAATAAAAAAAATATGCTTTGGGCCCCGATTTGAAGCACTTAAATGTCACTGGCCCGTGGTTCATTGCCCATAATGCCACCCTGTAGGTACGCCACTGATCGCGTGCACCACGCGGGACGTTTTACCCAACACCTAAATCGTCATGTATAAACAGACAATTTTCGTATTATTTTTCTGTTCTTAAATCCGTTGTTTGTTCTTCGTCGCTTTCTAATGTTATATGTCGCCTGTATAATGTTAGAACGTTACCATTTCCGTTTGTACTTCTGTGTGTTCGTTAATTGCGGAAGAACGTACGATTCGTCTGTATCGATTAGTTGTTGAATAATTGATGTGTAATATTGATATATGTACTTGTGTGTTTATTTATATAATTATCATACGGCCCGAAAATTGGCGGTAATTTACCGCAATCAATATATCTGCTTAATTGTTAGGTCAAAATTCAAAGGTTATATTATAAATTAATGTATATACGAAATGGCTAAACAAAAAAAAAAAAAAAATAAAAAGAATATTATAGAAACCTATTAGAATTATTATTAATTAATGATTGCGAACACTGAAGAGTCAATTGTTTAGCCGCGGTTTACGTTTGAAAAAAAAAAAAAATCACTGTACCAATTATCATGATTGTTGATTAAATAATATACTCAAATATAATAATACACACGTATTGTATATTATATACAGGTGTCATACAGTGTCTAATATACAGCTAATAACTTTGTCGATGTTTGTTTTGTTTTTTTTTTTTTATATATTTCTTTTTTTCAATCGGGTTTTGTGCGAAAGGCACACGTTTGTAGAGAAAAATTAAATTTGTATTTTCATCTTTTAATCACTAGACAAATATAAATTTTTGTTTTTATTTTTTATTAAATTTTCAAAATAGCCATTTTGTAAAATACACGTTATTTTAAAAATTTTAATATATCATATGTTCGCATCTGATCAATAGTTTCTTAGCAATGACCTTTGTAATTTTTGAAAAATTGACGTTAAATTGGCAAATTATCGTGCTGAATGTATTTCATTATCGCGTACGTGTTATTCGATTGAATATTAATTGGTTTCATGCTTATTTTCTATACATCAAAGCTATTATAATTAAGTAACTATTAATCGGGTATGAATGTATGATACGTTCAAATTTTTAGAACAATATATTTTACAAAAATGGTTATTTTGGACATTTTAAATAGGGGAAAAATAAAAAGTTATTTTTTTAGTGATTAACCTGTTGACTGTCACGGGTTTTTTCTCGTACATTGCCATAAATTCAATGAGTACAAAAAATTGTACACACTTAAACGTGCTGTTTGATTTTGAGTGCGAAATGTTGTACTCACACTGTGTTTGATTTATACGCTATGTGTACAAAAATGTGTTTACATTCCCATTCCATAGAATAGGGAAATTGCTTATGAGGCCTGTTGAAAGTGTTTTTTTTTTAGTTGTCAAAAAAAAAAAAAAACCACAACTTTTTTGAACCCTATAATATATTTAATTTGAATTAAAATCTCACTGTATTTTCCAACATATTGTTTTTACTTTCATTTTACTGAGATTACATAAAGAGCTTTTTGTGGAATCCAAATAGAAATTTAATTTTTCTCTACATAATATATGCGTGTCTCTCGCACAAAACACGATTTAAAAAAAAAAAAAATGAATATTGATAGAACCATTAGCATAAAGACAACACTGTGGGACACCGTGTATCTATATTAAATTTTCTTCAAAGCTGGGTGAAATTTCAAATAAATCGATTTTCAAATCGATAACGACAGTGGCATAGTACGTTTCACCCGATCGTATGATAAATTATTCTACACACGTCTATAATACCAGTGTAATGAATGATATTGTATAATTACGAATTATGCAGGAGTGGGTACGTACCTATAATAACGGGTTTTTACTCATCAAACCTCACCAACGTCAGAACACAAGGAGTGTTATTAAAACAAACAAACATTACAATGCAAGTCGACACGGGCTAGGTATAAAAATACCGTGCGTACTACGATTGCGCCCGTTTGACCTTTTTACCCGCGAAAAACGCAACACGGTTGTGCTCCGAAAAATATAAGTGTTGTCATTTTTTACCCGCCCCACGTACACACAGTACGGTCGATGACCGGGTTAAAAATTGTTTTCAATAAACACAATAATATTAAATTACGCAATTACCGTTCATATATTAGTATTTATGTAGCACACAAAAATATATTACTTACATACAAATATTAATACACGATCAAAACAATGTCAAATCAATGTGGCCAAAATACTACGTACTAATTATCCTAAATAGATTCGTTATATTTTCTAAATTAATTTATGTTTCCGTATAACTACGTATACCTATAGCTATACCATAATATTGGTCATAGGACAAAATTAGAAAAAAAAAATTAAATATCCTTTAAGCTATTTGTGAATAATATCATGAACGCAACTTTAAGCAAGTCAGCGTTGTATATGCGGCGGGTGAAAAAGGACAACGCCTATATATATGTTTCGGAGCGCAATCGTGTTGTGTTTTGTCGCAGATAAAATGATAAAACGAGAGCACGAAAATACCAATAGTTTGGGATAAACAAGAAAATAACAAATTTTGTGCCTGGATATTATTAATATGATTAGTATGCCTACACGTTTTCTAAAAAGAAAGTTATTCATTAGCCGTGGGTATAACATATATTAGTGGCAAGTATAGGCTGGTTATAATAATATACCATAATTATTATTATATACAGGGTGATCGATTTATCGTAAGACAGTCATTATCTCGGAAAATATCAACGTTTTCTGGAATTTAGTTTCTAGAATATTTAAAAAGCAAGCTGCTCTACAATTTTATATTTATGTTACTTCGTTTCACCCTTATTTTTACGGCTAAAACCAATAAGTATATACTTTTGATTTTCATACGGCAACCTATGTTAAAAAAATCCATAAATAGACGGAGCAGCACTGTAGCAGTTGAAATACATTTTGGTGTTTAAATTTTTTATTTCAGTGAATCCGTTGACGAGATATTTCACTTTTACGTTTAGGCCAGGGGAGAGAAGTGGTACATTCTTAAAACTCTGCGCGCTGTGCTGCCGCCACACAAACGATGCTCCATCAACATTAACATCAACATAAACATCAACATTTATTTTAACTACTGCTTCATCTATTTATGGAATTTGTAATATAGGTTGCTATTTGAAAATCAATAGTAAATAATACTTTCACCCCCAAAAATCAGGGTGACAAAAATAACATAAATGTAAAATTGCAGAGTTGCTTGTTTCTATAATTGTCTAAAGTTCCCAAATTCTATTTGAAAAACTTACTTTTAGGTACTATATTATTATTATGCTATTATATTGTTTACCTCTAATAATTCTTCTTTGGACAAATGTTGAACAATGGCCACCGTGTAACAGTCTCCGATAAGATTGTTCATGGTCCTGAATCGGTCTCTGTCTCGATCAAATAATCATAAATAGATATTAATATTATACGGACGTTTTATTATCGAATGGACTGTTTTTTTTTTTAAATCAATATAATAATAATTATTCATAGTATTTTACTCACACGAGCCAATCGACGGCAAATAGCAGGGACACGTCTTCGGTGGGCAAATTGATTACACTGCACAACATTACGACCAGAACAATGGCAGCAGAAGGGATGGCCGCCGAAGACATACTGGCAGCCGTGCAAGCCAATCTGTCGGGCCGTAAAATATTACCGTATTACACATTTCAATATATTCATAAATTGTTATTTTAGTACTGCGGTGGGTCGGATCGAGCAATACGCATTATGTTTGACATGTTCTGTAGATTATTCGTATCAAGCGAGTAGCGTTTTCAAAACTATTCATCTCCCACTCTTTGATGTATAGGTTATTTATATAGGAACACCCTTTAATAATTGTAATATCATACCCGATAGTGAAAATATCTCCAATGCCCAATTGTAAATTATTGATTTGCGCTAAAAATAAAAGTGCGATACTAAGGTACAGTGCAGAACCATCCATATTGATCGTGCCGATCGGCAACACGAATTTAGTGATCTTTGGATTCATCTTTAATTTTTCGTCTAATACTTTAAACGTTATCGGAAGTGACGCTGACCTGAAAACACGACATTTAAATAAATAATAATATACCTAATAACTGAATCATTTAATATTTAATTTCATATATTATAACATGGTTATATGATTCGATTATTAGATATGTGAAGTTAGCGGAGAAGGTATATAATAAGGAATATGATATGATGGGCATGGGGACCAGTAACTATAGTTTCATCGAGGCTTAAAGAACCCAATGTTTAGGCTATCCTTTGAAAAGAGAAGAAAATGATCTACTAAAAGCAGCTTTCGAATTGACATTTTAAGGTAGACGACTGAGTGTCAACCTACAAAAGAGATGGAGCGATGGAGTTGTGGAGGATCTGAGAGAAACGTGCATAGAATATTGGAATTCAATTATACAAGACTGAAATAAGTGGCGTGACATTGTGGTGATAGCTAAAACCCTTAAATAGTAGGTTTGCCAAGAGAAGAAGAAGAAAAAGAAGAAAAAGAAGAAGAAGAAGAAGAAGATAGTATGATTAGTACAAGTAATTTATCATCTCGGGTTGTCGATTTCGATCGTTTATTATTGCGATGATACTAAAATCGTCTTACTTGGACGCCGTGGCAAAGGCGGTGGCGAGCGCGGGTCCCAACGACAGGTAATACGGCCACGGTGACTTTTTCAAGATGACGAAATAAATGAGTTGCAAGACGATGAGCTGATAGAAAAGGAAACCCCCGACAGTTGTCCCGATGAACATACTGAGTTGGATCAGTGTGGAGGTGAGATCCGCCAAAGTGATGATCTTACCGCATATGACGCTGGCCACCCCGAGCGGCGTAAACCTATAGAGACGTTCTGTAATATAGAGATTATATGCGTGTGCATGCAAAAACTACGGTTGGTATACGCGCTGAGGATATTGAGGATATTTTTTATAAAAAAAAAAAAACGGCCATTATTACTATTTTAAATTTCGTTCAAAGCATAATGCGAAATAATTAAAATATAATTTAAAAACAAAATTCTAACGAAGGTAAGATAGTCACGGAAAAAAAAAAAAAAAAATACAAATTATTTCCATTTCCATTTTTGTATCTTCCTCCGGTCATTTTGGTACATAGCTATTTTTACCGGGTCATTTTTGGTTTGGCCATTATTACCTAGAATCGTATGTTTATAAAATAATTCAGTTTATAATTGTACACAATATTATGAAGGGATCGGTAAAAAAAAAGTTGGCGGTTTTTAATCGGCGCAATAATACCCAGGAATAAACACATTTCATTACCTACTGGTTTAAACTATATGTGTACCAACGGATCCTACTGTAGGTGTATAACTCGATTTATCAAATTTTTATTTTATTAATTTTCCTATGCCAATTTATAGATTGAGTGCCTGAATAGATATATAATTTATATACTGTGCATGTGTGGTAATGTGTGGTAGGCAGTATGAAAGTATTTTTAATCTGCACATCTATTGAAATTGGAATATTATTGAAAGTGTAATAGATCGATGCGTTCGACTGCGGCGGCAGTACACATGCAAAAAAAAAAAAAATGGACGAATAAAAATGTGACCGCGGTTCTAGAGTCTAGAGTCTATCAGTGGTATAACCGTGGTAACAGTCTATAGTTCTCGCAGTCGATACATAAATAACAAGTACGTATGTCGATTCGAAATGTACACGTTTATTGTGCTAAATTGTTATTGTAATTAATTTACCAAGTTACAGTGTGGTAGCCACTGGTAATCCGAAACGAAAGTTCAAAACACCTTAAGCCACGTCCATGCCTTAACACGCATTCTGACCGAACATACGAACTCGTCTAGACGAGCCACAGTCTGTCGGTCTTCGGACCGTCCTCAAAGGAAATCGGCTCGCGAGCGCCTGGTCGTGCTCAGGCGTGGCCGCGGCTTTACACTATTATATCCCCGTAGCGTCTGTCCGTACGTATAGTTATTGGTACACGTAATCACGGTCGGCGATTTAGTTGACAAGGATGTGTATAGTATTATTATTATTATTATTAATTTAATGGGCGTGTCACTGTTTTAATAGGGAAATCGGAAGGAAGGATATTATATAGATTAATTTAATTTAAATCTGTACGCAATGGCAATGGTAAACAAATAGAAAAATAAAAAAAAAAAAAAATCGCGCACATAGTAAAACCAATACGAGGTCTGTTCAAAAAGTCCCGGGACTATTTGGATTGTGCGCCAACGGAGCGTCCAAGAACCGTAGGATTGATATCACTAGATTCTGTGATTTCTCTTGAGTACATCTGTGTTTGTAGATTCTCTACAACTTTTTTTGTGTAGATGTAACCGATGTTTTCTTAAAATATTTTTTTCGCATTTGGCGATTTTGTATTAAATCCAAAATAAGATCTTTTTTTCGGGGGGGGAGAGTTGGTTGGTGAAGACTTTTCTTTCATTTTGATGGTAATATAACGATACAGGCAATGACTATTATCATAATAAATTGTCAAAAAGTTGTCATTTACCGTAGGTACTAAAAAATTCCTTATAAACCTGAACTTGAACCTTCCTCTACATTCTAAAAAAAATGCAATTAAAACAAAATGCATTTTAAAGTATTTTTAAGGATTCTACATATCATAAGCATAAAAATATACGTTATATATACTATAAGTTGCCAAATTCTTTAAAAATTGTACGTGGAATTTTAGTTTATTGTTTAAAATACGTTTAAAAACTGGGAAATTTGCGCGTTCGCATCAGAGTGTACTTTCCTGACTTATCGGTACATTAATGTTTTACTGGGAATACTAGCTACAACATTTGATTTTTTTTTTTTTAAATTAAATATTTTGAATGCTATATAGTTATAAAAGGTTACTGATATATTTAAAAAGTTTTTTTTTTTTTAAATTGTACAGTGATCGTACAAAATTACCAAATCACGCCGGTGAGTATCTTTTGCATTACTTCGTAGGTGACCGTGAAAAAATCTAGAACGGGTCGTTTACGTTCGCCCATTGTGCCCAGTATGGTTCCGAAGATCAAGCAAAAGAATATTATACCCAATGTATTTGTGCCGTCTCTAAAAATAGTTAGAAAAATGTTTTAAAAGACATAAAAGGTTCGCTAAATCAATAGTGGACGTAATTATTTTGTAAGTAAGACGCAAATAAATTAGTACAACAGACATATAGTATATAATTGTTGAATAGTATATTATTAAATAGGTACTTGTATTTGGTGACTCGCTTGAAGGTTGTTTGATTTTCTTTTTTGATCGGCTCGTATTCGGTTAATGTCTGGAAAATTGTATCAAAATTATACATCGATAATTCTATTAAATGATTTAACATCGTAATATTTTTATCAAAATCCAACTTAAAATATAGAGTTTATAAAAGATATCTTATTACAGAGCTGGTCTGGTTCTTCAAACCGGCCCGGGCTGAACAATAATATAATCCATTCAGGAAACCAGCCCCGTTACCAATTTATAGACCGGCCCAGTGTAACCCTGTTTCTTAAGAGAAATTAAAGAACTGTCGTGTATTTTACTTTTCATCTGGAATTTAAAATTAAAAAGTTTTTGGCAAGCCCATTTTATTCAAAATAATGTCATATCTATTATTTAAAAATATCAAATACTATTATGTACTTATATATGTCTTACCTGTTGAATTGTTGCTTGAAACACATTTTCTGGTAATAAATTCCTTGAAAAAAAAAAAAAAACAATAACACCATAGTAATAGGATAGGTAATAGGTTACGTTCCTATACAAATGACCGAACCGGACCGAAAATCGATGGTCGTTGCAGGTCTACAATAGGTACATTATTTGTTGTGATTATGAATAAAAATGCAAAAGTAATATTTATACTTTATAATTAATGTGCATAGGGATAATACAATATACGTTGATATAAAATACCAATATTGTTTTGAAACTTTTGAATTACAAAAAATATTTGAATTGTGTGCATATTACACGCTTAAATTTATTATGTACGGGTGTCATGATTTAAAATAAAGGTAATTCGAGTTGAGGTTTTACGAATATCATAGTTTTAACATTTTACTCACTTTCCCATATCTAGAAATCCGTCCATTACATTCATCTTTTTTGGTCCTGAAAAAGCAGGTGTGCTGTTTGTAATTTTTATATCAGAATTGCCAGGATGAACGAGAATACCCAATGTCAAACCCAAACAGACATTAAATACGGACGTAAGAACGAAGTATACAATTGTTCTCACCGCCACGTTACCGTTTTTACTTATGTCTAAATTAGCCGCACCTGAAAATATTTGTTCAATTATAGTTTCAAATTCTTCAATGTATCATATACTTTTTTAATTCCCTCTTATAATATTGTAAACATTAAAATAACAATTTGTTAAATTTGGACTTTTAATTTTGTACATTTTCAAAATCTACACATCATCGTATTTTCGAAAAAGTGTCTTTAATAATATGAAATTAATAACTTCAATTTTTTAATTTTAATACAAATTTTAAAAGACAAAAAAAATGTAGAAATAAAAAATAATTACCGTTGCACATTTATATCTAAGTTTAAAAAAAATTGTAAAAGTTATTCCAAGAATATAATGCTAACGTATTTAAATTTTATTATCCCTAATTATTATGTTATTAAAATATATAATTAGGTAAGATAATAAACTTGTTAGCTAATAGGATCCAAATTCCACTTATGTAATAAAAATATTCCATCATTGAATTTTTTTTAAGAACTTTGATCTATAATTTTAATATAGTCGATCCAAATATAACGATGATTTTCGAACAAAATCATTGAACCGAATAGGTATAAAAAATATTGATCGCTAATTTAATTCTAATTCTATACATTAAATTTGCATTATTAATTATAATAATCATTTGTAGCAATTTATAACTATCTATTTATTTATATCTACTAATATTTTTCAAATAAATATTGCAATTTTTATTATAATTGTATTGTTGGTGAATTTAATAGGGTTCTGTTAAGTTCATAAGCATTGCTTTTATTTTGTTAGTGTACTGTAACCATCAATTAATGACAAAAGACAAAATAATAATATTATGCTTACCTATTATCAAACATGATATGATGAACGGTAACACCATCAACTTTAAAGTCCTCAAAAAAAGGTCACCAGGATATGAAATTAATATAATCGTATCACTACTGAGATTCAACGGTCTTAATATTAAACCTGAAATTGAATATACAAAAAAAAAAAAAATAATGTTAGATAGTTGTCAAATTTCACTAAACTTTAACTTTAAATTTTAATGATCCTAAAATATGATGTACACATTTACTTCATTCTGTTTCTGTGTTTGGTACTAATATTTTTTTGTTTACAAAAAAGACATTTAATAAAATTTTAACGCTTAAAATTTATTTAGAAATTATCTGTAATGTATAATAGAATATTAATAATGTTGTTTGATATTTTTCATGTTTTTAGAATCCGTTTTATAATTATTACTATATTGATTTCATCAACTTCTAGTTCTCCTTCGCCTTCGTCTCAACAATTTTGGGGTCGGCTTACTATACGATATTGATTTATTATATTTTTATAACGGTTATTGATATTTATTTATTCGATATATAATATGGTTACCTATTTGAAGCAGTACAATAGATAATTTGTAAAAAATAAATTATCTTCATTATCAATAATTTTTTTTTTGTTATTTTATCTGATGTGGTCGCAAAATATTTTAACGGTATAGCGTTCTAGGTCACGATTGGAAACACATTTCGGAAACTGGTCAAATTAATTTGTCTACCAATTGTATGACTTATTATATTTTTGGTCATTAAATTTTGTTACCATTTTTCTACTTCTGAAACGAAATTTTAGGGATCGAGGTCTACCACTATCTACCACTACAACAAATTGCGAACCAGAGAAAAATCGAAAATTTTATCTACATATTGACGGATGTTTAAATAGTACCAAAATACGTATTATCCCACAGAATAATCTCATTTAAATCATTAACTAATAGATTGCCATTACTTTTATAAAATCTTTAAATATAATAAAAGAAAAACAGTTTGTATCACTACGGTAGGTGTTGGTGGACAAACAAAAGTTAAAGAAAGCCGACGCGTGCGTATAAAATTAAACAAATTATTAATATTATTTATTTTTTCTTTAAATACAAATATCTCAATTTTACACATATTCCTGTAACGCACCTATGACTGTTCAAAGAAATATTGTTGTATTTATCATAAATATTCATAGTGAAGAACATAAAATTGCCCTTGAATGATTTTCAAGGACACGGATGCATTCTTAAAAAATATATATATGATCATTGTTTTTAGGTTATACTTATATAATGTAGTATATTTTTTACTTAAACATAGTAGGTATGGTGTTTTCAAAATCTATTCAGAAATAATATTTTGTAATCATGGTATTATTAAATAACACATGTTTTGATAAGTTGAAAACGTTTTTAATGACATCATATTTCTCATGTACTCTCACCTCCGTCACAAGCTATACTTAAAGAAGGTGAGTAAATAGATAAACTCGCGTAAAAAAATATAATTTATTTCTGTATTTTGCAAGCGAAATAAATAATAATAATAAAAATAACAAACAATAAAATCTGTTTATCTTATAAATACGTATATTATATTTCGTATATATTTTATATACACGAGTACCTATGTATAGGTAAATAATACATTTGCATAATAAATATTTAATAAATATGATGCATTTCAACGTTTAATAAAGTATAATAATTATGTAAACGACTGCTTAGTATTTGTAAATGTTTTTAGTACTTCCAAGCTCACTGGCATTTACATTTTTAAAGAAAATTATAAAAGTATCTCAAATATGTAACTAGAATAATGATATTATGAACGACACGTTTTTTTTTTTTTTTTTTTTGAAAACCAGGCGCATAAGTTTACCAAAAAATATATTGTACTTCCTACTATTATATAATCCGTAAATAGTAAAACTACTGTAAACAAGATATTGTAAAATGTTTTTATATGCATTTTTTATTATCTAACGTATTATACATGTATAGATATCTAACCTTACATTTCTGTTTTCTAAACTTGTATACGAATAGTTTCTCATAAAATTCAGCGAATAGAAATTTATTTTTTGTTCATAGGAGGTAATTATTATTGTTTTAAATTTGTATTATTTATAAAAAAAAAAAAGATACGGAAATACTTCGTACAATGGGTTGGCCACAGTTGTAGGTGAGAAGTTGAAAAAGTAGGATACTGAGGGGAAATTAAAGTATATTTGTACGCATCGATTAATCTTTGCTAACGAAAAACGATTCTGAGTGAAGTTCGGTTATATATGTTTTGAAAGGACATAATATCTAAGATTTTCGTCAAAATTTGATACTAGAATTCTTTAAAAACTTTACACTCTATTTTTTTTTTTTTTTTTTTTACCACAAAGTACTCCTTATAATAAAATTCATATTAAATTTTGAAGCATTTCTGTTAGGTTTAACAATTTTATCCACTAAATACCTATTGAATAAAAATTACATAAAAAATGCGCAAAATTAAAATGTCTATATATAGCTCAAAAATGGCTAAAATGTTTTGAAAAATTGACTACGTCTAGAAAAGGCAAATTTCAGTTTTTTGTCCCAATGTCAAGTTTCTACGATTATTTTTAACTGAATCACAATAAAAAACAAAATTGCAAATAATACATTTCGTAAATATTTCTATTTTTCCTAAGTTTTTTACCGGGTTTTTCCAATTATTATTATAAAAACCGCTTAAATACGCCAAAATACGATATTCACAATTAACTACCCAGATCAAATTCTCTTTCAGAAAAGGTCCTACACTTGATACTTCGGAGCAACATTTCTAGTAGAATAGTTGTTCACGGGGAAAAACAAAACATCATTGTAAAATTAATACATTCCTCGCCCCCGCTCAAAATCTAAAATGAAATTTTACAGTAAATAACAGATATCTAAGTATATGTAGATTACGACAGTAATTATGTGCCTATGAGTACGAACTAAATTATATTTTTCACATAATTTTGATACGAATCTATTAAATATTTTGCGACATTTTATACAATAATGTACTTTATTTTACCGTTGTACTTAGCTGCTACGTTTTTTTTTTTGTGTAGGTATATATTGACTTTCATGTGTATTATCACAAACGATAAATATTCAAACTTTGAATTCTCGTTTGAACACCGTTTGACATTATTGAGAGTAAAACGCATTAGGTAATTATATAAATGTTTATTTACCTACAGTCACTCCAATAATAACCGATACCAAGATGATTATAAGGAATCTGTTGTGCTTGAGCCATTCAATGATCGTGTTTACTCTGGGCGAATTTTTTACCTTTGAAATAATGGTGAATGTCGACTCCGCTCGTTGTCTTTCCATATTGTCTGCGAAAATGAAACGAAAAATATTATATGGGCATCATACTGAACATATTATACCGTAAGTTTTTATTTATCAATTTCATATGTACACTAACAACTGTATTTCTGTAAAGATCTGAGATATTATTTAGGTTTTCTAGGTACTCTAGCTGCAGATTCACTGGCGGTTTTTTTTTTATTTATATTGTGCACGCATTAAAGCAATAGACTCGGTCATAATCGCGTACATGAACGGACTACAGAGCACTGTAATCGACTGCTGGAGACAAATACGCTCGCAGAACAAAATAGCACGGACAAAGTATGCAGACCAACGTGGTTACCGAAGTGGTGGTAAATATAGGAACTGGTTTTATATTTTTTATAACTAGTGTGTCGGCGGATACAGTCACAATATCGTGCGCTTTGTGTATATATATATATATATATATATGCACGCCATGACGATACTAGATATAACTGATGATAATGCTCTTCTGTTGTATTTACAGGTGGCCACAGAGGAGTGGATATATGCATATATACGTCTACCTACATAAACACGAACGTGATATCGCTGCACATGATACGAACAATAAAAAACCAGTCATCTGCGTTTTTACACGATCACTGGAGTCTATTTTGGTTAACACACACACACACACACACACACCGGTTTAACGGTTAATGTATTAGATATTGGGCACCTTTATGTACCTACATTATTATTATCTCATATAGTTGGACGTTAGGCCAATAGGCAATGGCGCAATCCCCGAAATGCCATTGAACTAGATATTATATTCGACTATATAATATAATTTACATATAATATACCTATACCATGCTCTGTGTATAGGCTTAATATATTTCGTAACAGTTCTTCTTATTAACCAGGTTTTCGAATATGTTATTCGATTAAAATTTCTAAAATATTGTGAAAATATATGCCTATATAACATGAGAAGCGGACTTGACATAAAATTACGAATCGACTATAGTAGGCCTGCTGTACATTCACTTTCCAGATTGTAAATAGTAGTATTATTTGTAATATAATTTTGAAATACATACGTTTCCAAATTATTTCTGAAGATGGACATTATAATAATAACGAGGACGCGAGATTAAATAGACTTAACATTGGATAATATATTATAGGTTTATACAAATTAATATACATGAATTCATATAATAAATAATTTTAAAATTATATCTGTAACACAGTATCATGATAAATACCTAAAATATAGTTATAGCCTAAAGGGTTGATGTTTTATTGATGTTATTATTATTATTTTTAAAATTATTTCTTCCCAGGACAGCGCAGTTATTAGGTACCTAACTAATTTGTTTGCGTTTTTAAAATAATTCCAGAGAAAACTAAATATCGGAAAAATTTAAGCTCTACTTTTAACAAAATATTTTGTAATATTACATTTTTATAATGACCGTGTACTCTATATCAGTGACGCGTTTAAACATTTTATTCTAATATAATTATGTTATATAATTCGTCGTTAAATAATAAAAAAATCCACATCTTTAGTATAGCAGTTAAATTTATATTGTTTAGTGCTTTATGAACATCTATTTTTTACGAAAATAGAAAATACTTTTTTGTATTGCAGTTTTCATAGGATACAGAAACATTTTAATATAACGAAAAAATGGTGTATTATACGCAGGAAAATTTGGCGCAAATGGGCTATTGAAAAACACACCTTTTTTATTTTGGCGTAGATGGACTGTACCCATAACTGTACCCAGTTTTCAAAAATTAGTTTAACATTTGGCACTTCACGTAGAAGTGCATCAGATGTTAAGTTGATAAGAATAGATAATACACTTTTGATCTTAGCTGATAGGCCGAGAAGCGATAACGAACCCATAGACAATTTATGTACCTAATTTATGTACCCATAACGAATTTATTTTTTTTCTGCACGAATGGGTACTTCCCAATATTATAATGCCGGTTAAATCTAAAGCTAAAAAAAAAAAAAATGGTATCTACATGATTATTGCGTAAATTATATTAAGAGCCTATAGTAAATCCAACAGATGACGGCCGAACAATATATTCGCCCCTGTTGTTTGGCGCGTTTGGTATCTGCGTATGTTAAATTGTACCTATGGAAGGAAAGAGTTATTTTTGTAACGTAGCAGTACGTACATCATAATTACCTACGTCATTATTAAATCTCTTCATTTATAAAAAAAAAAAAATAATTAGATATGATTTTTTTAATAAAATATTATTATATAACCGGTCCGATTTGTTCTTATCGTTAATGGATAGTTATGGCGTGCAAATATAATTGTAAATAAATAGATTAATTGTACCTACTTTATGTACGGTGAAAACCGTGTATGGTATATACCGTTTAGAACGATGGTTTCTCGAAAAAAAAATGCATTTTTCAGTAAATTTAGATAACCAGCTATTTTATATATTATGTTATCGGCAAAGTGAAGCATAATGTTGAAATTAAATATTATAATGTCTATATGTTATAAATGTAGGTGTGCCAGTAATTATTGACCTGGGGGGAGGGGGATTTTCTAGAGTTAATTTACCCCCTCGGTAAAATATTAAGGGGGTAAATATCAAGGGGCTAAATTTTTTCGGGAACATCGGGACTTTTTTTGGGCATGTACCAGTTGTAGTAATTCAAAAATAAGGCGGGGGGTGCCTAGTTATGTAAATTTGATTCACACGTATAAGTTAACTATAAATTTGATTACCTTTCTTCTTCAGGCGGCAAATTGATCTGTTGAATTTGATATAGGTGACCGTAGTAAATAAAAAGATTTCAATATAATAACTGTTTCTATTTTATTAATTTTTTAAATATAAAATACNGTGCCTAGTTATGTAAATTCGATTCACACGTATAAATTAATTATAAATTTGATTACCTTTCTTCTTCAGGCGGCAAATTGATCTACTGAATTTGATATAGATGACCGTAGTAAATAAAAAGATTTCAATATAATAACTGTTTCTATTTTATTAATTTTTTAAATATAAAATACTGTTCTAGGTTCCCGTGCTTTTGTAAGAATCTCTGCGTAGTCTTTTACACTCGCTTGTGATCATCTGTCCAAAAGCAACGGGAACAATACATACTCTGTGTTTATTGGAAGTGTCCGGCCTCCGTTTTACTATCATTCCTGTTATTAATTGTTTGATTTATTAACATTACATAATATTTTATTTTACATAATGTATGATAGCTTAAATAGCATATCATTACATCCACCCCAGTCTCTTTTTTGTTATGCCCTCATAACAATGCATATTATTTTATAAAGAAATCAATGTATAATATTAAATTGTAGTATTAATAAGGGGAGAGAGTAAAATGAATATAATATAAAAGGGGGGTCCGTATGCATGTGATGTGTGGTGGATACTTATTTTATATTGAAGTTCTTCGAAGATCTGGATATAATTGTGGAGTAGGGTGTTTTTCTTCCGTTGTCTTGTTGGTCATAGTAGTAGAAACAGCCCCGTATCTGTTCGAGTTCTCTTTGTGCATTAGATAATGCGTTATGTTTTAGAAAATGCCCGCTATTAATTTAATGCTCCAACCAAATGTGTTGTAAAGGATGGATATATTCAGTATGGTGTTGATAGTCATTAGAGAAACTTTGCCTATCACAAAGATTCCTGAGAGGCTGAATGCGACATGTCCTATCCCAAATTTTTGTAATTCAGAATGGACCATATTACTTATTGTTTGTTCGCTTATAATATTCCTAGTATCAAATCCTTGATTTATTACTTCATGACCAATTGTCTGTCTTATTAGATTTTTCTGGGCCGTTTCAGTTTGATGCGGGTACATGAGGTGTTTTAGTAGTGCATTGATTATTTCCGGAATGTAAATTCCGACCGTCATGAAATTATCTGCATTTTCGTAAAACCAGGATAGTGTGGTAGCTGATTTCAATTTTTGAGGAGGATATTATATTTCCTAGAGGTGTGTAGTACACTCTATGTTGATGGAAATAAAACATGTTTGAAAATATACGGGGTGTGTTTCTACTTTCTGTAATAGTTTTATTCTTCGCATGTGTTAGATTTCGACGGGCGTTGGTATGTCACAGTCGCCCTTAAAATTACCTTTTTTTATAACCCCCAAACTGCCTAGAGTAAAATGCACCAGTTGCCTTCAGCATATTATTATACGACCACAATATCACGACCGTCCTAAATTAGGGGAGGTAAATTCTTAAACAAAATACATATAATAAAATTAAATAAACACATTATTTTCAATCATAATAATAATTGGCAAACAACGTTGTTAAAATAAAAAACAAATTGAAATAGTAAACATCTTGTAAAGATAACAATAACACGAGTATTGCGCTAATGTCTAACTTATTATTGTTAGATACCTATTGGCTATCTATAATCGTTACTTGTCATTATCCCCTAGGTCAACTAGATCATCTAGGTCAACATCTCTTTTTTGTTTTTTTTTTTTTTTAAACATGATAATTATTTAATTAACTATAACGCACAGAAATCATATCTATACGCGGGCGCCGGATTTTCCCAACTGTACAAGGTGCTCGCAAACACCGAAAATCAAAAAAATAAAAAAAGATCACCGGCAATACTATATTATATTATAGTATAATGTATTATAATTATATAACAAGTAGCAAAAATATATTACCAATTAAATATTTATTTTTTTTTTTTTTTTTATTATTATTTCATAGGGTGCTTGAACACCGCAGCACCCGTGTAGTCGGCGCCCATGTATCATATAAATAATATACTGAACACGGTGAAAACTAATATTTTACGCTCGTGTATCAAACAACAATATCGCGAACATCACGCGGCATCACAAAAACCGATTATGCTTAGCGTATGATTAGCTATCATATTTTTCGGCGCGTGATAGAACTTAAAATTTATCGACCGCGGTCAACGATTGACTTGACGTAACGTAACGTATTAATAGACACTTATTGTATCATAAAATATTAAATTTATTCGAAAATTTCTCAAGTTTCGGCGGGAGATCGCTATTAAAATGCCGCGCGTTTGGCCTCCATACAAATGATGAACCACTATTCACATTTCCCCTCCCCCGCGAAACTCAAAAGTAGAATATCTCGTCGACGGGTCGAAGGAAATTAAACATTTCAACATCGAAATTTATTTAAACTAACATTCCTAATAATGATAATCGATAATAGATAAATTATTATTTATGCAACTTTTAATATAGGTTGCCATTAAAAAATCAAAAGTAGGCAGAGGTTTCACTCATTAGAATGAGGGCGACAACATATAACCGTAATGTAGCATTTTAAAACTGCTTGCGTTTCTTGAATGATCTAAAAAGCGAATTCCGAAAAAAGTTTATGCTTTCCGAGATGACGAGTGCCCCGCGTTTTGTCGATCACTCCGTATTATATTTAAATTTTTAATTGGCGTGCCAGGACGCGCCATACGGAGCGGCCCGTTGAAAAATATGTCCGATTCCCGACGTGCGTCAATCCGCCCCGGCAGCAGGGATGGTAACTACGTAAAAGTCGATTATTACAGGTAAAATAACAATCGCCAAAACTCACCGGTATTTTTGACGACATGCCTGCGGTTGTTGTTCAAAGTCAGCGGTCGCCTTTTGGTGGCCATCGTTTTTTTAATTACGTTTGGTTCGCTGCTTTGTGACGAGCAAAAAACAGGTCGCGGGCGGCTGCAGCGACGGTGGCGATTGCGGCCACCGAACCGACAATATTGCTGCAACACAATGTTATGCTTACGCAGACCGTTGGGCATTATCGTCACAGACGACTACTCGTTTTATATTATAGCTGCACAGTGCACACTCTCTGTAAAGGGCTTTCGGGGTTTATCACACACACACACACACACGCACACATTAACACACGTACGTACGTGTCTCGTCGTTGTCCCCGGTTACTGCCCCATCATCGTAGCAAAATTGACGTATACGTAAATAATAATAATAATGACAACGTCCAGTTTACCGTCGTCGAAGTATCTATTATTATTATTAAAATACGTAAGTGTGTACCGATCAGAATAAATTTTCTATTTGGAAATCGTTTATCGAACGATAATTATTATTACTTGCGGATATTTTGTAGCAATGGCGTGCCCAGGAATTTTCAATGGGAGGGGATGTAACAAATAAAAATCGTAAAAAAAAATAGTAAAATCGTCTTCTCTATCCAACTCGACTATGGGAATCGGTAATTTAAAAGCCGGAACCTAAAAGAAGTCAATTTTTGTTTAATACATCAAGCTTTTTCTCGGAAATCGGCCGAAATGTATGAATTTCGATATTAGAATTATTAGTTTACTCATATTTCGTTTTTTATTATTTTTTTAAGCCAATGGGGAGGATATAACCCCTAACCTCTTTTTCTGGGCAAGTCACTATTTCGTAGGGATAATATTAATCAATACGACTTGTTGAATACCTAATAATAACTTGGTAACTTGGTAATACATGTAACTTCATGACGCGTATAGGTACTTAATTTAAATTTATCAATTCGTTTAATATTCACTTATAATAATATTATAATACCTATAGTACTATAATAGTATTATAACAATGTAGGGACGGGATATTAATGTGTTAAAAATAAAATAAATAAATATGTATAGGCACTTATGTACCAAAAAGTTGTTTCCTCGATAGAAAAAAAAAGTATAATGTATTTTTGAGTAAATTTACACAACGCATTATGACATATTATGGTATCGGCAAAGTGATGCCTAATGTTGAAATTAAATATTATAATGTAGGTGTCGGTGTTTATTAACCCGGGATTATATTTTACCCGGGGAGGAGGGAATTTTATCAGGGTAAATGTACCACTTCGGTAAAATATTAAGGGGGTAAATATCACGGGGGTAATTTTTTTTCGGGCGTGTATACCAGTCGCCCTCAAAAGTAACCTAAGCTCTTTCATTTAGAGTAGGTAGATAACAGAAAATAGCCCTATCCACCATAGAATTAGATTGAATAAAAATAAGACGGACGTACTCCGCACGATGGATGGGCTACTATCATAGGTGAGAATTTGAGAAGGTAGGATATAGATGGGAATTTAATTTTTATCTGTACGCAACGATAAACCATTACTACATAGAAAAGGTACTACACTCGGAAATCGGAGCGAGATTTCTGGTAGACAAATTGTTTACAGACAAAAAAAAAATATAAATAAAACAAACTTCATTGTAAAAAAAAATAAATGCATATACTAACGATACTAGCGTCCAGCAGAGCCAACTGATACTGACAACCGAATTAATACCTATTATTTAAATTTACCAAAACAGTACCAAATTATAACAAGTATACTATAAAATATTATAAAATAAATATTCAATTGTAGGTACAATAGCAATGAATGTAATTGAATTCCAATACCGGAACGGAGCACAGGTGTAGTTCTTCGAAATCGTGTCCGTGGGTATCTAAACCGTAGACACGCCGTTGTTATTATATTATTAAAGGACAAAACAAACGGAAATTATTTTAACGTAGAGTAGTTTTGTTCAGAAAGTAATATAATACAGTTAATTGAGTGGGTTATATTTGTGTTTAAATGCTTGTGAAACGGTCGGCGCTTTAGTCGGGCGGCAAATCAATATATTGGGTCAGTTTAGAAGAGTTAAGCATATTCATGCAAATAAATTACTTTATCTATATATTTATGTAACTGATCTATAATATATACTTGTGTGTAGTATTGATTCGATTGGCATATTTATTCATCTATCCTGGGTTACAGTAGTGATACCAAATATCTACTGAGATCGCTGTATCGCCGTATAAAACATTAAATTACATTATAGTATTGTGTTATCAGTTTAGTAATAAATTATAACAAAGCTCGGTGTTACTTTGATGTGTAATTTTCTTTTTATTACAATATTATTATTGTTTATTATGTAATGTGTACTATTGTTAAATTTAATTTAAATTAAATGATAACGTTCAGACTTTTTTTCATAATAATGTAACCGAGACTATAATAATTACTCGGTTTTACAGGATTTTCACTAGGTCACATCGTGAAATAAATAGAGGGATTTGCCATATTATCCTCCCCCTCTACGGTTTCAACCTGAATTCCGTACAATAATTAGTAGTGTGTATCTTAATTTTTTTTCTTTTTCATCTATGGTTAAAATGGCTCTAATCTAAGCAGTATATTTGTATATGTTATGCGTACTTGTGTCGTTATAGGATGTATTAAACCAAAAAAAAAAAAAAAAATTTCGTTAAGACAAATAGAACTCCAATTTTGAACAATACTGATATAACAATATTATTATATTATATTACACCCAATGTGTTTTTTTTTTCTAGTATAAATTAGCAGATATTTTATCATAGTTGATTAGTGTTCAATATTATCTATAATAACTTGAATTTATTGTGCTTTGTTCTTGTATATAAGTTTTATTACACGCCTTTCCAAATTTATTAAGTTTTACTATCATGCTGCGCGCGTTTTTCCGATTTCATTATTACACCAGTATTAATAGTGGGTTAGTTTTGAATGGTCGTAGGTATACTCGTCGTTTATAGGTAATTAATAATTTACTGTCATTACGTGTTCATTTTGTTTAGTGGTTTAATATTTAAATATTATATTACACGGAGAATTTTTGACGCAATAATGACATCTAATAGTGTGAATAAATATCTTGAAGAAACAAGTGATTGTGCAATAGTTAGTAGTGATTTCGATGACAGCGGTAGTTCTACTCGTTAAAATATGATAATACAAAATCTTTCAAAAACGTATAAAGTTCGTCTAGAAATTTAAAAATCTAAAAAAGGTGACTTGTTAGAACTTTGTAGGCAATATCTTATACCACCTCTGTATCACGATTTTTAAACTCACTGTAACGAGTAATTATTTTTATTTTTATTTTTATTCAGTATCATTTTTATTTATAATTTAAAAATGAGTGTTTGACTTAAGTCATATTTTATTTTCTAATTAAATCATATAAACTGACATAACTCAAATTTTTTGTTAAGATATTTACGGTTTTGAAATTTTTGATTATATCAATAATAGGTAAAAAAAAAAAAATAATAATAAAATTTGGTACAATATTAAAACGGATTGTACAAATAGTTGATTTTTTATTTAAATATTAAGTTATAAGCAAATTTGAAATTCCCTTTCTTGAAAAAATGCCTTTATTGGCTTGTGTTATTATAGATGCCGGGTGCGATACATTTGAAGCTGTCTGGTTTTTTTTTGTCCGTAGAAAAACACGATAAAGAACAACAAAAAATATCATAAAAAAGGAAATATTTCTGTAATTATTTTGAAAAACGCTTTTCATTAAAAATGTTTCACTGCATGACATTTGCGTTGTCTATAGTATTCTATGTTAAAATATCCATTGCGGTTACAAGTTGTAGCCATTTTATATGAAACTTATAGCATGTAAATAAATATGAAAGAACTATACTTTTAAAAACAAACTGCACTGCCACCATATGAATTCATACAAATGTTAATCTGCAGGCCTTGTTTATACGAATAAAAAAAATTGAAAACGAATTTAATGATTGCCACGAATGCAATTTGTTCACAAAAACTTTATTATATAAATTTGATTAGTAACTTTGACTAGAAAACGAAAATATTAATAAAATATTTATAAATATGTATGTTATGGTTTCTGTTAAAATACATGTTTTAATAACTTATAAAAAAAATTAATTATGAAGTTATACGCATTATTGTTACTTAATCAATGCAGTTTGCTATGAAATAACAATGTTGAAATTAAAACCGTTTTTACGTATATTCATCATGACACGCATGTATAATAATATTTATTTATTGAACACGTGAGTTAATAAAAGAAAACCGTTTTGCGTTTAATTAATTAATTAAAAAGAATATATACATAAATATATGCACCTATACGTATATAGTTCAAATTGAAATATACCTAAATACTGAAATGGTAAGTGCTAAATAATTTGTTGGGGAACAAAACAAAGAAAACTTACCGGATTTCGAAGAGAATTATGAAGTGTCCCAATTGGCGAAGAAGAAAAATGACTAATACTTCAGTTGTCTGTAGAATAATAAGGTAATATACTGTATGTTTCGTCCATAATACTGCGCATTGGCATTTTAATTAAAAATGTACATCTCCGGCGGCGCGTTAATTCGATAAAAACCGTTATTGATTTATTTGGAACTTTTATGAACCCAGCGAAATCCAAAAATAATTATTAAATTGAAAAACGAAAACACATATCACTACTAATTGATTAATCTCAATAAAATAATAGAATCAGGATACCTGCCTACATATTTTCGTCGTTGGTTGTCATCCAACTGTTAATACGGTTCCATCTGGCCGAAATGGCTCAGAGCAAATTCGAATAGATACGTATACCAGCTACGGCCGGTCTCAGACCGAAACATTTCCATGGGCGTCAAATGGACACAGATGGCATTTTGGACGTACGACAATTTGGACGCGCCCGACATTTACACAACGTGAATTACACGCGGTACGGTCGCGGGTGAATTGGATTCATATAAAAATAGATAAATTAGAAACATTCATGTGGACCATAACCTACCAGCTTACTCTGGACGTGCAACGGACCGTTATTATAGCGAAACTGGGTGGATTTATACGTGATATGGGATTTTATTTTTAAATATATTAAACTTGCGCGCAATATTGAAATTACCTCGAGTTGTGTAATTCTCTATAATTTATTATTTTCGATATTATTCGAAATTTGGTTTTTTTTTCAAAAAGATCTTTGTATTTAATTTTGTTTTCGATATTAACCAAGTACAGAAAGAGCTTACAGTGACGTGGTTATGAAGAGGAAGATTAAGAAGATATACATCTTCCTTCTCGGTCTTATTTAGTACCTATATGCAATTACGCATACCTATTTATTTGGCCATCGATTTTTAAATTCAGAAATTTAAGTCAGACAAACTAGCAATCTAATGTGTCGGTATTTTTACTATATATAGTTAATAATTATAAAAAACCTGATTGTATACATTTTTGAACAAAATCTATATCCAAACCACTATAATATGAAGGAGCTTAGATTAGTAGATTATTAGTAGTAGTTTGGATTAGAAAAATAGGTACCTACCTAAATAGTATTTTTTTCAATCCATGGGTTGGTTGGCAGCTCTCCTTTTCTATTTTTCACGGTCATTTGCCATTATTTTTTAATAATTATATTACAATTATAATAGATTTTTGTAGCTTCTAGTTCTCACATCTCTCCTAATCTGCCCAATTAACATGTTGCGAGGTACTCCAGGTGGTATTTTTCTTGGATTTTGGCCTTAATTGTTGTACTGTGTAGATTTTCTAGATGTCAAATAAATAAATAATAATAAATAGTTACTTACTTAGGTATATCTATTTATTAGATTTTAGGGAAGATTGAATTATACATTTCTTACAAAAATATATTAAATTTAAAATTTAATTTTTTTTTAGCCTAAGTACACGTTAGGTTAATAATATGACACTATTTTCAAGTTCAATATCTCCTTCCTTGGCAAAAACCCTAGATCCTTCACTGAAATGTTACATAAACTATAAATTTGCTTGGTCAAAAGTCACTCAGTAAGTATAAGTATATATAGTAAATATAACTATATTTTCCCCTAAAAATTTCAGATTTAAAAACTTAAAAATGTCATATGCTTATAAATAGGCCAAAAATCTTCAGAATATTTTGAAAGTTAACTATGTCTAGAAAAGTAAGCCAGTATAAGTTTTTTTTTGAAAATGTCAGGTCTCTGAAATTATTTTTAATTGAATTAAAGAAAAATCAAATAAATAATGAAATCGCTATTTCCGTAAGATTCTTCGTTTTTTCTCAATTATTAAAAAAAAAAAAAACCGGACAACATTTTTTTTTAGAAAAGATGCTACACATGAAATACACAATAATATATCTGGTAGAACAGTCTCATAGTCGATTTTGGTAGAGAACACGATTTTACGATTCTTATTTGCTACATCCCCTCCTATTGAAAATTCCCGGGCACGCCATTGACTACGGTGTCGACTCGACTGATATTCCGTGCTTAATTAATTAAATAGATAAATAAATAGACAATTAAATAATAAATAAATGTATGCAGGCGTCAGGGTCCATGTGGGCCGCATACTATGCACACCTGAGTTGACACATACTATATTCTCATAGTGATGTAAAACATAAATAACACCGTTATAATAATACATTAATAAATAAAAAATAAAATAAATGACCGTTGGAATACCTATAATTTATCAGTTAATTTACCAGTTAATTATTATTTAATAATACAGGTGTATTAAAAAATATATTGGAAAAAACTTTACAATATAATATGCATATACATATTATAATTAGGTGTATAACATTATTTTTAACACTGACAAATGTGCAACTAACAATTTATTATAAATTATAGTTCAAACACATTAATATCTAAACCCAATTAATGTATGCAAATGACCTTTTATTGTCCAATTACAGATGAGCGGCATTATTCTATGAAAATTTTATTTCTGGATATGACTGCATGTATATATATATATATATATATATATATATATATATTATTATATATATATATTATATCTTAATATGTTAGATAAATTATTGTTTTCGTATAAATATATTTATCTGAGGTAGACAAGTTAAATTGTTTAGTGCTCAACGGTCATCCGATCAGTAATATTTACTAGCTACATTCTTATTTTATCAACAGGTATAGTTTTTACCTACACCAAGTGCAATTTTATTTTGTGGCCGTGTGAAATTTTCGCACTGTTCGCGAGCCCGTACCCTGTATTGAAATATATATTGCTCATATTAATACTAACTAAAGGTTTGTACGATATTTTTGAAAAATAATTATTGATTTGTTTAAGCTTATAACTTTTTGGTCATAGGGAAGAAGGGTTCTCAGCCCTCGCTGCTCGTTACAGTGCACGCTCCACATATCAATAATACCATGCAATTGGTTATATGAAAAAATAAGTTAGATCACAGGAAATTTAAATTAATATACAATCTCGGTTTCGATAAATGCAATACGATACTTGCAGCAATATTAAAGTAAATGTCAATCGTGTACATTCAAATATTATCTCGCGTTTTTATTTTTCTAATACTATTGCATTTTTAATTTAACGTACTCACTGAATAGTTTTAACTCTATACCTAATATCTATAAATTAAGTAAAACATTTTTAATCTTGATAAAATGATAATATTGCGATCAATAAACATATTATGCCTACCTATCAAAATTGTTTGAATATTAAATGTTAAATTTGTATTATATTAATTTTTATATTCGTGTCGATTACAGTCCACAGAAAGAGAAAAAAAAAATATTTTTAACATTATAAACTTATATTGTACTATGATATACTCTTATAATATTTCATTAATTCATCTCTTGAACTCCCTCAGCTCTCTCTAGGGGTTGATCAATTTTTATCTATGTTATCGTTTATGTAACATACATTTTGTATTAAATTTCATTTGTTTTCCTGAACTTCCAAAGTGCAGTATTTATCAATACTTTAATTTGTATATTTAGTATTGTGTCTATACAGTAAAAAATATTACCTTGACTTAACTCTATATTCTGTCCATTCATTTTTTTTTTAAATTTGATTTGTATTGATGTTTTTGCTTTGCGTAGTTCGATACGTTTTTGGAAGAATTGTACATTAGAGCCGTCAGGTGATCAGATTTTAACGGGTAAACGCATGTGTCGATGGCAGTGAAAGAGTTAAAATTATACACCTTGCAGTCGTCATTATAATATACAGTTAGTTTCAAAAAACAATTATATTATTTCATATTTGTATCTGGAATAGGAGAGATATTCTTCGTAAATTAATATTGATATAATAATAATTAATTTTACTTGATTTCGGAATTTTACGCAATAATAGTTAATTATAACTTGAGTACGGATTTTGAAGGCAATTGCTTTTTTTTTCTATTGCTCTAAAACGAAGCTATGTCAGCTAAAAATTCGATTTATAATATTTATAATAAATACGCACGACATTTTATTTGCTTTTTTTGTTATTAATGTTTTTTCGGATATTTTGGGCATTATTTTTGCTTTTAAGTTACATTTTTCTAAAATGTGTTTTAAATAAACGTATTTGAAATATTAATATTTATTTTTATATTATATAATGTGTTCCAAGATCATGACAGGCTCAATCGATTTTATCTCGTTATGTTTGATTTATGGATATATTTATCAATGCAATTTAGATAATGTGATTCACGAATTGTATAGTATACAGTAGATGAATTTATCTTGAAACGACAATAAACATAAAAATATGCCATGTTTTTTTTTTTTTTTTAAACCTATTTTTAATGTTTTTTAAGTTTTTTTGGAAGATTTATACACATTCATTGCTCTTTTTTAGTGCTTTTCTTTAGTTATTTATTGCTTTGAAATCCGTACTTTAGTTATAACTATTACCTACCGAACCTAGTAGATATACCGTAAATTTATCCCAGAATATACAAGCAAAAAACTGCTATCATATTGTTAATCGCAACGTCCTACTACAAGTTTAGTTGAACATATTTATTCTATGAAAAGAAAAATGAAACAAAAATAAAATAATGTAGAAATACAAAGAGTATAATATAAACATAAACCTATTTTCCCGATTTTCATACATTTTTTTCCATGTTTTTTTCTAATTTTTCCCATTTATTATGAAAATAGTCGGGAAAATCAAAAAATGATCTCCCAGTCAAATTTGATTTCAGAAAAACTGCAATAATTTAAGTCATTGCTAGTATAAAAGTGGTCCACAGGAAAAAAAAAGGCCATAATATTTTTTTAATAATACCTACATTTCGTACATTTTCCCGTTTTCCCAGTTTTTCCCATTTATTGGGAAAACTCCTGGAAAATCAAAAAAAAGTTGAAAAATAAACGTCATTATAAAACCAATATATCCTACGTTCTGCTCAGAATCTAAAATAGGTTTTGGGAGTAAAAACAAATTTAAATAATTGTTTTGTTGGATCACCTCACGTATCGATTAGTTTATTGTAATGCTTGTGGTAACATTCATTTCAGAAACACCCTATAAATATAATTATATTACGTTTATAAGATAAAATATTTTAGATTCTGAGTGAAGCGAAGAATATATTGGTTTTACAATGGTGTATTTTTAAACCATGTACACATTTTTACCTGGAAATCTTGCTCGAACTAAAACATGACAAGAAACCTTTTTTTTTTTTGCATTTTGGCTCTAGTTGCTATTTTAGAAAGATATTTTTTAGACATTTTTATTAAAAATCGAGATAATGAGGAAAAACTGGTACTTAAGATTTAAATAGATTAAAAGATAAAAATAAGGTTTATCGTTAGCTATATGAAGGTTATATTTTTTGTTTTTATTCAATTTTGATTATTTTAATATTTTTTGAATAATCTTTGCGCACAAATATAAATTAAATTTTCCTTTATATCCTACTTTCCCAACTTCTCACCTACAACAGTGTCTCACTTGTGGTGCGAAGTATGTCTGTCCATATTTTTACTATTCTAAACATTTAGAGTAATGCACCTATAATAATTATAAGGTAAACTGTTAATGGCTGCTTGACATTGAAAATACGACTTTTTAGTATAAAATGTATATAAATCCATGTTTGAATTTATCATAGAGGTCGTATTTGACCTCTATTATGGCTTATAAATCTATAATTACGTCTATATTGGATAATAATCAATAGAAACTTGAATTTCGTTTTGTAGACGATTTTTAGATTATTTCATATATGGTTTTTATCAAATGAATTATAATATAACATATTATTAGTATATTTAATACAATAAATTATAATTTATATATAATTATACTTGTATTTACTAAACCATATGCTTAAATTGAATAATAATTCTATAGCTATACACAGTATACAATTAGAAAACTGTAATATAAAATACACATTAAAAAAATTATGTAACTCATGGATAATATACATAACAATAACTTTATGTGATCGTTTGCAATTTAACGCAATTTTTTTTTTCACAATAGATTCGAATTTTTTAGAAAATATTTTTCCGATTTGAAGTATTCTTAAGAATTTAGATTAAAATAATTTAGGTACTGTCGGTATAGGGACGGTTAAAGTTGTGTTGTGTGGTCAATGTATCCATGCGTTTAGTTTTTTCATATTTAAGCATAATCTAACTAGGATATATCACTCGTGTATTACTTGTTATAAAGTAAATATTAATATTTGCGTACCTGTTCTTAAAAAACAACTTGGTTTAAAAAGTTTATATTTGCAGTTACTCAAATATGTGGAAAGCTTAATATTAATGGATATTTATAATATTAAAATTGTTTATATATTTAAATCATTCCTTAAAACTCTAGACTTTTCAACGATAGATCTGTTACAAAAAAAAAGATGTCCTAGGATAATGAAGACGGGTACAGCCACTGTTATAGGTTATTTCATATTTTTTTTTGTAAGCAACTATAAACCTGTAGTAATTCAAAAATATGACGGGAGGTGCCTAGTTATGTAAATTCGATTCACACGTATAAATTAATTATAAATTTGATTACCTTTCTTCTTCAGGCGGCAAATTGATCTGTTGAATTTGATATAGGTGATCGTAGTAAATAAAAAGATTTTTAATATAACAACTGTTTCTTTTTTATTAATTTTTTTAAAATAGAAAACACTGTTCTAGGTTCCCGTGCTTTTGTAAGAATCTCTGCGTAGTCTTTTACACTCGCTTGTGATCATCTGTCNATTAATGGCTACAAATTATTATAATTATTTTACAATATTGATTATATAATTTATTTTAATTATATATGATAGCTTAAGTATTATCTCCTTACGATGAGTAAATATCGCACTAAATTATATGTTATTTAATAATAAAAAAGAATGGAATTTGATGTAAATGTTTTACTATGATTCCTGTTATTAATTGTTTGATTTATTAACATTACATAATATTTTATTTTACATAATGTATGATAGCTTAAATAGCATATCATTACAAACCATTGCTAACGAAAAAACGATTCTGAACACAGTTCAATTGATAGTGATGGTTTGTCTGCAATATATATTATATATGTCATATTATGGTAAAATGATTAAATAGGTATAATAAATTTTCTTTAATAATATTTGTTTAAATTTGTAACGATTTTCCCGGTTTTTCACATTTGCTAAGAAAACCCTTAGGAAAATCAAAAAATGACCTTAATGTAACTTCCAAGGCAGATTTTCTTTCAGAAAATGTACTACCATTGTAAATTAGAGCAACATTTTTGGTAGAAAAGTTGATTATAGAAAAAAAAGGCCGAAATATTTTTCAACTAATACCTACATTATGTTCATTTTTCCATTTTTCCTAGTTTTTTTTCGGTTTTTTATATTTTGTGAATATACTCTTGGGAAAATCGTAAAATATATTTTATTTAATGTAACGACCACCTAAGTACCGTTGATTAGATATATATTTTATTTTTACGCAATTTAATTAAGAATAATAATTTCAATGTCAAATTTACAATTATAGTGAAAAACAAAATAAAATACACCTAATTTTAATTTAATACACCAGATTTTAAAGATAATTAATATACATTATTTTTTTAAGCTGTTAAAAATTACTTAATAACTTGAATCGAATTAATTAATTTTTGATATTACTATATTATTTTATTTACCCTTCTTACCACCAAACTAAGTATCCAAATATTAAATAATAATTGTTATTTTTTTTTTATCCGTGTCACCAATATTTCCGTTATATGTGTTATCTTTACGAAACGGTTTTAGTATTTCATAATTTTTACATTGTCCATCAAAATTTAGTTTTTTCTCAATTATTAAGTTGACTAAATGAAAAGTTCAAAAATAATTTCCCAATTTATCAACTGGATAAAATTTGTTTTCAGAAAAGATGCAACCTGTACAGAGTAATGTAGCCAGAAAAAATATTCGGGGGGGAGGGTGTGTTCTTTATCACTTATTATTTTTACTTCCTTAGTTTTATATATATATATATGCATTTAAGACACAGTAACAGTAATAAAGAGACGGGTATACTTTACACGATGGATGGGTCACTGTTGTAAGTAAGAAATTGGGAAAAAATAGGAAAGAGGGGAATTTTAATGTATATCTGTATGCAGCGATTAACCATTGCTAACAGAAAACGATTATGGGTGGAGTTCGTTAATAGTGTAGCTTTGTCAACAATATAATATAATATATCGTATTATGGTAAAATGATTATATGCATTGTAGATTTGTTTTAATAATAATATTATTTGTTATTATTATTATTTATTAGTAATTATTGCACCTATTTTTCCGCTTTTCCTACATTTAATAAAAAATTTAATGTGATACACCAGGATTTACTTACGTATTACGAATAATTTATTAAATAAATCATACATTTCGGGTTAAGGTTTCGGTGAATAAGTTTATAACTCCGCTCTTAGTTTGCCATACATTGGTCCAATGGTAATATGGTAAATAAAATAATATAGTAATATCAGAAATTATTTAATTCGATTCTGGTAACTAATTAATTTTTACTAGTTTTAAAAAATTATGCATAATAACTTTTATTAAAAACTGATGAATAATCAAAAATTATAATTAGGTGTATTTTATTATTTTTTTAAATTTGACATTGAAATTGTATATATAACGTAAAGCATATCCTGGTGCCTTTCCTTTTGAAATTTAGGTAGTATAGGTAAAAACCTATACTACTGTATAAAGGGAATTTTACCTATCTACCAGAAATCCAAAACTATTATTAATTTAAAAATTATTTTTATTAATCATTGTGTTTAATTTAATATCATTCATTATTGGTAATAGGTATTTATAATTATTTATAGGTATGTCGGAACCAACAGAAATAGTAATTTCTGGAATTGCTGGAAGATTTCCAGAATGTGATTCTACCGAAGAATTCAAACAGAAATTGTTTAATAATGCGGACCTGTTGACTGTCGATAATAGAAGATGGTCTCCGGGTGAGTTAATCGAGAAGAATTTAAATTGATACCCTTTAATATTAATTTAAAATTGTATTTGGACATAAGAAAACTAGAAATAAAATACTACCTATTTATTTAAAATTAAAAATTTGATAATTTATTTACAGTTCAAATAATTTAATTCTTTTTATAGAATGAAAATATTATGTATAGGTACTTAGGTTTACTATTTTACAAAATCAACTAGTAACACAGATTTTATGGTCCTTAAAATATTACGATATTAATTAATCTTTTCTGGATGTTTGAAATGGACTAATTCAACTAACAATATTATTTTTTAGGAATGTATGGAGTTCCAGCAAAGACAGGAAAGTTAAAGGAATTATCCAAATTTGATGCAGAATTCTTTGGAATTAATTCAAAATTATCAAATGTCATGGATGTACAACTTCGAATTTTACTTGAGGTTACTCATGAAGCTATTGTTGATGCAGGTATTTGATAAATTATTATTTTATTTAAAATTGTTGGAAATGGCTTTCCAAATTTCTTCCAATTTTGTAATTTTGGAATTTATTTTTACTTTTGACTATCTTGTACTCCTTGAAAATCTTTAATAATAATAACTGATGAGAGTTTTCCATTGATCTACTGCTCGAATCTAATTTTTGGAAAAGAGGTAAGGCCATTTTTATAAACGAACAGATGTCCAATAATCGAATAGAAAAATAGACATACTACGCAATATTGAATTTTAATTTTTAAAGGCTTATGGATTAACTGAAGAGTTTGTTGGTTATTTAGAAAGTAGATTTTTCGATTTAAAATTTTATTGTGTCTAAAATAAATACTAATGTAATGTGATTATATCACGAAGTTTTCAAAAAAAAAATATCTTAATTTTTCAAATCTTTTAAACTGAAAATATAATAATTGACTTCCTATATAACGTAGACAATTTGTTAATAAATTCATACAAACTTGAATAATTAAAATCGGATATGGGTGTATGTCTTATTTATCATTGTTTATTGGTCTAAAACTAATGGAAAATACTTATGTTCAAACCCCCTTAACATTAAAAAAATAAAAGAACTGATACTAAAGACGGGTGTGCCACTGTAAAGTGTTTTCCCGGGGGGGGCAAAAAAGAAAATATGGTATGAATTACAGATATAATTTTAAAGTATTTCGAGTAAAGTATCACTTAGTGAAAATTCTTCATATTTTAGGTGTATATAGAATTTTTCCAATCCATAATAAGTGTTATCAGAGAAAAAAACACATCTTAGTAAAACTAATAGCATTCTCGTTAAGTTCAGAATCTAAAAAACCTTTTTCACTAATATTATTAAACTTCTATAGGCTTAAATCCGACGGAAATTCGTGGAACAAAAACAGGAGTATACGTCGGTATGATGACCACCGAGTCAGCAGATTTTCATGAACGGACACCAGAAAAATTGTCTGGATATGAAACTATAGGTGCGATCCGGTCTATGCTAGCTAACCGACTTTCTTTCCAATTCGATTTTAAAGGTATTTTTTTTTTTTAATTTAAATTTAAATTTTCAATTACCTAATTATCAGTAATTTTATAATTAAAAATAGGCCCAAGTGTTGCGATTGATACCGCATGTTCTAGTGCACTATTTTGTTTACACGACGCCATCACAGCAATAAAAGCAGGTCAATGTGATGCTGCTATTGTAGCAGGAACTAATTTACTCTTAAAACCAGCCATGTCACTTATATATCATCGGTATAATATGCTTAGTCCTACTGGAACAAGTAGACCTTTCGATATAAGTGGTTAGTAAATAACAATCTCACTGTAATCATAATTAAATTAAAATAATTAGAGTGATGTTTATTTATTAAATGTAGCTAATGGTTATGTAAGAAGTGAAGCTATTGTAGCCATTTACATCAGAAAATCAACGGATTCCAAAAGAATTTACGCTACTATATCCGGTACATCTACTAATACCGATGGATTCAAAATTGAAGGAGCTACTTATCCTTCCCAGTCTGTGCAAAGTCAATTAATTAGAGATACATACGCTTGTGCTAATTTAAAACCAACTGATGTTCACTACGTTGAAGCTCATGGAACGGGAACAGGTGTATGTAAAATACATAGGAATATTTTAAATGAGTATTTCTGAAATTATTATCTTAATAGGTGGGTGACAAACAAGAGTTAAGTGCCATTTCAGATGTATTCTGTGTTGGTCGTAAAAGTCCTCTGCTTGTTGGTTCGGTTAAATCAAATGTGGGACATTCAGAACCAGTATCTGGTTTAGTATCAATAGCCAAAGTGATTTATGCATTGGAAACAGGAGTTATTCCTGCTACTATTAATTTTGAAACACTAAATCACAATATTCCTTCACTTGTGAGCGGCGATTTACAGGCAAGTTTAAAAACATGAAAATGTAATGATTTCATAGTAACTTTACTAATTATGTGTTCTTTAAAATCTATCTGCAGGTTGTTGATAAAAATATACCTTTGCCAGGAGATTTAATTTCTATTAATTCATTTGGTGTTGGAGGTACAAATGTCCATGTTATTCTTAAAGCTCATGATAAAACAATACAGAGTAAATCATTGCCAAAACTAAATATTCCTAGGCTAGTGTTTTTGTCAGGAAGGACAAAGGAAGCATTGAATGATCAATTTGAAATAGTTAGTTTTATAAATTGTACAATATTTTAGTGTTTTTTGTATCGTGATTGTCCCTTAATATAACTTTGAAATGGTCAAACGGGAAATGAATAATTGACTAACATCCAAATTAGCCATTATTACAGTTGTCACCAAAAAACTTGGTACAGAGGCTTCATGATTTCTGAAATCATGAACATACTGTCACTCCAGCTAAGAAAAAAAATTATTCAAATTGTATTTTATCACGTAGGTTCTAAAAGTTTCACTATCGATATAATAGTGTAATTATTTTCTACATTATGTTCATACAATTATTAAAACATTCTATTTTTAAATGTAGACAATCATAAAAGAAAACAGTAATACATGTTTATCTAATTTATTACTAATATAATTAATACAATAGCAAATGTTATCTATACAAATTTCATTTTCCTAATAGATAGAAAATTATGCAGATAACAACGATTTATTAACATTGATTGATGATATATACAAATCACCAATCCCTGGTTATAAACTTTCTGGATATTCAATTCTTGGGGAAACTCCTCGAAATATTGAAATAGCCGTGAGTTTTATACTTATTTAAATCATAATATTTTTACTTATAGATAAAATATTAATAAATATATATGAAATTAATATTCCAGCGAGGTTATATTTCTGGAGATAAAAGGCCAATATACTTCATTTTTCCTGGCATGGGAAGTCAGTCATTAGATTTAGTCAAAGATTTAATGAAGTTAGATGTATTTAAAGCAGTTGTAGATAAATCACATGCAATTTTAATCCCACACGGCTATAGTGTTTATGATTTATTCTACAAATCTGATGAAAAAACATTTAAGAGTATACTCAATGTTACAATTACAATTATTATCGTCCAGGTACATAACAAAATAAATATTGTTAAAATAGAATTATTATTTTTATATTTTGATCATTTTTAGATTGGACTCGTTGATGTTTTGCGTTCACTTGGAATTGAACCTGATGGAATAATTGGTCACTCAGTCGGAGAAATTGCCTGTGCATATACAGATGGGTGCTTCACATTAGAAGAAACATTATTGACAATGTACTGGAGATCTCGAGTTTTAATGGAAATAGAAGTAATATCTGGAGCTATGGTTGCCGTTGGGTTATCTTGGGAAGAAACTCAAAAAAGACTTCCTGAAAATATAATAGCAGCTTGTCATAATAGCGCTGACAGTGTTACTATTTCCGGACCTAAAGATATAACTTTAAAATTTGCTGAAACTCTACAGCAAGAAGGTATATTTGCTAAACCTGTAGATTCGTTGGGATATGCTTTCCATACACCTTATCTGCATAAACTCATACGAGTATTGAAACCATACTACGAAAAGGTAATTTAAAATAAACAACTACATATACCTATCTAGTTTATATGATAATATTAATAAACAAATACTATTACATTAGTAAAGTTATTTATATACAAAATAAAATCACAGAATAAATAAATACTTAAATGATATTAAACGAAGATTTATTAATTTTTACAACGTTAATGCTAATAGATTTCATATTAAAATTATTTTTTTATTTTTCTATAATACTTACCAACACAAAAGTTGTAGCAATTAGTAAGTTCTCATAGAACATTTTTCTTCGTAACACCTTTATTATATGATAATATTTTTTTTAAATAGATAATGAAAAATCCTAAACTAAGAACTAGTCGGTGGAAGAGTACATCATTAACCGGAGAACAATGGAATACCCCAGATGCTCAGTACTCATCTGTGAATTACCATTTAAATAATATCAGTTCTCCAGTTTACTTCCATAGCGCTATGAAGCATATACCAGAAAATGCTATAACAATTGAAATTGCCCCGCATTCTTTATTGCAAGCAATTCTGAAACGATCATTTCCTTCTACAGTTACAAATGTTGGTTTGACAAAAAAAACTGTTTCAAATCACTTAAATTACTTATTGGAAGCAATTGGAAAGTAAGGGTTTAAATGTTTCTTTTACAGTTAAATAAACAGTTTTTAATATTTTTTACCAAGCAGTCTGAATGAATGAATGATATTTGTTTAAGGTTATATATTGCTGGAGCAGAGCCACAGTTGAAAAATCTATATGGCAAAGTTGAATACCCAGTAGTAAAAGGGACACCAATGATATCTCCAATGTTAAAGTGGGATCATTCAAGTGATTATTTAGTGGCTAATTTCGCAGAACAAGTATGTTAGATTATTTAAAATAACTTTTCAAGTAAACGAAATATTTGGGTAGTACATTTTCGTAGATTTTTCCTCAAAAATAAAAACTTTTGAGCCGTATGGTGTTTTGTATAATATACAGAATAATCACTGGCCAATAAATTTATCGTAAGACACTCATTATCTCAGAAAGTAATAACATTTTAGGAATTTGTTTTATAGAACATTTATAATACAAGCAGCTCTACAATTTTATATTTATGGTATTTTTTTCAACACTTCTTTTTGAGGGTAAATTATTAATTACTTTAAATTTTCAACCGGTAATCTATATTAAAAATTCCATAAATAAATGGAGTACTAGTTAAAATAAATTTTGGTGTTAAAATGTTAGATTTTCGTCAATCCGTTGACAAGATATTCCACTATTAAGTTTTGGTGGGGGGAGAGTAGTGGCATTTATGTGGCAACAAGGCATACGTTAATAGTTTTAATAGCTATTTTAATAGTAGAAAATAATAATATTTTGATGAAACTTTTTTTTTTTGATTCTTCATCACCAGAAGGTTATATAAAAATTTGTATTTTTATTTGAGGGAAGGAGTAGTGGTGCGTGAAATAGGGGTAAACGTGGTCGGTAAATACAAATTTTAAATAAATACAAAAGATTATATTATTAACAACTACGAGTAACTCTGGTAATCATAACCATTTTAGATCAATTATAAAAAAAAATTGAATAATGTAACAGCAAAAAGTCGACTGGGAAAAAATTCGAATCTATTGAAGGAACTCTGTGAGCGGTTGTTCACGGATGTTTTTTTGTATTTAATAATTAATTTTTGAGAGCATTTAAATTAATCGAGTTTTTTTTTTTTAGAGTTCTGGTTCAGATGGAAATGAAGTGGAAATTGATATAAAAACTGATCAAGATAAATATTTAATTGGACACCAAATTGACGGGCGTATATTATATCCAGCTGCAGGATACATAGTAATTATATAAAGTTCATTAAACGTTTTACCTATTTTTATAATTTAATTATGCACAAAAGAGGCAGATTTTTATAAATGTGTCATTAAAGAGTGTACCTATCACTCGTTTGGTCAGTAATTTGTAAAAAATATGTAATGACTATTGTTTGGACGCAGGCCACTACAATGGAAGTGGTTAGCCGTGGCGACTCTGATCGTGAGGAAAGGATAAAAAAGAAAAAAAATTGAACACCGAATGTAATTGGTATACAGTATAGATAGTAAATATGTATTGTACAAGTGTACAAATTGTACGTATTCAAATCAATATAGTGCGCGCTTCATAAAGAAAAGACAAAAAAAAATATAATAATAATAAAAAATAACAATCAGTGGTTGGTATGTTATCAATCGACAACGAATAAATATATATATGTATACAAAAGAACTTTTGGTTGATACGACGCGACGTGCGGCAGCTGATGACGTCACGGGTGGCGTCGGCGACGTTGTTACTACGGCCGCAAAGGCGATCGGGGAAGAAAATGGACCGGTGGAGAACGATAACGATACTTATGTAGACATGAGTTGACATCGTTGGGTCAACTCGCGACTTTTTCACTCCCTCTATTTTGGTTCTCCAGCAGGCTAGTGATGGGCCTGATCGTACCATAAGCAGTCAGAAAGCAATTGTTTTACCTGATGTACCCAGTTGTAAATACAAATTTTAAAAAATGTATAATGGCAAGTTAGCCAAGACAGAAAGTTTTACGAGCCCGGCCAGGTGTATATTTTTTCAATTTTCAATTTATGACTGAACACGCGCTTCACCCGTGACATCTATTTTGCTAGCAACACCACGACGCATAACTCAAGCTGAGGCATTTTGGTGGATTTCATTGAAGCCATCTTGGTTTTAGTGTCCAACAGAGACACGATTACGTCGCCTTCTGGCGTTGAAAACCAAGTGTAAACCGTCGCCGCATACGTAGGAAAAACTGGAATATTTACGAAATGTATTATTTTTAAATCGTTAATATTACGGCCTTTCAAGACATGTAAAACTGAACTCCACTCAGAATCGTTTTTCGTTAGTAATAATTTGTTATACAGTACGTATACGTTATACAGTTATACGTACAGATATACATTAAATTTCCCTTCTACCTTCCCAACTTCTCATCTACAACAGTGGCTTACCCGTGCGAAATATCTTTGTTTTCTTAAATTTTTAAAATTGTATGCAATATATTCTAAACATTTTTTTTATCTTTTCATTATCATATAGTCATATAATTTATCAATTACTTAAGAATGTAACAATTTACTTAACAAAAGTAAATCATTCAAATATATTTATAATTATAGACATTAATATGGAAAGCTTTTGCAAAACTTCAAGGAAAATGGTTTGAAGATATTCCAGTAATTTTCCAGAATCTTAAGTTTCTTAAGCCTACTGTTCTGAATACTGAAAGTATATAACGAGTAATCATAATATAATACATTTTCAATTTAACTATTTTTTTATTTTTTTTTTAGGCTCTGTAAAGTTTAATATTAATATTCTTAATGGATCTAGTGAGTTTGAACTTTTAGAAGGAAACTCCTTAACAGTCTCCGGTAGTATCAATTTGTATAATGAAAATATTAGAGAATATCAAAATGAGCATCTGACAATAATATCAGAAAAAATGGATTTAAATCCAGATGATTTTTACAAAGAATTGAGACTGCGTGGATATCAACACAAAGATGATTTCTTAGGTTTTGTTGAAGCAAATTGTGAAGGTCAGTTTTAAAAATTTACCTTTTCATTATTATACATACATCTTTATTTACTCAGTTTTACTTCTCAGGTTCTAAAGGTAAAGTTGCATGGACTGGAAATTGGGTGTCCTATATTGATAATCTTTTGCAATTTGAACTTATATCCATAAAGTCAAGAGAACTGCGTTTACCAACGTACATTAAAGAAATTATAATTGATCCTGTATATCACAAACAAGTTATTGAAGCGTCTTTAAACTTAAAAGGTATCTAATGTAATTTAATATATTAATTTAATATTTATTAATGCCAATTTATTTCAGAAGTTGAAGTCAACCATTATAATTTCGCTAAAACAACACAGTCTGGTGGAATCATTATTTCAAAATTGAAAGTTACACCAGCACCATTAAGAAAGAACGTGCAAATACCAGCAAAATTAGAACGACACTCATTTATTCCTAATATTTATACAGTAAATATAAACATAATTATACAATCATGTACGTGTAGTACCTAATTTAATTTAATTTATTATATTAATTAGACTAATGAACTAACAATGTATGAAGTTTTATACGCTTTGGTTGGTTTATTCATGGAAAACATTGGAGACCGTCTAATAAAAGTTGCAGAGCTTTACAACAACAATTTATATGCTTTTGAAATTGTTCAAATAATTGAAGCAGAAGCCAACTTCTATGTAATTTGTTTTATATTGATATATTGAGTTGAAAAAAAGCATAGTATTTCATGTAATATTCGTACTCAGTGCCTATATTTAATAAAAATATGGTACTTTTTTTCTCATACTTATTCAAGAATTTATGTTTTTAGAATATAACTGGACAAATTTGTTTAGTAAAAACGACTACCACTATGAAAACAGGTGCAAAATGTTTAATATGAAATGATATATAACACCATTTTAGCACTTATAATCACTCTTGGTAAGGTTGATGGTGATTGGTAATAATAAATTTACAACAAATTATGTGACACATCATTTTAGGGTAAAATTTTGTGACCAATCATTTACCTAATCATACCTGCATTGCGATTTTAAATTAAGGAAAATTAAGAACTATATTAAATTACATGAAATTAATATACATTATACCTTATTTGGTATTAATTGTGCATTCTTGTAAATCTACTTACATACCATAGACATTATTATGACCTTACTAAAGGACTAGCATATTAAATAAATTCAAACTAAACAACCTATCTAAATTAAATATTTATTGATAATATTTTAGAATAAATTTTAAAAAATATCACGATTAATTCTTTTGCAATGTTGTACTATTTTTCTTAATAGATTGCCTAAATCTTTCAAGTATAGTTTGAATATCCATAGTGGTTTGTTAAATTATAATTTAAAGTTCGTCTTTGTTGTGTTCGAGACTGCATAGGCTAACCTTCACATTTTGCACATAGAAAATAATCCAATGAGGTGATATCAGGAGTACCTATCGAGGAAGTCATATTATCAAACATTTGTACTCAAAATATACCCTAAAATGAAGTGTTACTCGATTTTTCGTAAATTTGTTATTACTAATTACCACCAAATTATCACAAAAGGTGATTAAAAATTCTAAAATTATGTCACATATTATTTCATATTAAAATAGTGTACCTACCCGTTTTCATGATGATAGTCATTTTTTTTATCATAAAAACTTGTACAATTATAACCTAAAAACGTCATTTTTTGAGTATGAAAAAAAATGTACCGTCTTTAAACTATGTATGTACAGAGTATGAATATTATATAAAAGACCATCCATTTTTTCCACCCAGTATATAGGATAATTAAAATATTCTTCACATAATTAATTATAATTGTACGATTATTTAGGTGGACTATTCTGTTTTATCGAATAAGCCTATTAATGTCGAAGAAAGCAAAATAACAGATTTAGATATTGGAATAGTAAACTTTGATATTAAAAATGAATCATTACCCAAAGAAAATCATTTAGTAATTTCTGAAGATTCTCAATTTGATATTACTTTGTTGAGTAAGATTTCTGCATCTTTAGCTCCAAGAGGATTTATACTTTTAATAGAAAATATTTCTGCTGTACCTTCGTCAGTTTTAAAATCATTGAGTCTTCAAGTAGTAAATGTTATTGAAAATAATAACAAGAAGTACTTCCTACTTAAAAAAGTAATACATGAAATAACTATTGTATTTTTATTTTATTGATTGTTTTCAATCTGTTTAGTTATCACCTAAATATGAGTACACAACTTTAAAGATTGAGGATGAACAGTTTTCATGGGTAGAATCTTTGAAAACTGAACTAGCTAACATTAAAGGAAATCCAAACAAAAAAGTTATAGTGTATAGTGATCAAAATGTCAATGGTGTTCTAGGACTATCAAAATGTTTAGTTGAAGAATTTACTGGTGAAGAAAACCCTATTAGGTAATTTATTATTAAAATTACAAAGTTAATTATTAGTCATATAATATATATTTGTTTTTTATTAAGATGCATATTGGCTGAATCTGGTAGCAAATGTACTTTAAAAGATTTTGCACCACTACTGGAAATGGATTTGTTTTTCAACGTAGAAAGAAATGGAGCTTGGGGATCATACAGACATTTACCCATTGATATCAAAACTAATTCGAATGTTCAAACAGCTAATGCAAAAGTGTCTGTACAGACCAAGGGCGACCTAACAACATTACAATGGATTCAATCAACCAAGTAAATTAATTTATATTCTTTATTAAACAAACTATTATAATTTATTTTACTTATGATCATTTTAAAGTGTGATATTTATTTAAACTTTTGCAGATATTCAAACTCTTCTGACAATGATTTGATTAAAATATCATATGTAGGTGTTAATAATGTAGACTTAGCTGCAATTTCTTCAATGGTAACTGAAATAATTTAAAATATATTTTACAAGATTTAATATAATTACTAAAAATATATTAATGTATATGGATTTTATATTTTAGAAAACTGAATTTGGTGTTGAATTTTCTGGTATTAAATCAAATGGTCAAAGAGTAATGGGATTAGTTAAAAATGGTGCATTATCTACGACTGTTAATCAAAGTAATACTCTTTCGTGGAATGTACCCCAAGGGTGGACTTTAAAACAAGCTGCCACCGTTCCATATTCATTTTTTATGGTAAAATAATAAAGACAGTAGATCGTAGAATAATAATATAGGAATATTACTACAATTGATTATCTATAATTTAGGCTACCTACGCTTTAATATTTAAAGGAAAATTATCGGAATCCAAAAATGTATTAGTATTCACAAGTAGTAATAGTGCTAGTTACGCAACTATTTCTATTGCTCTATCCTTCAAGTGCAAAGTGTTTGTTATAACTGAAACCAAAGAACAACTTGAATTCATAAAAACAAATTATCCTGGAGTAAGTAAATTAAATATTATTTAGAACAATTTAATTATTACCAAGTTATTTTTAAATTGAATAAAGGTAAGTCAAGTTTCAACTACACGATTTGATTCGAAATTTGTAAATATAGTATCAAAACTAACGCGAAGTCACGGAATTGATTATGCTGTTTTATTTAAAAATATTCCAAAGGATTTATCAGAAATACTTGCAGATGAAGCTAAAATTGTTGTAACTGAAAATACAGACAGTTCATTTTTAACAAGTAAAATTTGTTAAACATTCTTTTTTTTCCATTGGTTTAATATTAATTTATATTTTAAGAAATAAGAAACCTTATGCTACAATATTTATTTTTAGGTTCATCAATAGCATTTGAAGTTATATCAGCTAAATTTGACAATATACCTATCTTAAATACTGAATTTGTGAACAGTGTTTATTCATTTGTGGAATCAAACCTGACACTTGGACTCATAAAACCCCTATCTTTTTCTGTGTTTCCATATCTTGAAATTGAATTAGCATTCAGGTACCTAATTAAAAATATATTAATATTTTACTACTGGCAATGCCAACCAGTAATTTTATTTATGCAATTTTAAGTGTTATAGGAATTGTGATTTTGTTTTTTATAGATCATATTCTAATAATAAAACTGGTAAAAAGATTATTGTTGAAGTAGCTGGAGAATTTTCAAAAATTGATTTTGAAGTTTATAGACGACTTTACTTTGACCCAAGTAAAAGTTACATACTTGCAGGTGAGTTTTTGTTAAGTTTTTGTTTTATTGTAGTTTCAATTGTAAATTATTTCAGGTGGTCTTGGTGGATTTGGAATGGAGCTTACTGAATGGATGGTAGAACGTGGATCAAAAAATATTATTCTTTGTTCTCGAAGTGGATTACAAACTGGATACCAAAAATATAGAGTACAAATTTGGAAAAGTCAAGGAATTAATGTGGAAATCAGCACATATGACCTCACTACATTGGAAGGAGCTAAGGATACTATAAAATTAGCTCTGAGTCTAGGATCACTTGGTGGAATTTTCAATATGGCCGGGGTGTGATACATTTCATTATTTTATTTAACATAATAGTTTTTATATTTTTAACAATTTAATAATTTAGGTTTTAAGAGATGGCATATTTGAAAACCAAACTATAGATAACTTCCAAACTGTATATAATAGTAAAGTTTTGACAACTAAATATTTAGATGAAGCATCTAGAAGTGTAAGCACAGATTTAGAATATTTTGTTACTTTTTCTTCCATTTCATGTGGTAGAGGTAACAGAGGTCAAACTAATTATGGTTATGCAAATTCTATAATGGAAAGGATTTCAGAACAAAGACAAAAACAAAGTTTACCGGCTGTAAGAATACATTTGTTTTTATAAAATTCCTTGCTTATTGATTCTATCTAATGTAAAAATAATGTGTTTACTCAACAGCAATCAATTCAATGGGGAGGAATTGGCGATGTCGGAATGGCATATTTATTAACCCGTGGAAATGAAGAAAAAGAAATTAATGGCACATTAGCCCAAAAAATATCATCATGTTTAGCTGCATTAGATATACTTTTAACACAGAGTTCAGCCATAGTTGCTTCACATGTAATACCAAATAAAAGAAAACAAACAGATGATACAAAATCGCAATCACTTACAGAGATCGTTGCTGGAATTATGGGTAAAATTACATAATATTAAATTATAAAACATAAAATAAACTAGGGATATTTTATTTGTTGTCGAGCTGCATAGTCACAGATAAAAAGCTAATTAAAAAAATTAAAAAACTATTTTTTTTTAAAAATTAGTGATTCTAATTTTTACTTTGAAGTTGAACCCACAACAAAATCCTATAAAAAACAAATTGTGGCCTTCAAGTATTAATTTGAAACGATTTCACATAACCCAGGGAAACAAAGAATTACATTATTATTATTATTATTATTATACGTATCTATAATATCTCAATGTTATATAACTCGTCTAACAAAGATAAACCGACTGTAGTTTATTACAAAGTTCCAATGTCCAATATTTTGAATAGGTATTTTAACCTAAACTATAAAGTTAGAATAGAACATTATCTGTGAATGTAGACATTTATAAAACTAATGGTTAAGGCAAATACATTTTGCGTTCTTCTAGTAAAATGTTAAACTTTTAGACAGGCATTTCATTCAATAAGTAATATTATTATATTATTAAGTAAGTATTTAAGTATTTACAGAAAACCATTTTCATTTCGATTTCAAGATAAAAAACGACAATTATATTGTATAGGTATCTATTTATCATATAGGAAACTAAATCATATATTTCATTTTTCATAAATTTTGTTTTAAAACTTTGTTATAATTAATTAATTTAATACGAATATCTATGCATTTCAGGAATTCAAGATCCGTCTTCAGTTAAGCCTACGTCTACATTAGCTGATTTAGGATTGGATTCTTTGATGGGCGTGGATATCAAACAGATAATCGAGCGTAGCTTCGGGCTTTCTTTAAGTAACACTCAAATTCAGCAGCTGAAATTTAGTGAATTAGAGAATTTTGGTGCTAAATGAAAAACATATAATCATATTTTTCATCAATAATATTGTTAAATAGTTTCATTTAACTTAATTTTGTAAAGAGCTATTATCAAAACCTACTTCAAATAACAATTTCTAATTCTTTTGATGAGTCTTCAAAATGGGAGAGTTATATTTTATTCTGAATTTTCAACATTTGTAATTACTTTTCAAAAATAAAATAATTATTGAAATAAATATGTGATATGATAAGTGAGTATTTTTATTTTTAAAACTATAATGTTGGTTGAAAAATGTGACGACATTATTTTATTTTCAACAAATATTTAAAATATTGGTAGTACATATTAATAATTTAAATTAAAACAGATATTTCAGTCTAACTACAACTGTTCACTGGATAAGTGATTTTTATCTATCAATACGATTCTTTGCTTCGATGCTGTTTCCCGTAATTCTTTAATCAACTTTTCATTATCCACTGAAACAAATGTACAATAAAGTATATTAAACCAATTATACTCAATCATTTACAAAAAAAAAAAAATCGTCGTTGTAAAAGATACCGACGAACATAATATATCAAAAATTTGTTTCATTAAATGTAAAATATGGGCTAGATTTTAGGCGTTTGGAGGGACCAAGACAAAGAAGTTTATTGGAAGATCTTGTAATTCCTAGATTTGGTAATTTTTTTAAATATCTATTTATTGTTGTATGCAATATCTTAACTACTTATATTTAATTATGTAAATCTTAACCCTAATTTTAGTTCATTTATTTTTGGTATTAAGTTTTTTACTGCAGAAACCTATCATGTGCAAACATGTTTTCCCCTTCTTGGGTACGTCATTAAGCTAAAACTAATATTGTACCTATCTAAAAGAGTGAGTAGGTAGTTAAGTATTTTAAATAATTTTTGGGGGTTTAAAAATAGTTTTAGAACCGTGAGACAGATTTATTGATTTATTTTTTAAAAAAGAGGAGATTAGGTACGTTCTAAAAATAAACAATTCAAGTAGGTGTATTATTAAAATGGAGTGAGAAGTGTATAGGAATTTTGAAATTTGATGGGTAATGGTTATATATAAATATGTACATTTTTTTACGACACTAACAAATATTATTATAAGTATCTATCTACCTACAAGTGTTTCCAATGTATCAAGACGTTCAATAAGTACAATGTACACGGATATGATAAATGTATCAAGTAGGTACCTAGTTATTATAATTGTACGGACAAATTATAGGTTATGATGTGGTTTTGAACAGTTTGCTAAATAAAACGTACGCATTTCAATCAATAACTGCAGAAATATATACGACAGACAGTTGCCTAAACATTAAACTTTTATAGAGATTATATACGTAAAATGGTCAAGTTGTTTATTTTCTAATGTCGATAAATATATTATTCGAGTACATCTATCAATAAAGTATAAAATGCCCCACTATTCGCTATTGCTATTCAAATTGGTATTAAAATTTAGCTTTTAATTAGCGACAGTGCGGGAAACTATTTCAACACGCCAACTAGATTTTATAAAATCGAATAATGAGAAAAATTCGATAAAATTATAAAAAATTAAATCGGTCACGTATTCTAAAGACCACAACTGAAAACGGAATTAAAATCAACTTTATACTTACTATTTATTATACACGAATGTTTGTATTTTGCCCGACCAAAATGCCTTGAAGAGCTAAACGATTACTATCCGTTGTACAATAAATTGTTAACAGTTTAAATAAAATGTGTTTTATTGTTATCAAAAAAAAAAAAATAAATAGAAATTCTTATATTTAGTCACCTAGTTTAATATTGTATGGATCACTAATAAAAATAATAAACAATGCGTTAAAATAAAAAATAATATTTTAACGGTTTAGATTATTGAATTTTTCTTTTCGCCAAAATTTATATTATATTTGAATTTTTAATGTATCGAAAAACAGTCACGAGGGTAACTCGACGATTTTCATATCCATTTTGTGCATCCTTTTAAAATCATTTCTCCAAAATGGTTTGTGATAAATCCGAGTAAGCTCGTTCTTTGCATCACATATTGCAACGTTATATACGAGCAATCCAGTTAAGGGTTCACTAATGGGTGCCTGCTTATTCAACTCCTTCGTGTTTCTTACTCTTAGCATATAAACATATTTAGCACTGTTGTATACAAATAGTTTATTTCTAATAGATCTATTATTTATCATCTATTAAACCAAAAAAAAAAAATCTAAAGTATATAAATAGCCATATGTGTGCGACATCATCTATGCAATGTTAATAAATGTTTAGTTTAATTTACAGTGACCGTATTGAATCAAACTGATTATTTAACAGGGTTTTTTCAGCCGTAGTTAATGTTTCAAAGCAGTCCGATTCTCGTTTACTTAATATCGCATTTTCTCGCGCCGTTTTAATTTCTACGGACGTGACGATCGAGCGCGCGGTAAATGTAAAATCACATATAAGTATAAATACATAAAAAAAAAAAAACAGACGTGCTTTGAGAGTGGATAAAAAGAAAAAAAGAAAGAAAAAATATATAGGTACACATTGTATATGTCTTTTAAAAATAGAGGAAATCCGCCTCCGTCGGGTCGTTGACGACGACGGGCAGCTGACGTCGTCGTCGCCGCGGTCGTCTGCTGCCGCATCGGACAAACGAGAGGAAACTCTCTCTCACGTTTTCGATCCCATAACGGTCGTCCGGAAATAAAAGTGGCCTCTATTCGGGAGGGAGTGGGAGGGGTTACGGAAGACAGCATATGCGGACGAGGGAAGTTGGCCCGGCAAGAGGCGAAGATACGATTGCGGTGAGTGGAGGGCGGAGGGCGGAGAGAAAAGGGTTTCTGGCAGGCACGGTTTTCATAATCTCGTATTATCGTTCAGCGGTCCGGTGATTTACCGTGCGGGTCGTAAATGGTCTTTACCGGTCGCGGCTCGCGGTCCGCTATTGGTAACCAGTTGACAACCGGAGTACGTGCGCGCGTACACGTATCGTATTATTATACATTGGGTATATACCGAATACCTTCCCTATACAGAGTTCGGCCGAAACTGACGTCGCGGTCGTGGTCGTCACCGCCGCCGTCTCCGATCGGTCCAAGTCATATATGCCGTCCTAATTAAAAATTTTTATACATATATATATATATTTCTCCGTCCGCGTATATATACATACACCATACATACGCGTAAAACTGGTTCAAGAAATTGTTTATACGACTTTCCAATGGATATTGTCCTTTTTCGTATAGCATCGTACGCGTTGTTTTCCTGTCCGGCCGGGGGAAGAACCACGCGCGTGCCTATACCCGTACCCGTACGGTTTGTGCGTATGAATGAACGGAAAGAAATTGAAAAAAAAAAAAAAGCAGTTATACAAGCCGTGTGGCTATAATACGCCGCATTGACGTTTCCCGGAAACCGCGTTTGTGTGCCGGAGATTTGAATTTTTGAAAACGCGGCGAAAATATCGACTCGTATCCACAATCGACGCGGCAAAAGTCGAAAATCGAAGTACCAAAATCGCAGCGAATAAAGAACTGCTCTGACATCTACACTGCTCACGTTACCTCGTTACTTTTGAATGTAATATGTAAACACACGGAAAAAAACGGTGTTGGACGCGGTTGCATAATATATGTTTATACGGGGCGTTTTTTTTTTTTTCCCCGATGAACTATAGCAATTTTCCGCGACGATTGTGAATAAAATTGCGGATAAGTGAATTCGATTTTCTGTTTTTCTTTTGTTCGGAGCGTAGCGAGGAATCTATTAGTTTCACTATGTGTGTGAATTTGTTTTCTTTTAAGGCAATTTTCTCTCGTTGGTGAATTTTGGAGATCATTTTTTGATTTTCCAAGAGGTTTTCGAAATAATTGGGAAAACCCCGAAAGAAACGTAAAACGGTAAAAGCGCTCCGTAGTGTTACCGTTTTCCTTGTTTTTATTATGTTTCTACCATAAACATTGCTCCAATAGATGAACGACAAGAGACCTTTTTTGTTTCATTTTTAATCTAGTTCATGATTAAGTTATTCGTTTTGGATTTTGAGTGTAGCGAAGAATGCATTGGTTTTACAAAGATGTTTATTTATTTTTATTTTTTTTATCCTGTGCACAAAAATTCTGCCAGAAATCTTGCTCAATTATTCGCGTGGTACCATTTCTGAAAGGGAATGTTGCCCAAATGGTACTTTTGGAAGGTCGTTTATTGATTTTTCAAAGGGTTTTCATAATACCTGGGAAAAACCGGGATAAAATGTCGGAAAAGCGGAAAACTTACGAAATGAAGATATTAGTAAAAAACTATTTTGGCCTTTTTTTTTTGTGTACAATTTTTCTACCAGCAATTTCGCTCTGATTTAAAATGATAGCACTTTTTCTGAAAAGAAATCTGACTGGGAAGGTACTTAAGGGAGGTAATTTTTCAATTTTCTCAGGAGTTTCCCCAATAAATGTGAAAGCCGGGAATATAGATACAATTTTAGACAAATATTATTAAAGAATCTATGTAATACCTATTTAATTATTTTACCACTATATGCTATATATATTATTGACAAAGTAATACTAATGGCCGAACTTCGCTCAGAATCGTTTTTTCGTTATTTGTTGCTTACAGATATACATTTAAGTGCCTATAACAGTGGCTGTACTCGTCACTATTATGCTAGAACAGCTTTTTAGCCTTTTAGGTACCTATTACTAAATTTTACATTTAATATTTGTTTAGTAAATATACAGCCTAAATGATAATGTAGTTTCTATAATTGTGATGATATGTGGACTAGGCGATATCGCCGTATCAGTTATAATTTTCTAAAAGCAAGGAAAACCACAACAAATTAGAAATAACAATAATAACAAAATATACCTATTATCTAGTAGGAAGATAAAAATAAAACCAAAATTATATTTATCTTCTTCATTGACAGAAACCACTTTTGAGACTCTATTAAAAATCTATACTTTCATCTTAATTTTCATGAAATTACCGAGAGAGAGGGGGGGGGGGGGGTTGAAAACTTAAACTCATCCCCTTGTACACGTGAATCGACTACCCACCGATATTTTAGCATCGCTTTTAATTGGTGATAAAATGCACCTAAACTGTACTGATAATCCGGCACATTTCAAAAAACGCATTACAGTGTTACAGGGAGTATTTTAGAATAATCAATTTTGAAATCAGATTTCGAGAATACTGTTTTATATATTACGATAGTAAATATACTCTCTAAATTGAGTTAACTTCAGGTGACCGGTATAATTATTTAGTAAGTACTAAAACGTTCGGAATCTAAAAAAAAAAATGTTTTAAAAAATAAACGAGACTTAAAACATTGTTCCCCCTCCGTCTTACGGCCCGACGTTACAGCCCCCTAATTACGCCCTTAATCCAGCCTTAAAAATAGACGCGGTCGATTTTGCTGCGAATAACGTTCAACAGCGGACGAGGAATTCGAAAAGTCCGAACGAATGTCCTCCGCGGGAACCGTTTCGGTAAACGTTTACCGGAACCGGTTTTATGCGGAACCGCGGTAAATGCCTAGGCACGAATATTCGCATGTTTGAATATTATTATTCTCACGGGTATTTCGTTTCGGGTGTACGCGGCCGCGCAGGTGTGGGCGGGAAAAACGCGATGCGCTAACCGCCTGTCTAGAGTGCCGTCTAGATAACTGGAGCTTTGACGAAAGTAACTACACGTGAAAATCGGAGCGAGTTTACTAGGAAAAAACGTGTCCGCGGACTAGGGCGTAGAAAAAGAAAGAAGAAACAAACAGCGTTGCAAAACGGAATCTAAAAGCTTATTGAGGCCCCGCAAAAGCGACTGCGCGGAGCGTCGGTATTTCCCGAGCCGCGGCCCCGTGTAGAGACCGTGCACGCGCACCATACAATCTATGTAACGAACTATTTCAAAAATTAAATTTCGATACCCCTCCCACCTCCCCCTGAAAATCGTAAAAATACGTCACTGCGTCGAATGTGCACAACAAGTGGCGGTCGCCACTCGTGCGCCACAGGCATGCGCCAGGCGGTACCGCGGAGAGCAATAAATCGACGGCCGTCCGAATGGCCGGTTACCGTGCGATTTCGACGAAATTAAAATATGATATTCGACCATTTTCAAACCGTCCGCGATTATAATAACGAAATGAATTATTTCGTCAGCGTGACTGGGACTGCGCCTGCGCGTAAAACGCCGGCGCGTTATAAACGCGAACGGTGAAAATGTAATGCCCACGTTACTGTATACTTTTGGAAATCACCGTCGTATAAATATTATTATACGTTATAATCGGTCATAATAGTTGGTAATATCGTTATTAATTATTATAATTATAACACGGGTACGCCGCCGCCGAGCGGTGTATACGGGCGGGCAAACGCGTATAAATCGAACCGGGGTTACCCGGTTTCCCACCTATCTACCTGCAGCGGTAACGCGCGTTAACGAAATCGAAAATTCGGGGTCGTTAACATTCGGCGGACGTCGTTTTGCGTCAGCTTTGATAAAGAAGTAGAAAAAAAAAAAAAAAAAAAACGTGTTTGCTTTCACTTGTCCGCGAAAAAAAAAAATAAAAATAATAATAATAAAAAAAATAAAACCGTTAAAATTTAAAACGATACGTGTGCCGAACGAAAACGCGTCGTTAAACGGACGCGCGCTCGCGCGGTTTCTCGCGTACCACGCGAACGTGCGCCGCCGTCAAACCGTAACGGGTAATCGAAACTGGGCTCGTTCGATAACAATTTATCGCCGATTCGAATTTCACGAGCCGCGGCCGCATTGCCCGGGCGCCCGCGGTTCGCGGCCGCGTCCCGTAAATCAATCGTTCCCCCCGCGTTTTTCGCCGCGTCCGAGGTAATCGCGACCGCGATCGAAATACACGGGGTCGACGCGGATAGCCCCGGCTTCGTCATTTTTCCATACGGTCGACCAGCATGCGTGGGCTGGCGTGGGTGGGGGATGTCCCGGCGTGCCGGCGCGGTCTTCAGTACACGCGCGCGCGTACACAGGTACGCCGTACGGCGTCGCTAGGGGAAAAAAAAATCGGTTTTCGATTTTCAGCCGGTCGAAAAAACCGCAAACTGGTTCTGTTCCCACGCACGCTCCGGCCAGCGGCGCCAAACCCGTAACCTGCGAGGGGCGATCGTCCCGGATTTTTTTTCGACGGGTGGCGGCGGTCGGGGTCGGTCATTACGCAAAGGGGCGACTATTAATGTTCACAGAGCAGAGCGTTTATGACGGGAACTTCATTTTGACCTTGACGATTGACGTACGCGCGATCAAATACGTTTGGGTACTGTGGTACATAGTGATTTTTAAAGCGGGTACGTAATTGTTTGCATACATAATACATAAATCAATTTATAGCGATATAAAGTATTTTTTACACTGCAATTAGTAATTTCGTTTGAAACGAGAATCACGAATTTTAAACGTTTTTTTTTTTTTTAAATAAAGGGAGCGCTCGCCCCTCCCCCTTCCTCGGATCTTCCGCGGGTGGGTGGCTACACAAACTAATTTTGCCCCCCCCCCCACAAATTAGTTTAAGTCGGAGAGCCCACTTTGGTATTTTTAAACATCTTTTTCCCCACTCGTTTGTAGCCGGTCTGTATTGTTTTTTGAAACGTTATTAGTTTTGTTTGTATTTTTTTGCAACGTTATTAGTTTCGTTTGTAATTTGTTAGATATTTATTACAATTTACTGTTATATGTTTTTGTTTTTTTTTTCTTTCTAATGATAAAGTGATAAATTGTTATTTATTAATTTTCATGTTTAACTGACCTCGGAGTAAATAAAGTTAAATTGGCTAATATTCCTATTACAATACAAACAAACAACAAAATCTATGAACTAAGAGGCGTGTGCACATTGAAAGGTGATGATTTGAAACATGAAGGGCATTACATAACCAATTGCGGGCGAATTAAGAATAACTGGAAAAACTTTGATGACCCGGAGAACAAATCAGTACCAATAAAAGGGAAAACGACGGTCCAATGCGAATATTTATTTTATACAGTCTAAATAAAAAATCATCTTTATTTTATCAATTTTTTGTTGTTTCATTCAATTTATTTTACGTATATTATCGTTGTGATGATGGTTTTTGTTTTTGCAAGTAATATAATACGATATGTTTGTTACTATACGATGAGCTTTTAAGGAAAAAAAAAAAAATAAAAAAATTTGTGAGTAAACAATCTTTACAAACGAAACTAATAACGTTACAAAACAACGCGAACCGACTACAAACGAGTGGTGAAAAGGTTGTTTAAAATATCAAAATAGCGGGGGGGGGGGAGGCATCGAAATGTAACATATTTCAATTATGATTGTACCGTTATTAATATTACAATGTCCGCGCTGCCCACTTGTATTTACGAAAGACGCGCGCACCCATAACGCCGTATAGCGGCCGCGTAGTCTTCTTACACGGCGGGACGATAATGCGAGCACATTATTATTGTTATTATTATTATGCCGTCTGCCCACGCGGCTGTCTAACCATAAAAAGAACGTGCGTTTTTTATCAATCTGCATGTTTCGCTATTATTTTGATCGTAATTTATCCGCGCGGAATTTTCGATACCGCGCTTTTGGTCGACACATTTGAATTCTCTCTGGAATTGAAATATTGGAATCTTTGAAATTCCAATATCCCATATAGTCCTGCGTGTTAGACAAATTGCTAAAACGACACTGCTGTAAAATTTGTTGATTACGACTTACCGTTTGTTATGAATGGACAGCCGCGTCGATCATAACTGTCGCGCGAATCGGCCGCAATATCCGTTTTCGGTTTGCGGTTTTCGGCGCCGATTTCGCGACACAGCCCGTAACAATAGTATGTATATGGATACGTTCTGTCGTGCCGTTCTAAAACAAAAAAAAAAAGGTACACGTCAATTGGCACGAATCGCCTTCCACCTGACCTTCAAATTGCCTCTCGTGAATTTTTTTTTAAAAAAGTTACTCGAATCGCCTCCTATTTCAAGTAACCTTCTTTTACCGGAATCGATTTCTATTTCCTTTTTTTTAATAATTATACAATATACACAGGTAGGTATTAGGCAGTGGCGTACCTAGGCCTCTTTTACGGGGGAAGCGAGGGGGGGGGGGGCGAAATATATTTTCACCCATTCTTAAAAATTTTAAAAATATATCAATGCACACATATTGCCACACACATAATTATACAACTCATGAGGGGGGCAATGCCCCTCCCCATAGGTACTTCGCTGGTATTAGGTACACGACATTAGTACACGTGTCATTAGTAGACATTAGTACACGGTATTAGACAATAAGTCGACGTAAAAAAAGCAAATATGTATATGTGTACCCATATGTACTGCATCAAAATTTCACGTATTAAAAAATCAATAAAAAAAAAATTATTTAGATGAAATAGCGTTATGTTTTACTGTGCCAATACAACAGTAATTAATAATAATAACAAATAGTAAACAATAAATAAATATCATTATGTTTTATAGTCAAAAATTTAAATTTAAATTAGTTATGTTGTTTGTTTCCGAGATTTAAATTGATTTGCTAATACTTTAATACATTGAAATTTTCAATATAATAATCGATAGCACACTTCAACTAGCGTTAAATTAATTAATAATTCAGGTATGCTATAGGAGGCGATTCGAGTGGACGTTTTGAGTGCACTCGAATCGTCTCCGAAAACACCCAGAGGCAGTTCGAGTGAAAAAAGATCACCTACCTGAATTTGGCAGGCAATTCGAGAGTACCCAGTCAATTTATCGCGTCAGACCGTTTTAACAAAAATAAAAATAATAAGCCAACAACAATTAAACAAAAGGACACACTCGGCACGACGGGCAAGCCACTGTTATAGGCGAAATGTTGGGAACGAGGAGGGGACATTTAATGTATTCCGAAATACCTTCTGAAATACCCTTGCGAAACGATTCTGAGCGGAGTCCGGTTGCACGTGTTTTGAAAGGTTGTTCGATTATGTTTACGATTTGAAAATAATAGGCACATTTCGTAAATTTTCCCGTTTTTTCCGCGTGCCTTTTTGTTATCCTATACGTTTTCTTTTTCTTTTTACCTGAGATTTCCGGCTCAATTGATACACTTCCCCCGTCTATCGTTGTATAGTCAATAGCGGTATAGACAGTCACGGCGAAAAGTATGAATTTTAAATTTTTGTCTCTCGACTCTGAGTACAATTTCAGTTCTCTACGCCCTTTTAATATAAATCCTTCCTTTCATTGGTCATTGCCCCGATCTCGCAGCGTGCAGTACCGTATACTATGATGTGCAGCGTAGCGAAAATAATAAATTTGAAAAAAAAAAAGGACAGACGTACATCGTATAGCGGGTAGGCCACTGTAGTAGGTGGGAAGTTTGAAAAGGACGTAATAAAAGAAATGTCGGTCGTGTATTTTACCCGTAATTATGCAGAAAAAAATCGAAGTAATTTTACCAATAAAAATAATAACGATTTCCGAGAACGAGAAAAAAACGCGTGTTTTAGTGGAACGAACGGATTCTTCTGACGAGTTCCGTAATAATATTACGGTACCCGCGTCACCCGTAAAAGACACTTAAACTCGACTCGGTTCGTCACCGGACGTTGTTTTACGGGGCGAAAATTCGATTTATCGGCGGCACTCTTCGTGGACCGCGGCGTTCGTTCGCATAAACGGTTTACGCGCGTTTTTGAAAACTCGCGCGCCGCCCGTATTACGCCGTGCAGACGTAAAAGCCGTTCCGAGACCAGGCGTTTTCGTGTTACATACGAAAACGCGCACGGATATTATTATTATTATTATTATCGTTATTGCTATACGGGCTCGGGGTCCGCGGCCGGGGGGAAACGGAATTCATGACACGATCCATTAGAGAGGAAATGTCAAACTGCGACGGTACGCATCGGCGCCCGTACATGCCCGTAATGCTCTGTACGCGACGGACCTCTCGGTATTGCACGATTTCACTCGGTAATGCCAAAAATTATCGGACAAACACGACCGCGGCACGGCGGGTTTATTATTATTATTGTTATTAGAAATACGCATTTATGATATTGTCGTGTTGCGTGCGCGTCGCGCGGCCCCCCCGCCGGACCGTTGCTGCGCCGGACGCGGCGCGGTCGTCCCGGGTGAAACTTTGGCATTGTTTCGCGGCTCGTCGCCCGTCGGCCCGCGGGATCCCGGCCGGCCGCGCGCGAGACGAGCGAATCGCGCGCGCGCGCGCGCGCAACCGGCGACAAATAGAAAACGCGCGGGCAGTGAATTATCGTACGCCCGCCTGTACGGGCCCGGCCGGGATAATTCGCCGCACGTCAATGCGCACCCGCCGCGGGATGAATGTTCGATATTGTTTACCTGTGCGCGCGCGCGCGTTACGACCGCGACAACTGACGGAACGATACGGACGTACTTCGACTACACGGCGGGCGGCGGGCCACCGGTGTCGGCGAGTGATCGCGGGGAAGGCAGAGGGGAAATTCAATACGCACATATGTGTGTGTGTGTGTGTGTGCGCGCAACGGTTGCCCGTCGCCAACGGAAAACGGTTCTGAGCGGAGTTCGGTTACACGTGGTTCGAAAGGCCGCGATGTTTACGATTTGCAAATAATACGTTACAACTCCTGATGTGATCAAAAGGTTACCTCCCCGAAGATTATCTCAACCCGTCATTGTAAAACCAATGCACTCCTCGCTCCGCTCGGAATCGAAAAGATACGGACGTACTTCGCACAACGGCGAAGGGGAAATTTTATGTATATGTGTATACGCAACGATTGACAATTATTGTTAACGAAAAACAGCAAAATTCGGTTGTGCATGTTTTGAAAAGTTGTAAAATTACGATTTGAAAATAATAACTACATTTCGTAAAATTTAGAATAGTTGTTCACTGGAAAAAAAAAAAAAGGCCGTAATATTTTACTAATACATTTCGTACATTTTCCTACGTTTTTTCCGTTAATTGGGAAAACGCATAGGAAAATCAAAAAACAACCTCCTAAAAGTACCATCCCAGTCAGACACCTTTTCGGAAAAAATGCTATAATTGAATGTCGGAGCAAAATTGCTGATAGAAAAGAACAAAAAAAACCATCGTGGTAAAACCAATACATTTCACACTCCGCTCAGAATCTAAAACGTACAAACACATAACCGCTTTATTTATAGATACCGTATATTTTTACGGTTTTACGGTTTTGCTTAATGTACTCGGTGTGCAGCCGTTTTCTTCGCCCCCGCCCTTTTTTCAGCGCACGTCTGCGAACAATGGTTCTATCGAAAATTTCGCTGCGATCTAAAAACCACGAGAGGACTCTATTTCGGCATTTTCGATTAGTTGCTACATCGAGGAGACCATTTTTCGCCTTATCTTGCAATTTTCACAACGGTTGGAAAAACCCGTTTAGGAAAACCGTACGAAATGTACAGAAATGCAAATTTCCTTTTTTTGGTTTTTTTTTTTTTTTTTGTAATCCGGATGAAAATAATTATATAAAAAACTGAAACGTTCACAACGAGAATTTTCAAAATATTCTGGAGATTCTCGGGTTATTCAATAATCTTCTTTTTTTTTTTGTATACATTTTAACAAAAATTGTATTTAAACTAAAAATGCATATACGTATGGCATTTTAAATATGGGTTTCAATTTGAAATTCGAGTGGTTTCACCCCAGAAAATAATTGTAAGAAATGTTGGGACAATGTAAAATTTTAGAATGGCATTTTATTCTATTTATTAAGTATTATGTTTCCATCAGGTTTTCATATAGATCACGTGAATATAAAAATAAAAGTTTGTACGATTTATACATAAAATTAAATATTTTTTAAAAATTCACGTACATACTAACATTTTTAATTTTCATAAAATTGCAATTAAAATAATGTATATTATATTTTAATTTTAATTACCTGACCTGTACCTGTAGTACCATTGTACATTATTCACGTGAAATTTTTTTTTTTTTTTATTAACAATATTATTAAAACAACTTATTCAAACGTGTATATATTTTTTACGTATCAATAAATATTCAATAGTTATTTCAGTAGTTATAATAATATATTTAATTATTTAATTCCCGGTTTCACCGTTTTTTATGCAGCGTCGTGGAAAGTTCATTTAAATTTTGTTCCTGAATGCGAACACTGCAGATCAGGTTAACAATCAAATAATTTTTGTTTAATACGTCTTGTATGCGTATGGTTGGGATTTTATCGACGCGGGAAACAACTAGTTTAAAAATATCCTGTTCGATAAGTTAACCTTTACGTATATTATATCGGTTTAGGTAAAACGTGTTTTTCGCAAATATATAATCTCGTGTATGGTTTAGTCGTTTTGGTCGCATGTTTATTATAGCTATTTCATTAATTCAAACGAAATTTTACTCTACCATCAGTAGTCACCACGATTGACGACCATTAACAGTGCGTATTATATGTTACATTGAACGCGGACAATTTTATCGATTTATCCATTAAAAAACTACTACGAACGTGGATTATTCAAATATTACTTTAAAACTATACTGTGTACATATATATACAGGCTGTCTCACGAAGATATACCCCCCCTTGAGTATCTCCGGAGATAGAAAAGATAATCAAATTATGTTTTTTGTAAATATACAAAAATATGTGAGTAATAACTCACAGGGACAAGGACTACAAATATTTATATTTGAATTAAAAATTAACTTTTATTTTATTATTTTTGGAAAATGTTAAGATAGCCTCTACAGAATTGTAGAGTTTTTTTTTTCTGAAAATTTTAATGTATCACACATTTACATCCGATACATAGTTTCTAAGTAACAGCCGTTTTAAATTCTACTAGTCCGTGTGAAAACCAATGTTATCGCGTTATTCCCTAGAAACATCTATAGAATGGCTATCTTAACATTTTCCAAAAATAATAAAATAAAAATTAATTTTTAATTCAAACATAAATATTTTTAGTTCTTATATCTGTGAGTAGTATACAAAAAACGTAATTTGATTATTTTTATTTTCTCCGGAGATATTGAAAGGGTATATCTTCGTGGGACAGCCTATATACATATGATGTATCAGGCAAACGTAAAAGACAATTTTTTTATCAACTTTGAGAGGCTTTTTCAATGATATCAAATTTTACATTTTGGAAACTAATAATTTAAAGGAATATAAATTTGAATTAGATAACCTGCAATATTGCAGGTTAAAAAATACGATAAACGATATACGGTTTTTTTTAATTAGAATTAGGATTCAATTTTGTAGTTTTCACTAAATATTTAAAATTAATTTTTTTATTTTATAACTTTATAATACGATATGAAAGTCCAACACCGGATACGGTAGGAAGAAAATCGGTTTTAACGAACATTTACGACAATATTTTTCACAAATAACTAATCTAAGCAATATTGCCTTATTTTATCGAATCCTTATCTTTACTTAACCCGTATTTAGCTTGTGTAAAATATAAATTTGACGTATATACAGCCCGTGTAAAACAAAAAAAAAATATGCGTGTAAAGATGTCAATTGACGAAATTTGATTAAAAATATCGGAAAACGAACTAAAATGGAAAATATGGTTTAAAAATGACCTTAAAAATTTAAAACGTCAATAAATGCAAAAAAAAAAAATGCAAGTCGTACGAGTTTGTAAACGAATTTGTTGTTACGTAATTCAAACGATGTACTAATAAAGCTGCGATTCACAGTCAGCCAAAAAAAAAAAAAAAAATGCCCTTTCCTACGAATTCACGGTCCAAATTATAACCGACTCAACGACGTTATATTTACTGTTCGTACATGCGACGTGTACACCCCTGTAAACCCATAATAATAATAAATTATCATTCGTCCTTATGGCCAATGGCCATTTAAACCGCGGGTACGATATTAAATCTGAAAGGGAAACTTTTTCTTTGTCATAAATAAATATTAGACACCTACGATCCTTGAATACTAAAACCGACTACTTGACATAAGTTAACTTCTGTCCATTTAAAGATAGGCTTTACTCCGTACGATTAATAATCATTTATTATGGACAGTGGGTTCATAAAAGCGCAATGTTATTACGGCTGGGGGGACAGAGATTTACTGTTACTCACGGAACCAATAGTGTTTATTGTTATACTTGTTGCGTACCTACGCGAGCGTTGTTTCATTGTACGCAACTAACATGCTATACATAATAAAATTGTTGTATTGTATTAACAAATTACGAAGAGTGAGTGCACTACCAATACACGTACCCGTGAAAGTTTTACATTGATTTAGTTTCGAATTAAAAACGTTATAAGTGAGTTTCGTAGATTTCACATTTAATATTTTATCTATAGATACACGTTTAACGAATACAAATAAATTTTCTAGCGTTATATAGTAGACACGGGAGGCATCGTTGTATATTAACTAATAATTTTCGGATTACTTATTTGTTTAAAACTGATTTTCCTAAGTAAAAATATGCCAAATAAATAATAAATAATTTTAAATTCTACGTATACGATGAATTTTAAATCCGTATAGGTATTGTTCTTTCGTGTACGAAATACCTTTTTTTTTTTTTGTTCGTCTAACCCGTTTGGCGCGAGCGATATTTTTACGTAATGTAGATTCAATTTTTGAACTTTGATACAGATACTGTTAAAATATTATAACAAATAATATGCGTCGTAACAGTTTTTTGTATGTACAATTATTACGTTATTTGAATGTTTAAATTATGCCAATTTTGAAATGAGTTACTACGCGAACGAATTTTGAATACCTATTTCGTAAGAGATATTTAGGTATCCAGTTCAAGAATTGCTAAATAAAACGTTTCCATTTCGTAAAATGAATGAAATATTGTCATCTAGTAAAATAATTTATGAATCCTGTAATCCTGACGGTCTTATACTGAACTGATTGCAAATGTTGTTACCTATATACGGAAAGCCATATATTTTATTCCATAAAAACCTTGCATGAAAATGGCTTCTAAAGGTAAAATTGTATTCCCGAACACATATACCTAATACGATATTAATTATACGATTTCAATTAGTACCTACATTTCAATGGAAAGTAGGTACCTACATAAATTATTTATAATGTAGTCAAACTCATCTTGTATGCGTGTATAGTGGAATTCAGTCTGTTTGGATCGATATTGAACAAAGCAATTCGTTGTAGCTACAATAATGGTTTAGGGTTTGCGTTGAAAACCGAGCCGGACGGTGCGCAGTGGGCAAATATTTGCGCAGTCAGTAAATGCATACGCGGAATACGCTACATACGATGCATACGAGAGTATAACGTGTACACAATATAGTATTCCATTATTCAATCAAGTAAAATACATCTAAATTTGTATTTTATTGTATACACGAGTGTGCGTTATTTACCCGTTTCTTTTTCTTTTTTTTTTTTTTAGAAAAAATATATCTTACCCGAATCTGCTGAAGTTTATAAGTACGTTATTCAATATCAGTCGGAAAAAATAAAACTCTCGACGCTAAAGCTATTATTAATATGCATACGTTTCTACAGATGCGTTTCGACTTATTGACATAATATACGGACGCGGAGTGCGCGTAACGTATTATTTTGTGAATAGTATACAAATCCTAAATCCGAATAACATTGATAACATTGTAAATTTTCTACGGTCGGTTTTTTTATACACGCCAATGAATTATCGACGTTTACGCAATACCGTGCAATTATTAATAGTTTTTTTTTTAAAAAAAAAAACTCGCGAGAAAAAAATCCAAAAAATATTCCAATAAGTTTGGATATTGGAACACTTATACATTATTAAACCCAACGGTTCAGTGATCAGTTCGAAATTCCGCCCGTTCCTTTCGACCGGGCAGGTGCACTTTTGCAGTATTTACGAATAGCGCGTTATTCATACTGAAAAAATAACTTGATCCGAATATCGTGATTAAAAAATGTTGTTCTTCAAATATAATACTAATAATACGTTCAGACGCGTAATTATTTTAGTTAAATAATTAATATTTAGGTTTCCAAAAACTTTTTTTTTCTTTATATACATACACATTATATACACGTACTATAGACATAGTGGCGACAACCGGGAGTTTTGTTTTTGCATTTAAATAACTTGCTCGGGTTTCGTTTTTAACATATATACACATAGTTATTAATGGGTGGTGGGCCGTACCTATCTGATTACCAGACCGCTTGGCGCTGATAACCGGTTGGGAAGGCATTAAAATATCACATCATCATCATTATATACATGTATAAAAAAAAAACCCACATTTAATTTGTATACACGCACAGTTATGTAGGTTACCTCATACCGAGCGATGTTATGCTTTCTATACCTACGCTCCAATATAGTAACATCTCATTGACAGACTGTCAGTCACCTGTTATTGGTCCCTAGGCTACAGCTACTATAAGCGAGTACACCTGTACCAATGTTCATATTGTAAACGTGACTGTACACTTGGTACCCTGACATGCACACCGGTACCCACCACCCCGAGTAAGTATCATTTAAACATTTTAATAGCATTTTTCCAGAACTGTATGTTATAATATTCACACAACTCGCCAAATAATGTTGTTAACTATTGTAGTATGAAATATCAATATTATATGTCTAATAAATTCGCTGGAATTCTGAACAATTAATACAAATAATGTAAAAATCGCTTTTAAGACTAATAATAATTTAATCAAACATATGAACAATAGAACTGAAAACTTCACAAAAAACTATTTTGAAAACGTTGGTACACATAAACTTAATTTTAAATGTAAAAAATTGTGTATAGGTAAGACAAATAGACATTTTAAAATAAGATGTAAAGAACACATTTCTGAAATAAAATCTAAAAAGTCTGCCCTTAATTCAAATTTCGGTAAACATGTTTTAGAAAATAACCATGATATAAGCTTATTGATATTGATACATACTTAGAGATATTAAATATCCGAAATAGCATTTACATTAATTCGGTTTTAGAAGAATTACATATCATGTACAATGAAATAAAGAAAAATAATTTTTATAATATTTTAAATCTACAAACCGTTTTTAAAAATAACATCTTATATCAACACATTTTAAATAATAAATAATGACTAAACGATTTATATTTCTTAACATATTTATGTCTAATAATAGCCCATTTTAAATAATCTCTCCTATTAAAATAAATTATTTCTATGTAAAACGACCAATGTTTATAATTTTTTTTTTATGTATTCCTTCATTTAATTTTGTATACTCAGTCGCGTTGTATATTTTTACTGTGATATATCTGATGACGAATTTTTAATTCGAAACCGGTCGTATAGTACATTTGTAATACTCCAGGCCACGCATTTATACATTCATATTTTTTTTATTTTTATGTATACATTTTTTATTTATACATTTATTTACTATAGTTGTAATATTATTATTTAATTTAGTATACAAGCTAATTATATAAATATAAAAAAAAAAACACAATATCTATAATATTATTAAGATTATAGATGGCTTTTCTATAGTCCACTACTGAATATTTAACATTGTAAATTTGTTGGTATATGTTTTAAGATTTTGTCTGAAGCTACGTTCCTACGTATTGGTTTTACTATTTCGTGTCTGTAAACAACTTTTTTACCAGACATTTTTGCTCCAATCAAACATTTTACAAGAACTCTCTTGTTAGTCAGTAGTTAGAGAGGCCATTTTTAGATTTTACTTGTAGTTTTCTCAATAAATGAGAAAAATTGGCAATTCTTGTACGGTTTTTATTGGTTTTTCGGTTACCTCGGCAACAAGGGAAAAAATACGACTTATAATACTTTGCTCTGAATCGTTTTTCGTAACCAATGGTTTATCGTTGCGTACAATGTACAAATATATATTAAATAACTCTATGTATATCCACCCTTCTAACCTCGAACTTTTCACTCTACTTCCCTCCTTAAACAGCGGCAGCACATCTAGTATTATACTAAACGTATAAGCTTTGGTCTTGTAATACAACATAAAATTTAATGAACACGTAAGATTTTTAATTGTTCAATACCTGAAATTCCAATAGGGTTTTCAGATATCATTATCTATGGTTCCTCCGATTAAGTATCTATAGCGTATATTGTGTCACTCGGTGTTACGTTATACTTATTATAGAAAATAGACGAAAATACAATAATACGGTGACTGTACTCGCGTTTTTCGTTTCGCATACAAACCTATTTAAAACGAATTAAAAAAGTAAAAATGTACAATTGTTTAAAAATTATTTCGCGTATTACACACGACACTTCCGCGGTGCTTTCTATACGCACGACAGTGGGCACAATATATAATCAGTACTCGGGCGAAATAGTGTGTGTTTGAAGATACCTATAATATTATATTGTCATAAACATTATTATACCCTATACACGGCGTATTTCATACTCGCTATTGTGCTTTTGGATATTTTTATTTCGGCCTATTGACACGGTCAAACGGTATACGTAGACATAATATTATACATATTATGTGTAATGTGCATAGATGCGATATTAAATATGTGTTCAAATTTAAAAAAAAAAAAAAAAAAATAATAAATACCTTTTCTCTTTCTGCCGCGCATAATAACGTTTTGTTTAAACTATATACCGAAAAAGTCTCTTTTGAAAACTCTACTTTCGTTTTTTCTTTTGTACGCGTACAAAATGAGTAATACGTGTAATAACATACACATCTATACACATATTCAAGAGGTTAACATTTCCGGCTAGTACCTAACTTAATCTACCCGTACGCGTATTATGTAAATTGTGCAGGTGCCTGTGTTTACTGTGGTATTTGTGCGCAAATTTTTTTGCCCGATGAAATATCGTACTTGGTAACATATATATTTTGTTTGTTAACTATTTACCGTGCGTCTTATATAATAAAACGAGAAATAACAAAATCATGTTAATGCGACGGTAAACACAAACCAGTTGACGCGTATTCTTATATATATTGATGCGCGTTGATTTTTCGTAAATATATTAAACCCGATGAAAGTTCGCACACATTGCCATTGTTTTGTTTTTTGTTTTTTGTATCGTGTATATGATCGCAATTCGGAATCGAGTTCGCGAAAATATGCTTCACATACCGTCCCGTTATAACAAAATCGGCACCAAAAGAGATTATAATATACAATAGTGACTTTTTGTACCTATACGTCCCTGTCGAAAGCGTTATTTATTCGATATTTATACTTGTGCGGGTCAGACGTAGCCCGGACAGTGTCGGAAAGGACAAAGGAAAATAACGTCTTGGGTAAGGTTAGAGGACAAGCATAAAAAAAAAAAAACCAAAAACAATGCGGCAATAAAACATAATACATAAATGACACGCAAGCGTATGCGATATATATATACATAAAAGAAAATAAATATTCAGTACCTATACGGCTGTGTGTATACCTATGCCTAACCTAACCTAACCTATGCGCGTAATTTTTGCTTCTCGGTTCTCACAGTGTGTTAAATTTCGGTTAAACTTTCATCGTAAATAACTACCGCGGTTAATTGCAGTTTAGCGTAAATTTAGGAGTGTCTAGGAATATTTATTAGTCTAATAAACTTATTATATATATATATATATACATTTCGTATGTATACGGCGTACCCATAATAATATTATATAGAGCCCGCGAGGGAAATTGCTAAAATTTCGGTCGTATTATATTCAGAAATGCAGTTTGACAAGTTCTGTTACACCGGCAAGTCCAAATGTATTTTATTTCCCCCCCCCACCTAAATCGTGTTACAATTAGCATGTGGATCATCTGCTGCAGTCGGCGTTGCGGTTGTCGAGACTATCGAGAGCCGTAGGGACGCCGCCGCCGTCCGCCGAGCCCCCCGTGCACGCGCCCATCACTTTCTCTCAGCGCCAACGTTCAGTTTCGTTTACCGATACATTTTTGGCCGTTATGCTTTCTCGCTCAAAAAAATACTGTCAGTAGTCATAATCGTTTATAATTTTTTTTTTTTTTTTTTTTCTACGGACACATTTCAGTGCTCTACGATTATCCGGTCATCGGGGTCACGCGATCAAACGATCAATTCCGAACGCGCGCTTGTTTCGGTTTCGTATACTACACGTCCTGTACACAGCTAGCGTACACTTATCCGGTTGTTATTATTATTTTTTCGCGTGATTTGCCGAACTAATGGGACTTGCTCACTGTTTCGAAAAATACACCTGTAAATCGATTATAGCCGCGCGAAAAGCATCCTTGAAACGAAAGAATATTTTCGATGCACTAGTTTTTCTTTTATTGATTATATTATTATTGTCCGGGGTTCATGAACGTGCGCGCAGTTTTTCACTACACAGGAAAACATGCCAAGCACGACGTTCGAATTCGTTTCGTAACAATAAAAACATCGTGTTTAACGGTGTCGATATTTTGCAGGCACATTCGGTACGTATGAATTGTAGGCAGTCGAATTTTAGAAGTCAATAGCGAATGTTTCGAACACGGTATTCGGGAAATTATTATTTCTTCATAATTCCCAAACGTGTTTATAAAATCTTAGGCGATTGTTTCGGCGTATATTTTTCTTCCTGTACGATTGTATGGGTTTTATGAATTTTAATGGCTGCAACACTCACGGAAACACTGTTATAATACCACACTCCACCGATAGACGGCCATGTGTACGTATTATTTATGTATTTTTTGTTCAATGTACATGCATGTATACGGGCATTGACAAAACTTCAAATTTTAAATTACCTGTCAATGCTCAGTTTTACAAAACAAGTTATTTGTATGGTCATTTGACAGTCTATCGAAAATATAATATGCACTTAAAGTAAAATATACATATTGCCTCTAAAAGCTGTTGTTGAAAAGAACTCGTGGATTACATGTGGCTATATTTTTATTCCCTTCGGTTTTAATATTAAAAAAACCGGACACACTTCGCATCACGGGCAGGCCACTGATATATAAGTAATTTAGCGTATGTTTTTCCTTTGTAACTATAATAACCAAGAAATAACAAAATCGAAAAAAACCCCCCAAAAATGTACCTATAGTGGGAACTGTTGAAAATGTCGATAAATTATGTTTCGTATACAATACCACTGGTCGGAAATTTTACATCTTTTATAGTATTACGGAGTATTTTATCCAATGAAAAAGTGTTTAAAAAAAACAACATAAAAAGCAATTTTCTGGAAAAATAACTGAGAAATTTTGAAATATTTTTAAATGCAGTACCTATAGTCATGAAACATACATTTTTCGAAGTATCAAATGAAAATATCAGAGTATTTTCACAAACCGAAAATAAACCACACAATTTAGTAAAAACTAACGGCTTCTTCGGTATACTCAGAATCTGAAATATTAGGTTGAATTATTATATTATATTATATTATTATATGCTTAATATCTATAAATAATATGAATATTCTCGGATAACGGTAATTTTCAGAATCAAAACTTTTAAAAGTAGGCTACAGATGTACAAAAAATAAAAAATGTCAATTCTTATAAATTTATTGGCGTGCAACATACAAATTTATGACACGAAGTAGCTGCAGGTTTTTTTCAGGTTACGCATCATTAAAATACAGCTGTGAAAAACACTCAACCACTCATTTGACATATCATTATTTCCGTTCAATAACATCTTTACTTTATTGACAGCTTTATAAACATGGTCTACGATGATCCATCGTAGACTTAAAACGCATATTTTTGCTATGATATTTTACGTTGTCAAAGTACTCTCGTTGTTGTGTTATATAATTATTATGAATAATAATAACTAGAGTCGAATAGTAGAAAGGCTTGTTGCTTCTGTTGGGTTCGCCACACTGCTCCTAACACTGTTAGAATGTATAGAGTAATTTGATTTATATATGTACGCAACGATAAAACATTACTAAAGAGAAACGATTCTGATTAGAGCATTATTAGTCGCATTTTTATGTCCATGAACTTGACTCACCTATTTTATAGGTTTAATCAACTCCAAACCAATACAAAAAGTTTAACAAATAGTTAGCAAATATTAACAAATTTATTGTAGGAGTTAGCAAAATCATTTTTGTAGAAGTTAAAAAAACTGTTTTCATTTAGAGGGGCAAAGTTCAGGTAACCCGCCCACTTTTTCCGATCGTCTTCAAACAAACGCCAGTAGTTAGCAGACAGTTAGCAAATAAGCAAATAACAGCAATCTGATGGCAATATTCAATTTTTAAGAAAAATAACGATAATAAGATCAAAAAATTACCTTGACAATGTAAAAACAAGATCAAACATTTTACATGAAAGTTCCTTTGTAATTTTTGATTGAAGCGAGATTTCCGGTTGAATAGTTATTTGCAGATACACAAAAATCGATCGTAGTAAAACCAATACAGTTTTCACTTCACGTAGAATCTGAAATATGTATGGATTACACGACATAAATTAATATCGATAATTTATGTATCGTTTCTACGCGATTTTATGTTATTTGGATAAAATATACGAGATCGATATGGGTCAATTTTATTCTATTATGTTTCTAAAATAAATTGCATATCGTATATCGTCATAATAATATATTTGAATGACAAAAACTATTTGTAAAGTGAATTTTGAATTTTGTATTTATTTTTCAGAGACATTTTAAACAAAAACCGAATGAATATATCACGATAATGATATAATTTACTACAGAACATATGTGTTACGAATTTACGAATTATCTCGAACGAAATAAAATTGAAAAAAAAAAAACGTTCCATGCTTTCCAACAATATCCATTTTTAGTATCGCGGGCAGAGGTCATAACGCATAAGCCGGCTTCTTGAGATTAATATTATTATATACACGCACATATTATACTCGTGATGCGTATTATCGTATAGATGAGAGGAATGAGTATACCTATCTATATAATATCGTATCCACCGGTAACGATTTCAATTTCTATATGAAAAAAAAACCGCATGTATGTATGTGTGTATGTATTGCAAAACCAGTCGAGTAAAAATATGAAGAGGAGAGAGATACTGCAGAAAAAGACGGACCGAGAGAGTGTGTGTGTGTGTGTGTGTGTGCGCGTGTGCGTGTGTGTGTGAGAGAGAGAGAGAGAAAGAGAGAGAGAGAGAGTGATAAACGGACAGACACGCAGACGGACAGACTGCTGCTGCTGTTGCTGCTGCAGACACTACTATACTATACTATACCCATAGTATATGCCTTACTACAGGAAATGTGCGCAGGAGGAGAAAGAGAGTCCTCCTGTAACCGGTCAAACGTTCAATTTCATTCACAAATCCGGTGACTTTCCCCTCCTATACACAATACTCGGTATACGCGTCGATATATTATACAGAAAAACGAATAATCCCCACACAAGTTCCCCGTGTATTATATTGTAGGTAGATATGACTCGGGGCTTAACTCCCCGCCGACGACTGTAAATATTATTATATCGTGCCAGTGTGGCGTACACCGTACCGGGGCAGTGGTAGCTGATATTCATCATTGCTCGGTAATAAGTGGCCCAGTAGAGTATGTGTGTGTATGCGTGTATGTGCGGGACCGCGAAAAAATCGAAAATGCCGACGAATCTCATCATGATCATGACATGGCGTATGGGTCCACCGTAGTACGGATTGTTAAAAAATAATAATAATAACGATAACAAACTAGTACGATCGAAATTGCGATTTTTTTTTTTTTAATTTTCGTTATAATTCGATAAATCGCATTTTTTTTCCCCCCGAGTAATAATATTGCAGATATCGGTATCATATCGATATCGTATAATTCGTCAACGGCAGCGTACCAGCCGAATTTCACATCCACAATGACGAAATCACGGTGTTCAGTATTCGCGATTTATATATTCTTGTTTGAAATTATCGTTAACGCGGAACTGACTACGGTAGAGGGCCGATCGTGGACTCAAAAAGACACCGGTAAGTACTTACCTATATCACAGTGCACGTTGAACAAATAGACATATGAAAACTACCCGCGGTTAGGTCGCTTGTAACCATCTACATAATCCGATTACGAACGAAAATTGAATAAAATCCATTCGAGTTATATTTTAATACGGGGGGGGGGGGTTAATTTGAGTGCGATTGTAAATTATTCGCTGTAAGGACGAATTTGTGAAATCAATTTTATCGAAATAACGCAACGGCGAATACGAGTTTCTGAAAAGATATGCTCGCCTACGTGCGGGCTACAGCAAATAGCACAAGCGACGGCCAGATTCGGATGTTTAGTTTAAGTACGTGGATACGACAAATAAACGGTCGGAAAAGACGATTAGAAATATCGTAAAACATTATGAATTTATCGAAGACGTTTTATGTTACCTATACATTACGCGCTACTTATTTCTATTAAAACCGGTTCACCGATTGCAGTCATCGTAATGTCAACTAGTATAATAATTTTTATTTAAATTTAACGCGGCCCCGACTATTTTTTCTAAATTAAAATATTAATTCCTATATTCCTATACCATCATACATCTAAAACTGTTCGTAAAACATTTGACAAACGTCTTCAGGATCCGCGGGGAAAGTAGTATTCAATGTTCGGGTCACAGTATTACTATAATTAGTTTTTCGATATTTTTAAAAATTTCAAACAAACTATTTGTTATTTATTCATTAAAATATATTCGCCCGTATACGAGTATTATTATACGTTTCGATCGGAGTTCGAACCTATACGGGAATTATGTTCGCGTCGTATTTTGCTTACAGGCACGGGTACACGGGACTACGGATACACAACACGCACACATTGTTTATTTTGTGTTGTGATTTGTGATTTATTCACATTTCTATAATTGAAAATATCCGTTATAGTGAAAATGCACAGTAATACGTTTTTCTTCGTCTTACTTTGAAATTACAAAATGTTTTCAGAAATTTATCACGAACCAGTAGGAGGTACCTATTGTTGCAGACTCTTTAGGTATCTTATTGAAAACGCGTATTATTACAATAAACTATATATGCGTATATGAATTTGCGGTTGAAAAAAACGTCTAACCGCAGAAAAAATTAAATTTTTTAATGGACCTTCGTGTTCGCCGACTTGGCCATTATCAATAATTTTATTGCGATTTTCAAAGTTGATTTCACTAAAAAAAAATAAAACAAACACAATGGCCTGAATTTCAATTCACGATGTATATTAAATGTAAAAGTTTATCGAATTCAATATCGTATTATATTTTTCCACTCAACCTCATCATTAAATAAAAAAAACCTAGTTTTTTTTTTCACTTTGTAGATTGTATATTTAAATTCTATAAGCAATTTATTTGAAATAATTTTTAAAAAAGTTCGTTATAATTTTAAGATTGATATTTTTGAAAAAAAAAAACCATACACGTGTTTTAATCCTTTTACATATTAGTTGTACACAAAATTTCAGTTTACGATTCGATATCCTTTTGTTATCTGAGTAAATCATAAATCGTTAAAATAATATTCGCCAATAATAACTAAAATGCATATTGTGTGTTAGGTGTACTTCATTTTTAACAAAGTAAAAACACTAAATTGTTTCGTGTGAATAGTAGAAATAATTATCATAACGATATTCAAACACTACCTAGTACTTATAATATTTTAAGTATCTAGTGTTACTATAGTGATTGCCCACTTATTAGCATAATAATCAAATAAAAGTGAAATGATTTTAATATTAGTTTTTTAAACCGTCCTAATTGCGCTAACAGTTACAAAAAAAAAAAAAAAAACAAACTGTGTACATAATTATTATTGATGATCGTATACGTACGAAAGTATTAAAGATCAATGACCACTAGGTACGTAATAAAACTGAATCACCGAACGGAAAATGCATCGACGAACATCGACACTTAAACTAATTACTTATACTTGTAACATATTATTCATACATCTGCAAATGCTTTGGACTCTCTGCTTATATTATAATCAATGATATTTATTCAAATTTGGACATTTCACCATCGTCTTAATCGCGATATACTTAACTTAGAATCAGAAACGGTATTTAATTGTATCGATACATACATTGCTAATAAATTTATAATCACTAATATTATATTTTTGGATTCTGAGCGGAGCGAGGAATGTATTCGTTTTACGACGATGTTTAATTTGTTTTTTTTTCTGCAAACAACTTTTCTACTAAAAATTTTGTTCTGATTTTCAAGTATACCATTTTTTTGTTTTCATTGGAAATTTTACTGGGGTGGAACTTTAGGGATGTCATTTACGAAATTTACGAAATGTATTGTTTTCAAATCGTAAATATTACGACCTTGCAAAACATGTATAACCGAACTCTGCTCAGAATAGTTTTTCGTTACGCACATTAAATTTACTCTTTACCTACCCAGCTACAACAGTGGCCCACCCATCGTGCGAAGTATCTGCTTATGTGAAATTGATTATTATTGTTCCGTAATTTCAAATTAGTACACTTAAAACAGACTACTCATATTATAAAAATTTGGAATTCTGGAACAAGCAATATTATATTATAATTTCTTTACTTTATTTAATACAAATTTAATTAATTAATTAAAATTATTCGGGTTATAGCAGGTACCAATACTAAACTTATTTTATATTATGAACGAAGCGAAGAAAATAGTTTACTGCAGAGATGGTTTATAATTTTTTTTCTGCAAACATTTTAAACTCTGAGAATGCGTGGAATGGTTTTACTATGAAGTGTACAAAAAAACAAGAAACTTTTTTTGTTGCATTCGTTTGATTTTCTATACGGTTACATGTTTTCTGAAAGTAAATTGTAAGTAAAAGTTATTTTCAATTTTGTTTTTTTGTTATAATTTGATTATAGATATTCGTGAACACCTAAAGTTTTCACAAAAAACTTATATAAGACATTTTTAGACGTGGTCAAATATTTAAAACATTCTACAATATAAATTATAGAATAATTGTTCGTGTTTGTATTATGACTCACAATTTTTAATATTTGTATAGAAGCTAAAAAAGTTTACCGAAACACTTAAATTGGAAAATATTACACGAAATATTGTGATTTTTACGGTATTTATCAATATTTGAACTTGAAACGTTAACGAAAAAAAAAAATCATGACTACAGATTTCGAAACTTGCACGATGCCATACGTACAACTTATGATAAACATTGTATTACGTTTTCGAGCATTTTTATGAAACCAAACAAATTTCATCGACATATAAAATATCTAAAATTTTAAATCTCCCAAAAATCGCCAGAATCCTTTGGAAATTATTATTTATTACTTTTTACTACTGACAACTGTTGTGCAATGAAATCATAAATGTATTCGTACTCGTCAGTTTCCACGTATTTTTTAATTTCTAAACTACCTTTAATTGTTTTAATTAGTTTTAAAAATAATAATTCGTCGTTTTTATTGTATCTAGTAAATAGTTTTTATTAATATTAAAAATGAAATCGCTGACAGAGAATAAGAGAGATATTGAAAACGACACATGTTAAAAAAAAAAAATAAAATAATAAAAATCATAGAAAATATATACTAACTACACTTAATTCGTATAGATGTAATGTAGACTATATAGACTATATAGTAGTGAAAACGCTACGTATAAACAAACATTGTTGCGCAAAAAAACAAATTTAACCAAATAAAAGTAAAAATAATGATAGTTTATTAATTTCAATTCCGATGTCCGTGAAATAAGTAATGCGCCACAGTGAAATTCATACTAAAGCGCATACTACGAACGTGTCTCTATCAGTCAATAAGATGTCGCGGTTTTTTTTTTCTATAGACGATAAAAACAATAGAAAAAATTAGACGGGTAGTTGAAAAACTAATTTATTACATGGGTATAAATTAAAATCGATTTTGAAGGATTTACAAAATACGAACGGCGATAGTATGCGTCATGTAGAACACGAAAGAAAACGACGTGCCTGTGAATATCGACGACGGGCCGCGCGGTGCCGAAAATACAATGCATAAAAAAATAAATAAACACGAGTGTTCCATACCGATGACACGTCTCGCGCTGTACGTTCCACGGGCGTTTATAACGGTCGCAACATCGTCCGATTTTTAAACCGGAGCGACGGCGACAGTTAAAGAACAATAAAAAAAAATAATCGCCATTCGAAATATTCAAACACGGCTGATCGCGTGTCGTCGTCGGACCGCGGAAAAGAGCCGCGCGAATAATAATCGCTGGGCGGCCGCCGAACGAAAGCCGCGTCGGGAAAAAACAAACGGGACTTTGTCCGACGTGGTTAATACCGTGCGGATGAACCGTCGAATATTTTTTTTAATGTTTTTTTTTTTTTTTTTCTTCTGACTTTTATGGATTGGACAACGTACGGTCCGCAGTCGGCGCGTCGGAACGGTCGTAGCGCACGAGCCGCCCGGAAGTGTCCGTCGCCGCTCGAAACCGAAAACGCGCGCCGGCCGTCGTCGGCGTTTTCAGTAACGTCGCGGAACCGTTTCGGCACGGCGCGCCGCTGTACAGTATTCCCCCCTCCCCCATACCACGCGCGCGCGCGCGATCGTCCCGGCCGGACCGTGCGCGGGCCTATTTATAATACGAACGCGAAAACCCGCGCACACCGTAACAGGACCCGGAACGCGCGACAACGGCGGTTCGCCGCGAAACGCGTTACGAACGCGGCGGCCGCGGCCGTATCGGTCATAACGGATCCGCTTTTAAGCGACGCGCGGTGGTAGACTCCGGAGAGAAAGAGAGAAAAAAAAAAAACTATGAAACCCCGTCGCGGAACGATTCGGATAATCGCCGAACATTACCGCGGCGGCCGGTGCGCAATGCCTGCGGGCATGCCCGCTCCCGACCCGCGGACCGCGTTCGCGACCGAACGGAAGAACCACGACCGCGCTTTAATAAAACCGAAACGACACTTGGCGCGCGCGCGCGCCCGGTAACGGCCGACTCGCGTTAAACGATACGAATTCGGCCGCGACACTCGAATTTCCCGTGCCGCGTTTTCCGGGCTTCGAGGCGACAGAATTTTTATCGCGCCAACACATTATTATAATATTGTAATATTCTTCCCTCGTGTGATTTTCGTTAGAACCTTAAGTTAATCGGCGATGCAGACGCATCTCTTACGTTTTTTTTTTTGTTTTTTTTTTAATGTCTTGGCATGCTTCGTATTTTGTTTGTACTTGATCGTCGTTCCAGATTGATTCATTTCGAAACACGTACGGGTATGTCCGTTCGAACGGAAATTTCCACAAAATCGTACGATTGACGGACGAGCGTTCGAAACACACGAGTTTATATTTTCATGAAATGATTCGCGCGCGCGCGTGTGTTGTCTGTGTTTGATTATCCGAATGATTGTCTGCGCATCGTTTAGCCCGTTTTTCGGGGGGATTTTACGATTTATTCGCGATTTTTGTCTGCTACGTCTCCTCCCGTCGACAGAATTCCCGAGATAAGTGCCCAGCAGTCTGCAGTCTGTATCTCGTCTCTCACGACAGATCCATACGTTTCCTCGCGTTTTTGTCGAATTTATCAATTTGTAATGTCACTGCGCGGGCGCAAACATGCAACACGGTCCGCGTCTTGATACTGATAGTGATCCGCCGACTGACGTGACTCGTCGTCAGACTCGCGACTAGACGTGTCAGTCTCCTCGTCGTTATGGTCACCCGAGTCGCCTCAAAGGTTACACCGCATTGTCTTATAGTGATCGTCTTTGCATTAGTTTTAATAACATTGTAACGGAACAAAATTGTAATATCGAGTTCGTTAACGTTTTTTTTCCGACGTGTCCCCCAAGCCCGTTTTTTTTTTTTTTTTTTTTTTTTTTGTTAAAAACAACTGTACGAACAAAATTAAATTATATACAATCGACTATTGCGGACGAGTACAAGTGTGTAGTTAGAGTTGTCCACCTATACAATCTGCGTACAACGAAGTATAAATTAACTTGTAAAATATGTTTTCAATACTGTTTTCCGAAAAATACGACTTCTCGGTTCCCCCCCCCCCCCCCGCCAAAAAAACCGACCCAAGTCTCTGGAGCCGTCCCCGTGTACTGTATTCACTCGCGTCGCAAAAGACGTCGCGACGACTGTTACTATTTGACGTTTTTACATTGCAGTTACGCGGTAAAAACGTCCAATACTCGTGTTATACACTCTGTATACGACCGCGGTGTAATGGTGCGCCGGCTATAACAGCGGCTGCGGCGGGTCACGCGGCTTCTTTGACAACTTTCACTCGGGCCCGTACGGGTGTAGTGAGCGCCCGTATTATAAACGCCCGGTATAAACGTTTCCGTTCGGGGGTCTTTAATAGACTCGCCAAACACGTACAGGTAATAGGTACGTGTGCGTGTGAATAATATCGCGTCGATCGGAGAAAGATCGTCGTCGTCTCACGCGACCAGCGTTAGTATTTTTATTATAATCCGACGTCTGTATTGTGCCGGTGATATTGATACGTAAACGATCACACGTAATAAACGGCGCCGTCGTAGTGTTTTCGGCGATGGTGGGGGGGGGGTGGAGGGGTGGTGGTGGAGGAGGGCTCAAACCCGCACCCCTACCCCCCATTCCCGAGAATATACGAATTGCGCTTTTCACTGTGGACCGATTGAACTTGATATTTTATAATCTTGTTTGTACCCTCCTGTAGGATAATACAATGCACAATAACGATACGCCACTATTATACGCATCGGGTCATCGTCACGTTCGTTGTCGACAGATGACAACAGAATTTATGTATACAGGACACACACGATAATGTTAATAGAACGCGAGTACATGGTACGCCGTAACGGACACATTCATAAACAATGATTGTGGACTCGGTGTGAGACGTCAGTTATATACAAACAACACCGTTGGCAATAACATCGAAATGGGCATTCGAAAGTTTTATAAAAAACCGTGGCCGGAAAATATTGAGATGCTAAGTGTTTTTTATTTTTTATTTTTTGTTTTTCGAATCCCCTCTCTCTCCCTGTTATAAAAATCCCGCGCACGGCCCCGATTGTCAGATCGGCGGTGTCGTTTGAGGGATTCAGACTTTGTTTTTGGCCCGCGTAAAATGTTATTTAACTGACCCGTCGTCGATTGAAATATGCGTAAAGAAATACCAAACCCGGAACCCGGACAATTCCGTGAAACAAACAAGACACACAAAATGGCCCGATTGAAAAGTCCTTATTGGAAAACCGAAATTACGCCCCTGCGTCAGTACCCGTTTCGCGTCCGCCCGGTACGGCTGCGGCGGTTCTTCGGTCGCCCATTACAATATCCGCAATCGTATCGATGACGATGCGATTCTGCGTTTGGCGTCTGCGGCTCGTTTCGAATGGTAGAAAACGTCAACGCGCAACCGGGACATCCGAGTACATTCGTACTCGTTTATACATTTATACTTGCACGCGCGTACGTACTCGTATACTGGCCGGACGGAATCTTTTGCGGACCGCACGGTGTTACGATGAAGGTTTTCCAACTGTATAACGCCGACAGAAAATGTATTTTTCGCAAAAAAAAAAAAAATAATGTAAAGGAAACGATGGGGGGTTTAAGACATGTGCCGGTGGACTGTGCAAATGTGCGCGGGGCGTTTACACTGCCCGCAGTACATTTTACGCGCGTATATATCGCATCATATCGACAGTGTATGACCATGACGAAAGGCGCCGCGAGTTGTAAATTTATTACGTTTGCCGCGCTATACACGTGCGTTTACCCCGAGTTTATAACCGATCGATACGGTATAATACATTGTGACCTTTTTTTTTTATTCCAGGGAGAGAAAGAAAGAGAGAGAGTGGGCGGCGGCTTTTGAGGGAGGTTCATATTGACGTCATACCGTGTATGTATCGCGATTATTTCCAAAACTAAATGACCGCGCGGTAAAGGACCACACACACACCCCCCGCCCCTCCCCCGGTCGTCCGCGTTAACGATTCGCGGTCGAGTACGGAGCTCTAGGGAACGTGTGTCTGTCCCGGGGGATCGTTATAATAATATCGCTGTTACTATTATTATTATTATTATTACGAACGGCTCGCGTGCGTGTGGCCCGCCGTGCAATAACTTATATCAACCTATAAACCATCGCGGTTATAACCATCACGGTATAAACCGTATATAGAAATCGGATAATGGCGCGGATCTCCGCGGCCGCGTAATCGATAGCTCCTCGGCCGCGCGACGCATGTGGCGACGGTGTCCGGACCGTGAATTCCGGATGACGTAAATCATTATTATTATTATTATTATTGCTACGGGTTTCGGATGTTATTATATTAAATTTTGCGCGTGTGCCGCCGATAGGTGTACAAGTACGAAGTTCGAGTAGAGAGGGGACGTCGACGACTGCGGCCTCGGGGCAGGGTGTCGGGTACGGAGACGAATATAACGAAATCCCCGGGGGAGACCTCACAAGTGGGCATGCATAAACGTCCGGTCGGATTTATAATATTATTAAGTATACGCCTATCTATAATCATCATGTTTCGTATTTTGAAATGTATATACGCACGTCCCGGTCGCTGCCGTAGAATAGTAGTTTATTGCCGAGATTTTTTTTCGTCGGACCGAAAAATCGAGAGTGTACGATATATTATTACAATATTGCGTTATACGATGGAAATCCACTATCGAACTATCGATAGTGAACCGCATTCGAGCTGTTCAACAGATTTGAAAAACTATTAGAATAGTTTCACGTAATAATATTCTATAGATTTCCCTACAGTAAAATATCCAGGAAAACCCTAGTACGTGCTTGACGTTTGAAAACGTGCGACTTCCGGAGGTTCTGACTTGGAGCGATGGTTCTTGCACCTTTAGAAAGAGCCAATAAAGAGTACCAACCGCTATCGTAGTAATTTCGGAAATTCAACCCTCAACAAATTTTTAAAAAAGAAGGGGGGGGGGGGTTTCGAAGTCAGAGTTGAAAAATAACTCGATAACTTCTATTATGATAATTTTGAACGACGGAGTGGCTTAAGCGAACGACCGAAGATTTTGGTTTTTACACATGGATATAATGACACGATGTAACTTGAGAGGAACGTAAAATAATTAGTGTAATTTCAAAATCGTTTCGTATTTCTACGTCAGCTAAATAGAACAGTTCCAAATATCTGTCACTATATTCCCGACTGTCGGGAGTGTGAAAATTCACATTTTATCTATACGTTTTACTTATTTACCTTTCGTACGTCCACTAGAGAAGGCGGCCAATACCTAAAGCTGTACAGTCATATCGTAAAATGTAATAATATTCCTACACGTACAGTGATAAAATTAATTAAAATTAAAAAAAAAAAAAAAAAAGGATTTATAGGACAAGTGTAATTTTTTTTTATGTATATGCCTATATATTGGCTACGTTTTATACCTTATCTAACGCGTACGGTAGGTAACCGGGGGTTTTTAAAACTTTAAACGTCACACGTCAATCCGATCACCTGTATATGCGGCGCATAGGTGTATCGATGCGAATAATTAATTTGAAATAAAAAAAAAATCAAATCGGTTCCAACGTGACTCACCGCATGCATTAGTATACAAAACGGACAGGAGTGAAAGCAAAACGTTTATGTGCATAATGAAATCAATTTTGTATTCCTAACACTTATTTCTGTTGCGATAACCATTATTTCCGTTTCGGGTGCAAACGTATAATGGGTATAGATATCAACGGCGTTCATTATAAAATACGGTATACACTCTGTTATAAAATGCGTGCGTGTAGAAAACGAAATCATAATCATTTATCACGGGTGTATCTGCTTTTCGTTTTAATGATAATATTATCGAAACATATTTTGAATTCTGAGCGGCAAATCGAAATGCACGCTAATAGTGATTGCCAACACAATTATAACGACGATGCGGTTATAAAAAAAAAATTCCAATAATTAGGAAGTTTGATATTTCAAATGTTAAATTTCGCATCGCGCAGCAAACGTCGAGTCGAAAAACCCTATTGACATTACCGTATGGTAATTTTATTGCGAATTGTGACTCGTCAATGTATCGCTTAAAATTAATGTTTGAACCGAGGAAAAGTCCATTGCTTAAATTCGTAAACAGTGTTATACGCATGTACTGTTTACTATTCGAGCACAATATTAGAGTCGACGAACGGGCACAGAGGTAATAGGAAAATGAAAAAAATTCTAATTCGCTTTGTATTAAATACGGTTTTGTTTTTTTTTTTCAAATGTATACGTTTACGATAAACGATTTTAAAATTACAACCGAATCGGTGATAATTATTTGCCAAAAATTTGAACATCCGTTCGTCAATTTTGTAAAACGTACTTAATATACTAAATGCGCGACGCGTACGTCCCGATTTTTTGGACGCGTAGGTCAAATTTGTTCTGCCGATACTACAATGACCATACACGTATATTGATTAATTAAAAATTACATACGCATCTACGCAATTTCGATGGGAAAAAACCCGACGCCGACCGTCGAATCATGTCCATTTATCGCGCGTGATTACGTGGGCGGAGTCCGTAACGTTAGTCATGTGTAAAGTTCGCCCGTGGGCGCTGCGTACAACACGCAGGCGTGCCGTTACGGGTTGTTAAAAAATGAAAAGTAAAAAAAAAAAAAACCGTCTACCTAATGAAAAATACTGCGATCAATCATTGTTAACGAAAAAAGTTCAGTAAAAAATCTGTGAACACCGTGATTTTTACAACAATTGATTGTTGTTGTGATTCGATTTGAAAAATATCGACTCGTACCGTCGAACATTGTCACTCTCCTAAAACACAAACCGATGTCTTTGTCTAATTTTTTCGTTAGTTTTCATTTTTTTTTTTTTTAAAATGTGTAAGCCTTTATTCCGATATCCGTCGACAGCACGCTTCGTTCCGAGCTATTAAAACGATATCGTCTGCGCGAGACGTACCGCGGCGATGGTTTCACTCGGCCGATTCTCGGTCTTGATAGTTTTGATTGGGCATGTCGCGGGTAGAGGGGAATCGGTGGAAAAAAAAAGAGAGAAGAGGAAGACCGAGAAATACGCGGTCGGGCGCGATTGAAAGCGATACGACGATGAGCGTGACACGGGGACGACGCGGATGATCGTGGGTCGAAGGCCGGGCCGGCCGACTCCGGACAATCCGGAACGGAGTAGGCGACGGAGCGCACGCCGGTTGTCGCGCTCGGTATTTCGACGTTCGCGCACATTCGCCGTCCGCGGTTCTCGGCGTCTGCAGACGGATCGCGGCCGCGTTGTTTAGGGTCGCAGTTCGCCCGGCCACGCGATCTCTCCGAGTCACGGTGTCGGCCGACAACGGCGTAATATCAAAAGCCGATCGGTTCGCGAACGGCCGTAACAATGCGCCGCGGATTCGTTTTCCATTTCATTCGTCATCCTGCGCCACGTGACCGTACGTACCCGCGCAGTATACTACCCCGGCTACAGCGGTCGCGGGCCCACCCCCTCTCCCCCCCCTCTCCCTCCCCCCGAGACGCAGTCGGTCTTCGGCGGCACCGAGTGCGTTGTACCGAGTCGGGAGGCTGTTGCGCCGCGGCAACGTCGTCGTCGTCGTCGTCGGACCGCTCAACGGGTTTCGGCCGTCGCCAATCCGCTGCGGCGAGCCGGCGGAAACGGCGGGAAACCCGGTCACCTTACGTCCGCGTAATATTTTCAACCGGCAACGCGCGCGTCGTGTCGCGTGCCGAATATGTTGGGGTGAAAAAACCCCGGTGCACGTCCTCCGGTGTGTTTTCGTTATTTCTACGGGGCGCGCGTCCGATGAGGCGAAACGCGACGGTCCGGAGGAACGGCCGGTTTACGTTGCAAGTCGCGCGTGTTCGTGCGCGGGCTACACCCGACGTGTGCTCGCACGGTGACGTAACGTGGCCGGCGGAGCGCGTAAATAATAATGGCCGACCGAGGGACCGGCGACACGCGTTCTTCAACGGGAATATCTGTTTGAAACGCGCGTACGAAAAGATAGACCGCGTGCGCACATTTGGATATTTGGATACGCCGGTACCACTGTAATGTCCCGATCGCAGATGCGTGTGACAACACGGTTGTGTTACGTTGCGGCGGTATTAGCGTCGTAAAAAAAAAAAAAAAAAACGATCGTGCCCCCTCCCCCTCCCCCGGGATCTTTGCTCTGGACCCGTATCCGGTCGGGTCGTATATGCTGTATCGCAATGTTATACGGTCCGGATAGCGCAACTCGTGCGCACAATATTATTGTACACGCGCCGCATAATAACCGTGTCGAAGTGTACGGTGGGATGAGGGGGGGTGGTGGTGGTGGCGGTGGAACGGTCTGTTAAAATCGGTCCCATCGTTCTCGTGACGCCGGCTCGTTAATAATCGACCGAAATAATAATTGCCGTACAATAATAATAGTAATAATAATGTTATTACGTTTTTCCCGGAACGCAATAATAAATTATAACGCGTTTATTATTTCGGGTTTTTTTTTTTGTTTTTTTTTTAGTAGGTGCCTATTATACACTCCACGCCGCGTCTTGGAAAGTAAAACGTTTAGTGAATTCTATAATATCCGAGCATCCGACAATAACACCGCGAACAACAACACCGACAACAACTAGTCCGTCGACTTTGTAACAGTAATAAAAAAACATGGATATTACACCCGCGCGTTGTCGTAACCGTCTACGTGGAATACTAATAACCCACGACCCCGTGCGTATTGGTATTGAACGAATGCAAAATTTAGAAAAAAAAAAACAAAAACAAAACAAAAAAAATCAAGACCCGTCTCGCCGTCGCTCATCCTCGTTTTCATTCCCCGTCGCATTTATCGGCCGGTAATTTATTTCGTTTTACAACGCAGGCGCAACAACCGCGTTAACTAATTGAATTTTCGTCTTAAAAATACCGAAAAAAAATCCCTCCGTGTGATTCGTCCTTCGGGGATCGCATTTCGGAAGTCCGGCTCTGAGGCAGGGAGTGAAAACACGTGGGAAAATGTCGTTGATCGGTTTTCGTGTACGAAAATGTTTTCGATTTTTTCCATGTAGCGTTTTCAGGTTTTTCGCGTTACACGTTTATTACGAAAACGTATTTACTCGCTGTTTCGGGGTGTGCATTCAACCCTTCAATCCGTTTCCGTGTGTAAATCTTCGGTCCACCGTACGCGATACATTTGACTGTGCATCGCGCACAGACAGACTTTACAATGTTTCGACGTGACATTGTTCTTCGACATTGTCGTCAATCGAACAACGAAAACAAAGTTTTGTCCGAAATGTACCGCCGTGATGCAAGAAATTACAGGGGATTCGGTTACAAAGAACGAATCGAGATCACTCGGAAAACGTTATGTGTAAAATACGCTCGTGATTCCGTTTTCGACCATATGTTTGACAGGAAAATATTGGTCACAAAAATAAATCAATAAACAGTAAGAAAACTGCGAGCGAATACGGGCGCACAATCAATGACGATCTCAATATAAGTTGTTCAAACAACGGTGGGATATAGTAGCGGCATAGGTAATGGAGAGCAAAATAATAAATGAGCCGGACACACTTGGCACGTGAAAGCGAACGTTTCGAACTGTTTCGTGAAAAACAAATTGGAAAAGACCCTCGGAACGACCAAGACAACGTTTGCGTGTTCGCTTACATCGGATCTCCGGCTGCCGGGAGTAGGCGACTCAGAAGGGATAGCGAGGGACGGGAAAACGCAATAGTTGCGACGAAACGGCTTTCGTACTAAAACAATATGTTCGGGTGAATAATTATTAAGAATTGTACTAGGAAAATAACACAATATTGTTTTATTTTTATTTTTTTTTTTTTATTTTGCGTCTTTTTAACCCGAGTATAGTTTCCGACAAATTCAGTCTTGCGATTTTTATTTTACCGTTTCGAGTCATTTTTTTATCGCATTTAAACTTTTGAATGTCAAGCACAAAAGGCGCGCGCAGACCCTAATAACAAGGGCGGGGGCAACAATTTTGTTTGGTCGACGTCACCAGTGACTGCGGAAATATTTTTGCCTATGATGATGTCGAGTGTACTTAGTTGAAATTTATTTCACTTGAACACCTATAGATAGTTAAAAATTGTTTTTTTTTTTTTTAGTTTTTTGAATGTATTTTCAAAAACGCGTTTAGCGCATTGTTAAATCCGTAACACAGCATACCCTATAATCGAAAACCTATAATTCGTTTGTTACAGTATCGAGTGGCGGGCCGAAGGAGATGCGAAACATAATTTCTCCGCGGATGGACTTTGACGAGTGGACGCCGCTGGGCCGGGGCGATCCGTTAAAAAACGACCCGACATTCGATTACCTGCCGCCGGTGCTGGACAAAGTGCACTATTGGAAACCGCCTCCGCCGCCCGCACCGGCCAACCGCGCGGTGTTCTCGTCCACGGCGGCGTCGGTGCCGGTCAACTACAACCGCCGGTTCTTCCTGACGGACTTTTCGAAAAAGGAACCGGCGGCGGCCGCCCCTTACGTGCAGTACACGCACAAAAGGCCTCAAATAGTGCAGATGTCGTCCGTGATGGGATACCATTACCCGATGCCCAAGACGCCACTGCCCATGCTCACGCCGCCGCCGTACCAGAGGCCCGGGGCCGCGGTCGCGGCGACCACCACGGTCGAGCCGATGGACATGTCGTCGTCATACCTGCAGGAGACGGGCAATTCGGCGGCCGAAAGCAAACAGCCGCCGACCATCAGGGCGCCGCCGCCCATGTCCAGCGTCCGGCCCATCCTGTCGCATTCCGTCATCAAGGTGCTGCTGGAGAACGAAGTGGACCGGACGACGGTCACGACCGGCAGGACGACGTCCACGCCGTCCGCAACGACGGCAACGCCGGCGACCAGCTCGACGACCGCCAGCACGACGACCGCCAGCACGACGACCGCCAGCACGACGACCGCCAGCACGACGACCGCCAGCGCCCAACCGCCGCCGCCGCCGGTCACTACGGACCCGGTGTTCGCGCACTACAAACAGTCCGCCGCGATGGTCGCCGGCAGACCCATGTACCTGATCATACAGGGCCACTCGAAGGTCAAGACGTACGGACTGCTCAGCAAGTCGGAGGACCTGTCGGTAGCCGCGCAGTCGGCCGCCTCGGTACAGGAACACAATCACATCGGCACGCGGCCGACGGACGACGAACAGAGCCGGAGGAAACGCGACGGCGGCAAATGTACCGCGAAGTTCGGCGAATACTCGACTCCGGCAACGGGACATTCGGACACGTCTGACGTGCGCAATTATTAGGTTAGGTTAGGTTTAGGTTTAGGGTCGGGGCGGGGCGGTTGGCGTCGAAATGGCCGAGAAGGGTCCGACGTTTTAGACGATAAAAACAATTCGAACGGCGTTTTCCGCGCATGGCTGTGAAATCCGGTAAATTATCGGTTTCCCATACGTTACTATGGCGGAGTTGTAATTCTGTCAGTTCCGTGGGGGCGGTTCTGTAACGTAATATTAAATAGGTTAGAACGGTGCGTCTTCGTCCCGCGACCGTTTCCCGAAAATCCCCAACTTAAACATGTATATTTCCGCAGTATTGTATTGTAAAAAAAAAAAAATAAAAAAAATAATAAAAAAAAAATAAAAAAATAAAAAAATATTGTATTTACTATAATATAGCGATGGTGACGATAATAACAACATAACCGTCGACATTTCCTAAAATTAATTACTATACTATATACGTTCATTTTGTTTTTTCGTTTCGTATAAATAATTGACGGGCCGCACTTAAAAAAAAAACGGAAAAATAATAACGGGGTCATCGACATTAAATGACCTAATGGACATCAAGTGAAAGGCATGCATACATGTATTTTTCCGAACATATCACACAAAAATCTCGAATCTCACGAATCGGTACCGAATTTTGGGTAGTGTAATTAATAGTATACGAGAGTAAATACGCGTGGTGATAATATTATACGATTTCGATAATTTCTCGTCGGTGTAAACCTCGGGGACTCGGACGAAAAATAAAATAAAACGACTATTAAGAATCGCGCGTTTGTCCGTAATGTTGCTTTTTTTTTTTTTCTTTTTTCTACGCATTTTCTCCTTACGATAATAATGACCGTACAAATATCCGAGTGCGTCGCGGCCCGTTCGCGTATTCGACGCGAGCGTTTTTACTCGTGAACTAAAAAATAAACAAAAAAAAATATCACCGAAAAACCGGTGGTGATGTTCACGAATGAATTCATAATAGGTACTAATCAATGTGTATAAATAGGTGATTATTGTTAAGGTTAGTTATAATATTTTGTCTAGCGTATAGATATCGACCAAAGATTAAAACGGAACATAATATAATATAGAAAACATTATGTAGTTCTAGAGACTTTGAAAAAAATAACAATAACGCGATTTGCGTATTATTGTTGTACCTGTATAATAGTAAATTATAATATATATTATTGTGTAGTTAACATTTCATTCGTATTCGTGACATATACTACGATGTCGACGTCTTTTAGAAAGTCGCTTGGAAAAAATTATTGTTAAGTCTTAAAACAGTTACCAAAAACGGCAATATAATTAAACCTACACTCCGTGTTATTATGTTATGCGACCGCGGTGTGTTTATTATTGAGCATTTTGACTAAAAACATGTGTTTCTTAATTTTTTTTTTTTTTTTTTTATTAATAAACCTTAAACAAATTGTATAGATAAACAATTATTTATAAGTTGTATTATAGGCATTTATTGTATAATTAATGTAAGTCTATAGTTGAATATTCGTAAATTGTGTTTAAGTATAGAACGTAATAAATTAATAATTTATAAAGCGAAACGAACGATATTTATAGTTAATAAATAATAATAATTTATTTTAACGTACAATAATATTATGTCGTTTGTGTTATTTAACGAATTACTAAATCCACAAAATGTGGTGATTCGCGGTCTATTAACGTTTGGATTATATCGATGACAACCGTAATTTATTTATTTGTTTACTACGTGTCCAAACGCTTGTCGACTTGTAGTATTCTTCATCTTCTTCTAATGGCGTCACCGCTCTCTAAGAGTTTTTTTCCACCATTACTATACTTCACATCTGTCCGTATTTTATTTTATCCCTGTACAAATCCACGTCTACCGCGCCAATACATTTTTCCCCGAGTCGTCTTCCCGGATCCTCCAAGTGAAATCGGAAAGTTACAATGTTATTTATGCATTGTGCAAGTGTCAAAAATGTGCCTCGCGCGGGTTTCAACTTTCAGCCTTGTTCCCGACCATTTTATCCTTAAATTGTATGTTTTCACAGGAAACACCGGATTTTAAATACCTTACAAGCCTTTCAAAGCAACAAAGTTAAAATGTGTACATATAAATATTATTTTTGTCGAGAATGTGCCTTAGAAGGTTTTAACTTCTAAGGCACTCCGCTCCTGCCGTCAGTATCTGTGTTAACTAAAATCTTAAAAACTACTTTATGATGAACTACCAATTTTGATGAAACTTGTTTTGTTCGGATTCTCATCGTTATCGGAAGGAAATGGTGTACTTCTTATTATACTTGAAAAATGGAAGAGGTAGTAGATCGGGAAAAAGGGCAAGAGGAGAGGTAAACGCGGTCAATGGTTATCTTTTGAACACAAATTTAATTTAATTAAGTGTATAAAATCATACAATTTTTGACATCTTTGAAGAACTCTAGTAACCATATCTATTTTAAATCAATCGTATAATAACCGGGATACGATGTTCGGGATCTATGGAATGAGATTATACTATGTTTACTAATATTAATAGTAAGATTATTAATTGTACACCACTCACAAAAGTTATTTAAGTTATTTTTTAATAATTCGCAATCGGACATATCTTTAATAGATTTAAATAATTTTAGGTCATCTGCGAAAAGCAGAAATTTGCAAAACGGGAAGCATTGAATGACGTTTTCGATAAAAAAACATTAAATGACCAGTGATAAATGACCGTCTTTAGGGACACTTGTAGGTACCGAAATTGGAATAGATAATAATAAAGTTATGCATCTCAACACATTGTGTACGCCCTGTAAAATAGAAACCAAACCAAGCTGGTAAGGGATTAAACGCCCCGAGTTATAGCAACTTATGGATTCATAAAGAATAGTTAACGCTGTCGAATGGTATTCGTAAATCTGTATATATATAACATCAACTTGAAATCCAGATACCACCGAATCGATTAAATATTACTGGAGAGTAGCAAGATTAGTCATAGAAGATCTTTTACGTCTAAATCCATGTTGTTAAAAACGAATAGAAATATTCGTACACAATAAATTAATTTTAGAAGTAAGTAATTTTTCAAAGAATCTAGGTATAGCGGACAATAAAGAAATTGGTCTATAATTTTCAACGTTGGATCTATTGACTGATTTAAAAAAATAGGTTGGATGAAGTTACTTTTTCCACAACTCGGGGAAAATACTTGAATTTAGAATAATAATGTTATTAGTCCCCTTGTTCGCGCTATGCGCCGTATTAATAATTTCTCCGATGTTGGTTTATTTTTCAATTATTTACCTTTTATACTAAGAAAATTGTATTCTCTATTTTTTTTTTTTTTTTTTTTTTTTTTTTTTTGATTTTACATTATTTTCATATTGCACGTTATTTTTGCTCTACTTTGTATTCCTAGCCCTTTTGGCGTTGAAAAATTAAATAAAAAAAAAAAAAAATGAAATATTGTAAGGACAACAAGTCGTTTAGGGGAAAATTCAATTCTAGTGACGGAGCTCTGCTGCTCACGGTGTTATTATTATATGTTTTTCCTTTTTTTTTTTTTTTTTACACACATTTTTATACCCGCGAGGTTCTAATGGACGTACAATTCTGCCTATAATTTATACGACGTCATAGTGTTCGTTTTCCGAAATATAATAAAACGTTACACCAAACGAAATTTGTTTTTCCGTCGTTATTGTTCGCATCGCAAAACAATAAGCGACGGTTCCTCTTACTTTCTACTATAATTCATCCGATAGTGTGTACACGGACGGACGAAATAAAATAATTTTTAAAAACGTTTTTATTTTTAACGCTAAAAATTAGTAACCTCGTATTCCTCTGAAGAGAAGTATGCAAATGTAGAAAATATTAATTCGGTAAACAATCTGAGAACTGTGGGAACTATGACATTAGTTAATCGAACATTGTCGCAAAAAACCGCTATACGCATTCAATTCAGCCCCGATAATGCAATGAAAATATTAATCGAGTGTGAACTTTTCGCACGAAAACGAAAACGAAATGGACAGTTACGGAATATAGTTACTCCAGTGCGGAGAAATTCGCGTTTTGTAATATAATTATTTATATAATTGGCCGACAATAACTACACTGTATATTATTAGTCACGCACTTGAACATCGTTGGCCCCTACACATCTGTGTATTGTATAGATACCTACCTGTATTATGCGACTGTATCTTTACAGAATAATACGGTTTATTTGTATTGTTTTTATGTTCGGTTTAATTGGGATTTTAATGGAGAAAAAAAAAAATGTTTTTTGAACGAAAAACGTATGAATTCGAAAGCCCGCACAACGTCTCCTCGGTCATGGACGTTCGTGAACTTGACCCGTCCACACTAAATGATCAACTCCAAACCAATACAAATAGTTAGCGAATATCAGCAAATTCGTTGCATAAGTTAGCCAATCTTTTTTTGTGCAAGTTGTAAACCGTTTTCATTTAGGTGGGCCGAGTTCAGGTAACCGACCCACTTTGCAGTGGATCTTCTTCAAATAAATCGGATAGTAAGCAAGTATAGCAAATCTATTTTTGGCGGATTTTTTAAATGTTTCTCCAGTTAATTTTGCGTACGCCCATGTGGTTGACTTTTTAAGAGTTTTTGATTACTAATGTTAACTTTCCAACAGTTTATATTCTCATACTAATTATTTCGTGTACGATTTTTTGTATAAATAATCATTTTTTTGTATGCGGACATTGATTTGAATGTAAAGATTTCCAACGTACCTGCAGCCAGTGATCGAAAAAGAACAATATATACAAGTATTTTTTACAACTGTTAAAACATCATAAATCACAATATATTTTTAAAATTTTATTTTATTCTATCTTCAAATAGATCAAAAGTTTAATGTGAATATATTAGGGGTGAGAAGTCCTCCACAACCTTTAGATATTTATCAAGCTACATTATATTTTGTTCATTATCAAAAGTTACCAAAAAAAAAAAAATGTTTTAATGACCTAAAACTAAAAACTTAAACTTTATATTAACTGAAAAAAATACTGAACAATAAGTGTTTATATGGGTGATTTTTTCTAAAAGCTTTTGTAGTAGGACACGCGAGCACCGACATGCCGTAAATTTAATCGCCATAAAAACCTTCCATAATTAATCAACGTAATATTTAAAAAAAATGTAATTATTTTCCTGGGAATATAAAAATTTTTAAAATAATGATCTACGCAATACTCAAAAATTATAAAAAAAAATAACACGTGTTTTATCAAGTTTGTTGGTAATGATACTATATTTTAGATAGCAGTTTTTATAATTGAACATTCTAGAATATAAGCATACCAAGTTTTTATGAAAGAAGTGATGAGTAAGTATACTGATAATCTCATAATCAGATATCAGTTTTTAAAAACAATGGCTTTTAAATGTTTACCTAGTGTAAACTGAAATGCAATTGTATGACGATGAACACCTACTACCTATCTAAAATATTCTAAATAAAAACGGTTGTCAAGTTCGCCTAACACGATTCAATTTATGAAAAAACTACAAATAAGACAATTTTCGAGAGATTTGTCAGCCAACCACTTCGTGGTGTCTCTTGGGCAAACGCTAATTGGCTGAGGTGCTCATTCAACATATTATTGTCACGTACATTTATCATATATTACGTATAAGCGTACGGCATCGGCATAACAATACTTCAATAAATAAATAGATACAGAGAAATGATCGGCAACTAAAATTAGTCGGACGTCCAAGTCCATTCAATCGCGGCACTTCCGCCTAAGTGAATTCCAAACATCCCGTCCAGCATATTTCCTCGGTAGGCACGTCGAGTCTTACCGTTTGAAGTTCTCCGCAGTCACAAAACGGAGATCCAGTCCACGGGGAGCGCTTATGCGGCCGGTACAATCGTGCCTACCCTGCTCAGTCCTAATTCCACGAGTTCCTAATTGCCCAATTCCTAATTCCGACGGGAGAATCGGGGGATAATAAAATTATGGGAATCGATTCGCGCGTGCCTAACAGAAACCCGGGAATCGACTAGTACACACAGTATAAGTCTCTGGAATCGGTTCGCCGACACCGCCGTTATGCCGGGAACGATGACGATGACGATAGTATACTATTACGGGCGGTCGAGAACCGGGCCGCATTTTGTAAATAATGTTTTCGTACATTTCATTACCCCGGGCCGTGTTGGGCCGCGAATAAAATGTATATTTTTAAAGCGCGCCCGGAGTTCGGGCCGCAAATGTGTAATTTTAAATGCGTTGAAATATACGCCTAACATAATGTACGGTATAAAATTGGTCAAATGGTTATTAATTATTATTTCGAATAACGTGGTACGGTTTTGCTTTGCACGGTATTCAAAAGCGTCGTCGACATAATAATAAATCGATTACGACGAACGTGAGGAATTTAAATTTGCAACCGTGGAAGAGATAACGGTACGGTTTGAAATAGCGGTATTCCTTTTGTCAATCATAGATCGTATTGAAATATGCCCCCCCTCCACGATTACCGGATTTAATAAAAAAAAAAAAAAACCATTTAAAAAAGCGGCCCGATCACCGGGTCTAAACCCGCTGTAAACGCAAAATGTCAGCGGCCCGATTACCGTACACCTTTTGGGGAAAAAAAAAAAAGTACATTGCGGCCCGGTCCCCGGACGCTCGATATTCGTTTACGGTAAACGGCGGCGGCCCGTCGGGACGGAACACGTGGAGGCCCGCGAGTCTAAACACGTTGCCCGCGAAAAACACGGGACGGCCGGGCGCGCGCGTTCTGTCAACCGGACCCGCCCGGCCGCGTCGTCGCGCGCGTGTTTAACGTCAACGGCATTGTTATCGTTGTAACGGCCGCGGCGCGTCCCATTAATCGCGGGGAGTGAGCCAACAGCGACGATAATAACGATAATTAGCGGTCCGCGGGACGGTCGAACGGTTTCCGACGGTATAACGTTGTTTTTCAATACGCGTCGCGGTTCTGTGGCGCGCGCCCGGGCTTCCGATTTCGCACGTCCTTTCGACGCAGGTGCCGCCGCATACGGTTTTCCCGGGTAACGCGAACCTATCGCCCGGTCCCCCCCCCCCCCGGACGATGCCGCCGCGGACGATCGCCGTTGCCGCGGCGCTGCTCCTGTCGTTTTCAGGTACGCGGTCCGGGACCGCGGACGGCATAGTTATTTTTACGGCAATAACAACAACAATAATAATAATTTTATTGTCTGACGGTTTTTTTTTTTTTTTTTATATTTTTGCGCGGCCGCGCAGCCGGCGTCGCGGACGGCGCGACGAAAAAATGGACGCCCAACGCGGACTTTGAGGACCCCGGCAACTGGGACGCGGGACGCGTACCGTCGGCCATCGACGTAGTCGCGTTCCAAGAGGACACCGCGGTGCCGGTCGTCCTGCCCTCGGCCCGCGTCGACGTCTGCGAGCTGGTGTTACCGGTCAACGGTCAACTGGTCTTGGAGCCGAACAGCCGCGTGTTCTTCTCCGCGTCGTCCGGAAACGCGACCGGCGGATGTACGGGACGGAGTGAGTACCCGCATCAACGGTGGGAGGGGGGAGTGGCACAGGGGGACCATGTACCGCGACTAATTTTTCAGAAATCGTACCCTTGCTGTTCGTACGAATTGGAACACGACGGCGGATTAGTTTTTTTGATGCTTTCAAGCGCTTTTCCGACTTTCTGTGGATTTTTAAATGCGTAAGGTCCTGAGCCCTGGTCACGGGACATTTTATTTTGGTTACAAATTCGCTATTTATTTTTTTTTTTTTTTTTTATTATTAACCGTTTTAAGATCAAATCCCGACGAAAATCGTAATTATTACGGCATTTCAGAACACGGTATACAAGTGAACTTCGCTCAGAACCATATTTCGTTAACGGTGGTTTATCGTTGCGTGCGGATACAAAAACAGCTTTACGTATCCTACATTTTCAACTTTTCATCCAGAAATATTGCTTCGATTTCCAAGTGTAACATCTTTTCTGAAAGTGAATTGTATCTAACTGATGCATTGAGAAGGTCGTTTTTGTATTCCTTGCAGTTTTCTTAATCACTGGGGGAATAAAACGCAGAGAGTGTACAGGAAAATTTACGACAACAACACGGTTTCATAACTTTGTAGATTTCGTTGTAATTCGATTAGAAACAGTCTAAGAAACCTGCGATCGCGGCATTCGAAACACGTTTAACCGAACTTTGTCCACAATCATTTGAAGTTAACGAGGATTTATCGATGCGAGCAGATATTGATAAAATAAATTGTACGCATCCCAGCTTTTTTATTTTTTTTCCCCCTATTGTAGCGATTTTAAAACGCATATCTTATTTTTTTTTTACCGTCCGCGACGCGATGATCACAAAAAATAACAAACGTTTCGAATAAATTAAACACAACACTACACGTACGCTAACGGTGACTTAATATTACGCAAACGATGTTCCACCACTCTGCCCCGAACCCGGAAAACGGCGAAACTCAAAAGCAGAACACTTCGCCGACAGAAAACGCCAACGCCGAGATTATTTTAAACCAAAACTTCGCCGAACTTTGTATGGTATTTTGAATAACGGTTTCCGTTTCGGAAATCAAAAGCAGATATATCAGCCACCCGCAAATAAGGATGCCAGTTTACATAATAGTTTGGAACAGCTATGGTTTCTTACCGCGATTTCTATTTAAACCACAATGCTGAAAAATATGAACATAAATATTATATTCACACTGTATATATATTTGTATAGAGATAATGTCCCACGAATGATAGCACGTTACTATATCTCCTGAGTTGATAAAAATAATCCAATTCAGTTTTTTTATATATATACATATATTTCTCACAGTGACAATAGGCCTACAAATATTTATATTTGAATTTAAAAAAATGACTTTTCTTCTAATTATTTTCGAAAAATATGAAGACGGCAGTTTTATATAGCATTCATTCTTTTGGAAATGTTGACGTTTCGACTTTTTTTTTTCATTAACCTGGTGATTTTAAATGACTTTTTGAAATCCTGAGTGTACAGTTAAATAATAACAACGATAATAGCCAATTAGCAAACGCGATTATAAAACTTACGGCGTGACCGGTGTTTAGATAAGACACCTTTTTCACCGAACTTTACAGAATGGTTACAAATCGTCGAGTTCGTGAAAATAAAAGATCAAAACGAAAAAAAAAAACGAAAATTTGATTATCTCTATATTGTCTTGAGAGATATCGCAATAACGAGTAGGTAGGCAGTGGCGTATTTGAGGGGGGGGGGGCGATGGATGGATCGGGTGCCCTCCTTGGAAATTTTTAGTTGTGATTTTTTTTAATAACAGCTATTATAGACCATACAGGTAATGAAATATATGGTAGGGATATAGATGCGGATGTCCGAGCAGTAGTCATATATAGATAGGTTTGCAGGGGAATTACAATTTTTGAATCGCCTCAATTGAGCTCCTGATACGCCACCGTAGGTACCTAGGTAGCAGTGGCGCACAGAGTCATTTTGACAGCCCGTGCAGTTAACCAAAAGTATACCCACCCGCCCGGTGCCGGGCAAAAGTATGCGGAAAAAAAAAAAAATGTCATCCCTGTCTTATACGCCCGTCCCTCCACTCGAAATTCATAATGAGCAAAATATAAAAAAAGCCTCTGGCCCACCCCGGGTTGTGACGACCCGTGCAGTTGCATTACTCGAGATCGTATACAGATATGCGCCACTGCAGGTAGGTAGGTAGGTAGGTAGGTAGGTGTATATATCTTCGCGGGACAGCCTGGCAGTATACCGTACACGTTCAGAGTCGATTCCGATTCGTCTTACACGACGCTGTAACGTCACCGTGTGCAGCGTGCATAAATAATGTATACGGTGCCCGACGGATCTCTCTTTCCGGGTGTCCGCAGCGGCGTTTATATATATATATATATACAGTTGTATGTACCGTTGAAAGTGTCCGCCGAGTGGACCGCGAGCGTAAACCGATTTAAAAAAAAAAAAAAAAAAAAAATCAAAAATCCCGTGTTTCTCTATATACGCCGCGGCTGTGACGGTAATAATATTCCGCTAAACGGTAACTGTGTACCGTATAATATATTGCGGGTACACATCCGTAGTACACGGACGAAGAGAACTCGGCGTATTCGATTGGCCGTACGGGAAACGCGTGATAAATTATCATTCGTCCGTTTGCGCGCGCGCGCGCGTGTGTGTGTGTGTGTGTGTGTGTGTGTGTGTGTGTGTGCGTGTGTGTTTAATAGGCTTGTCGTTGATTTATTTACAGACGCATTTATGAATATATTATTATCATTACGATATTATTATTATTATTATTATTATTATTATTATTCTTATACGCGTTATAGCCGTGAAATTCAAACGGAACGCGCCGACGGAATGGACCGATCCGGATAATTGGTCGAGTGAAAACGCAAACTGCGCGACGCCGCACGTGGAACGGATACCGTGCGCACACGACACCGTGGCGTTCAACCCCGGCAATTCGTTTTCGGTCGTCGTGCCCGACGTGCCCATAATCGTCGGTGCCGTAAAGTATGGGAATCAGGTGAGCTGGTCGCGACCGTCGAATTATTTCCCATCAATATACACGATAATAATGTATTTATTTTTTTATTTTTTTTTTTTTGTAAAAAGCGCGTTCGGTTCAGTGACGTGATTGAGAATGTTTTAAGGAGGGGATATCAAAATAAATCTTCATGACAATCTCGTGTGAAGTTAGCCCCACACAACCTCTCCCCACCCCCATACCAACATTTAATAACTCATCGTCGGGACTCGGAAGTTTGCACGAAGAATGGCACGTTTTTAAAATCGCAACGTCCTAATCGCGTTCGAACGCGTCGTATGTAAAGCTCAAAGTGAAATTCACCGTTTACTTCGACATAAACTATAAAGAATATTGCTTACCTAGTATAATAATAAACTATGAATAGTTTGGTACCTGTACCAGTGCGATTAAACATTTATAATTTTTTTCTTTCATATAATAGTTTTTAAAATTTGCATTTGAACTTCCAATTTGTATAAAATAACAATATACTATATAAACACTGCTGATGGGGGGGGGGGAGGAGGAATCTATCCCATTACGCATTGCCCATAGAGTTGCGTACCATTTTTATACTCACCGTGCTATTATTAGAAAACTATTTTAATATATTTTATTTTTAATCATTGTATTATATTGACAATGTCAATTGTTAAATCTCTTTTGATGTTAATAATACTTGAGTAATCGGTGCAATAATTTATCACAAACGTTCCAGCAATAACAAACGATATTTTTACCACAATAATTTCAAAATTAAATTATTATTATTATCATTACTATTACAACGTTTATGTTTGTTTATGATGGATTTATTGTTTAGACATTTAGTCAAAACGAACTGAACGAATTTCTTGTGTCGGACATCGGAGATCAAGAATTTAAGAGTACTTCTCCGAACAACGATGTCTCCATTAAATTGACCGAGATGTTATGTGACGATAGTACAGGATGTGAATGTGGAACTTTAGAGTATATAGATCAAGTATGCAAATTGGCTTCCAAACGGTGTGACATTAAAAATTTAGGTTGCATAAGTCCTGTGCAACCGATTGGCCATTGTTGTAGGATTTGCGGTGAGATTTATAATACGAACAATACTAAGGGACTGTGGGAATAAATTTGGTCGGTTCAGACTTAAAAACAAAACAAAATTATAGTGAAAAATAATCGTGTTTGACGAATTTTAATTTTTAAAACGAAATAAATTTCTGTAGGTTCTTTTTTATAGGAGACAGTATGTTAGAAATATAAATTGAATTATTTTACTGGAAGTCGTAAAACGATTTGTTTGTATTTTTGAAAAATGTTCAAAAATCACTTTAAGTATTTTGCCTTTTGCTTATACACGGTGTTTCAAAAGTCTTCATCCAATTACGAACTAACATAGCTCAGAAATCGTTATTCGCAGGTTAACAACCCATATACAAATGGAAAGAGAAGATAGTCAAGTTTATTTTTAGTTTATTTTGTGTTGCTGATAAATTCTGTAATGGTTAGTGAACTGCCGTCAGTTAGTTTCGAAATAGCGATGATTGAACAATGATTTAGCGATTCATTCCTGGCCATCGAGTTCCCCAGAACTCATAGTGTGTGATTTCTTTTCATGGGGCTATGTAAAAGATAAAGTTTATGTACCACCATTACCTACAGACTTGGAAGAACTCAAAACCAGAATTACAGATGCTATGAATGATGTGACAAAAGATATGATCAGATGATAAGATTGAATATTTGTAACTAAACTTAATAAAACTTCATTATTTTATGAATATTTTTAACTTCATTTTTAAAAATAATATAATTTTTTGAAATTGGATGAAGACTTTTGAAATGATAACAAAGAGAGCAGAAATTAAACAAATAATTAAAGTCTTATTGTGTAAACTCGGTCTTTTGTTTCTGGCTTTTATATTATTTTTTTATTTTTTATTTTTCATATTATTCAATTGGTACAGAAGATTCTACGACTTATGTATGATTAATATTCCTACATTCTCTCTCATAGAAAATTCCTTTTTTCTCGCCACTAATTGTGACTAATTAAAGGGATATTTTATTTATTAAATAAAGAAGAGTATATATACTCCCTAAGAACGTTAGGGTCTTATAGACCTTAATAATGACTTTTTTAATATTTTCGTTTCTTAGTAGTTATTTATGATTAAAGTTAAGTGAAAACTTAACATGCATATCTCGATAAAAAATAAAAATATTTAAAAAATCATTCGTAGGATCCATAGCTAATACTCTTCTTTTTTTTAAAAAAAAACCTGTTAATTGGTCCCTTTACCCAACCATAGTCACAGTCATATAAATTCAAAATGCATTTGTTGCTCTATTATGTGCCAGATAGACAAAGAATACAAATGTTAGCAACGAAGCCCTCCAAGGTGTTAAAAGTCCTATTAAATTAACCCGATTTATTTTATACTAACATTACAATATATTAGTTACTCGATACTAGTTACTCCATATTTATTTTTGGGTCAGAGGAGAGTAGTGGTGCATTATTAAAACGTCGCTCACCGTGTAGCCACACAAATTAGGCGCCAGTACCCTGCCTCAACTCAAACTTAAAAGTAGAATATCTCGTCAACGAATTGGAAATTAAAAATTTCAACACCAAAATTTATTTGAACTAATACTCTATCTATTTATATTTTAATATAGGTTTCCATTTGAAAATAATGTAGATTGAACAGTTTTTTTTTCTAACTATATAGATAGTGGTTTTACCCCTAAAAATAAGGGTGACAAAAAATAACATAGATGTAAAATCACAAAGCTGCTTGTTTTTACAAATTTAATTTAATTTAATATAAAAAAATTCCGAAAAAAAATAAAATACTCCCTGAGATAATGAATGTCTTACGATAGCTTGATCACTCTGTATACACAAAGGTGGTACAGGAGTATAGAACAGAATGTAACTTAATGCTTAACAGTTTAAGTTATGCAAATTAAGAAATTAATATTATACTACTTATCTGTTTAACGTATATCATTAATAATAATTATAGAAAAATGTTATATTTATTTTAGGTGCATATTTTTCAATTAGATACAATCCGTCAAAATTTGATATTTTAAAATTTAACAAAGAATTTAAAACGGACACTGCCAAAATCAAATCGTACAAAAAATATAAAATATTCGATCATACGGGCAAGTTGTCAAATGGAAATATTCAAATAGTATTGGCCAGCGATGATAAGTACGTGGATGAAGTAAATGAATTTGCTAAAACTGTAAACTCGATACTAATTTCTTGTAAGTAATTTTTGGTCTACTGAACAATATACAATTATTATTATTAATATAACATTGCTGGTAAATTTTTATAAAAATACCTGCGAGTAGCTAGCTGTAGACCTCCGTTACTAGAGTCGAATTTTTCCCCAGCCGATTTTTTGCCGTTACAATAATTCATTTTGTTCTCGAAAGTAGAGGTAATTAAAACCCGAAATTTCTAGTGGAAACATGCAATTTAAGGATAAAAATGGTTGGAATGGGGTCCCGAAAATCATACTACTTTCTTGCGAAAATTCCCCTCGTAAATTTATTTTCAATACATTTTTCCATTCAAGTACCGAATTAACGTTTACTCTTTTTACATGTGACTTTATCCCATGTTATATATTAAATACTTAGACAGACCATTCCCATGGTTTTAGATTTGAGGCTGCGTGCCAAGAGGAACAGTTAAAGAGAGGTAGGTATTTAAAACCTTCTATGTATCTTCTATTATAATCTATTTACATAGAATTGAAAATGAAAATCTTTGTAACAGGTCGGTTCTGAAACTTATGTCCCCTAATCTAACTTATACAATAATTATCATGCGCTTTTAAAAAACAAGTACATCGTGAATCTGGTTTTAAACCTAATTTTTATTCTGTATATGTTCCGTATAATTAAGTAATTAATTCTCTAGTCACATAAAATACCTAACGTTTCTTTTCACTTTATACAACCACACTTAATCCTATGATTCACATTCTAATGAAAGCCATCGTTCATTTATTTAAAAGATCTAAGCACTTAACTCTCAACCTGGCCTATTACGTTACCACTTAGTGTCGTTAGTTTCCTTGTCCTATTCCTCCAAACTCATATTGTAAATACAATAATAAAATCGTACATGAAATTTTGTAATTTTTACGATTTTCATCAAATCGCATGTTACAAAAAAAAATTGTGACTATGAATTTTCAATAATACCATATAAAAACCACTTATGGTTGACCTTATATAAAATTTTCGAACGTTTTTGAAAAGCCAGACAAATTGTATCTACGTTATATGAAAACTAAAAAAAAAAAACTCGAAAATTTCAAATGACTCAAAAATAATCAGAATTTTTTTAAAATTATACCTCATCTAGAGAGGATTAATGAGTATTCTGTGAAAATTCAGATCTCAACGATTAACGAAAAATCGACAAGGAAAATCAAAACATATTCTCTCCAATGCATATCAATTAACTATACGAAACTACAAAAAATAAAAACTATGCCTAAAGTTGATGAACGGAGCAAAATTTCTGGTAGAAAAATGATTAACAGACAGAAAAAATACTCTGTATATATATATATATATATATATATATATTAAGTCTACTATAGGTACTTCCTCATTATTCATCATTAAAGTACAGTCTCCCTCCTCCAACCGAAATCGCTTGCTCTATTGGTGATTTCGGCGGTATACTCTATCATTGTATAAAATAATAGGTAATATACAAATCATTAATGCCTCCCCCCCTCATTAATTTTTTGCTGGTTACGGTACTATACTTGCTACGCTCAGAATCTAAAACATTACCGATCCGAATAGAGCTGAATATTATAAATGATGATAATAATTATTATATATCATTGTATAATTTCGCGTTTCATCAGACATCGAACGCGACTTGGGTATAACGGACGTCGAAATGTTTGGCTCGGGGCTATCGTACAACGTGGACGGGATGACTTACGGTCAGATAGCTCTCACTACCTGCACCATCATCATTTCCTGTATGATGGCAATTATTTTTTACTACACCAACGACTGGTAAAAAAAAACATAGTACTATAATATTGATTTTTTTTTTTTTTTTAATGGATAAGCTCGTAATGAAATTTATTTATGAATGATAACCGTGATTCACCGCGGCGTTATACTACGACACGACTCGTGATGTTTTATACGCGCGTATATATTATAAATTCAATATTTTTTAATATTATTTACGAGTAATTGTGCGGTCTTTTCTTTTCTATACTAAACAGGAAATCGTTTTTGTTTCGCTCTGGGTCCGATACCGGTGCCGTGTTCGTTAAATTCGAAAACAACACCAACGACGTGGAACTGATCAACGAGAGCCGCGGACGTTTGCACCAACGTAAATCTTCGTTCGAAAACCCCACTTACGGGGCAATGGAAAATTTGAATCAAACACAGGTAAGTTTCGAATAACAAAATGTTTAAATATCCATAATGACCACTGCAGGTATTGGATAAAAGTCAGTGGTTAAAAGGGAGGACTGTGTTTACAAAAAATACAGGGCGTTCCTGAGAACCAACTTAATCCAACTAAACTTCCAAGAAACCCATCATGGAAACAAGACTTTCATAACGTTTTTCTCCCACGTTCACATTTTTTCAATAAAATACTATGCAAATAGGGTTTAAAAATAAGCTGAGATAATAAGTTGGATTAAAATAAATACTACCCCTCCCCCCCAAAAAAAAAAAAAAAAAAAAAAAAATATCTATATATATACTTGCTCTGTAAAACGTAAATAAAACAGTTGTTGACTATGTATAATAATCCAATAGGATTAAATAATTCATGTTTAATAAAACTTAGGCCATCCGGAATTCTAAAGGGAACGTGATAATTTCATTTTAAACAATAAGGACGACTCCCCCACTATAACCACTGGATACATTAATATTATTTACGATAATATTATAGTCTAATGTGTGAATTCATTCATTTCCGTTCTCGATTTTGAACCGAACAAAGAATCATTAAGATATAATATTTATTGTTATTGTTATATTTTCAAGGTTTAGTAATAAAGCGTCTATAGGTCGTGTTCATAATACTTTGGTCAAATGTTAAATAGTTTCAACCGAAAATTAGAAAAATATTACAAAATGTTACTAAAAAATATAATACCAACTTAGAGCTCTTTATGGTCCAGTTTTTGATTTATTATTAAATATTATTCGTTTGAAGTATGCACTTCATTGATAACCCGTGTGAATAATGATGCTATAACATAAAAATAATAAGTGTTTGTATAAAGTACAGAGAACTCATGGAGTTTTATAAACTTACAAGTCTTAAAATAATAAAAAATTCCATATTAAGTCCGGCTCGGTCCGGTCTTTATATATTTGAAAACGGTCTGGTCTCGTGGTTATTATTTCATCAATCCGGTCCTGGTCTAAATTCTACTTCAATGGTCCAATTCGGTTTTTGAAAACCAAGAGCTCTAACTATCAACCTATATACCAATTCAATTTTAAGTATATGTTCCTACTATATAATTGTCTCAACACGAATTACGGTTTCATTTTGTGGAATAGCCGCTAAATTTATAAAGTCCGAAATGTGTGTTGATCCAATCAAGTTACATATACGGTACGGTACCCTTCAGAGTTCCAATTCGTAATATTTATCAAAGTATTTTTTTTTCACTTCTGTACTTTATATACTTAACAGTTTCAATAAAAAGCGATAAAATAATTTATTATTTTTAATTTTATAATATTAACAAATTTAGTTTAAATTAAATAATTCTGAACCCGAAAAGTTAAAAAAAAACTCAACTATCTGTGTTATCAGCCATTAAACAAAAAAAAATGAGTTTACCGAAAATTTTTGACTTGGCTATACTATTTTTAATGTTTTTATACCATTACCATGTGAAGAAGAACGATATTGACAATCGCTCCATCCCCTCGCAGAGCTTAGTTCTTACAAAGATAATTTAATAATAAAAATAAAAAAATAAAAATATTGATAAATGATAATTAAAATGAACGCTCAATTGGGCCACTGTATATCATCTTGATTTAAATTTTATCCAAACGCAAATAAATAATGACATGTTAGCACCTCATGAAAAACATGTTTTTTTTTTTTTTTTTTT